>VUYV01000208.1:98046-617388 GCA_008711295.1 Anarhynchus alexandrinus | reverse complement strand
CATTCCATTCAAGGTCAGGTTGGACAGGGCTCTGAGCAACCTGGTCAAGTTGAAGATGTCCCTGCTCATTGCAGGGGGTTGAACTAGATGACCTTTAAGGGTCCTTTCCAACCCAAACTATTCTATTCTCTGATCTCCAATGCTGTTGTGGTTGTACCCTCTCTATGGGCAAGAAGATATCTCACCAGCAATTTCCTTTCATTTATTGCATCCCCCAGAAGTGCTAAGGCAAACATCATCTAGCTACTGAGCATTGTTACCTTTCCTGGGCTACAAACAAGTGCAGATAACAAATGACTTTCTAAATTTCATTTATGACTAAATGTGTTCTACTTAGCAAGAAAAGTGCATTACTTTTGTACCTATTTGGTCCTGTTTGGAGGAATTTCCCCTGCAAGGCCAAGTCTGACTGCATGAGAAGTTGAATTTTAAAGATCCAGGTTTGCAGACCACTGCAGAGTCCTTTAATGCTAATGAGTCAGTTGCAACCAGCCAAGGGCACACCGGGAACAACAGCCTCTGGGTGAAAGGTTCAAGATTTCCTCTGGCCAAAATTCTGAGGCCTCCAGTCATGTTGAAGGTTTTTTTTTTTCCATGTTGCTTAGATATTAACTGTGAATGCTAGAGCAGAATAACCTAAGCCATAGTCTCAGAGGCAAGAAAAGTATTTTAAAAAAAGAGATAAATATTAATAATTTTTATTAGCATTTCTAAATAATACTACTACTTCTATAGAGCTGCAAAAGAGACCATCTACAAAATGTTAAAAATCATAAACATTTTAAATTGAGATTATATCCTTGGGGAAATCAAGAGAAATTTATTATTATTTATTTAACTTGTATTGTTTCCTATGAGGATATTGGTTCAACCAAAATTTTAAGCTAGATGCAGTATGCCTCAGTCCAAAAAATTATTCATCCTCTGCTATTTTGCCCTATGACATAGACCACAATGTATGAAAATTTTTTAATGAGATTAAAATTGCATTTAGGAATGATTTCATCTGGGGCTTTATGAGCTGCAAAAAATGCAATTGAAGCTCTCACATTCACTTGGAAAACAGGAAATTAGCTGCGTTTAAGAGAAAGGATTTGTTTAGCATCAATTTACACATAAGGATCAATATAGCCATCTTTAAGTTTCACTGCTGATCACAGTATGTTGATCGGTGGCACTTTAAGGAGCTGGAAGGGATTTCTTTCTACATAATGCAATTGCATAGAAAGAGCAGAGCACTTTTGTGGGTTAATATCTGGTATTGCCAGTTCTAAGTGGATCATGTGCCAGCACCGAGTCGCAGGAGTGAGGCTGATCCGAAGAAATGCATTTTTTCCACAATATTCAGGTAGCAGTGTATTTAAAAGGGGAGGTGCTGTTCAACACCTTGCAGTATAATTCCTTATTTTTATGAAAATTATGAGGTATCGCATGAACAAAATACATAAATAAGCCCCTTCTCTTACAATCCTCAAAATGTCCAGAATAAATGGTGATATCTCTTTCTAGAACTTGCGCCTAAAAGGAATAAGATCCCACTACCACTCTCAGGTAATGGAGTTGTTATTCCGGCAGTGATACGGACTAGTATTTCTGGCATGCTGACAGACCATAATAAAGGTCATAACACTTGCTGTCTCCAAATTCCCAGTGGCTTGAATGGGAGTTTCAAGTGCACAGTATTGAGCCTAAGAATTATGGCTTGAGAGAAGCGTGTCTACTAATAGTAATTTCTGATAAACCAGGTGAAAAACAACGCTAACGTTTCTAGGGGAAGGCAGTAGAGGGAGAGAGTGGAAGCTGTGTGCAATTTCTTCATTTCTGCTAATAATATTAATCCTTGCACTCTCTGTTTTATCTGTGGACTTCTGATAATAAAGATGCAAGTGCCATAGAATAATTTTAGGCACGGGGAAATGAGTTGATTAATCCAAGTCCTTTGACAGAAAGAGGAGCCTAGTTCTCCAGCTTCTGAACTCTTGCACAGCCCCAAGAGAAAGCCTGGGATTTCATTGCTTCCTGTGCTAATTTCTATACAATCAAACTAAAACGTAATGTAAGAGTATGAACTTTTTTTGAAAAATTGCTTGTAGTGATTTTGTTCAGCTTAGCAAGGAAAACTATTTTCCTTTTTTATTTCCTGTTTTATTTTATATGTCTATGCACACATACATATATATCCATATAAATTGCTATTCTTCAGACTTTTTTTTAGTGAGCCATATTTTGTTCCAAGTTAATTAAGCCAATAAATAATTCATTATAAATATAGTAATCCTCTAAGATGTATTTGAGGCAGGACCAGGGTGACAGCAGGGCTAACGTATTAAGCAATTAAATTATATTTAACAAAAGTCCTTTGGATTCGCAGCCTTTATGGACGACAGTGACTGGAAGATCTACATGAGTTTATTCCTACACAAACTAGGGTGGGTATAAATGCTATTACGTAGCTGATTTAATCACACGTATCTTGTTTTGTACTCTAAAACTCTACTTTCAAAGTTTGCTGTCAGTTTTCTCCCAGATTTCAATTGTTTGTCACTGAATGTCACTTATTGCAGAAAAACTGATTATTTTCTCAAAATGTTGATGGGAAATATCACAGAGCTGTGTGTAAAGCTGCTAACATATTCCCATTTTTCATCTAAGTCTGTCACAGAGCCAATGAGCAACTCTAATGTCTCCTCCCTCCCTCCTTCCCTCTGTCAGTCTCCAAGTTACACCCAAGACCCTGGACAGAGGGGAACTGGTGACGTTTGGCTAAATTTGTGGATGGGAAACCAGAGAAAGAAATAAACATTTCTTTCAAACTGTGAAACAAGTTTTGTCTCGGCTCTCTGAGGGTTCAGCGGCAGAGACATGGCGGGGTGAAAAGAAGTAGAAGGATAACCTATGGTTTCAAACCGTATATATCCACTGGGTATAGAGGAAAAAAATAGGTGGGAAATCTGTTGTGGCCAGAGCTGGCACTCCTCAGACCCTGAGAAAGGTTCTGCATTTCTCTATTTAGATTTTGTTAAAGGCTGTGATGTGCACCACAGCATTTCTTTTCGCTTTCAACATGAATAGTTAGCTAACTAAACTAGTGTGGAGTGGGTGCGGGACTGAAAGCGTTTGCATTTACGCAAATAACCGGAAGCTTTGTGCCCAGGGAGAGAGAAAATCAGCTTACACTAATCATCAGAAGTGAGCTTGGTAGGACTCTCAGGTGGTAAATTTGTACGTCTGCCACTGTCAGAATCGGTGGTAGTGGGCAACCTTTTAAAACCAATGTTTTCTCTTGCATGCAGTGTAGTGGGAACTTTCAGTCAATAGAAGAGTTCCTGGAAAAAAGATAATAAATTTAGTAATTTTCTCTTGTGGCATTATTATACATGTTTTATGATGGCTGTACAATGTTTGCCTACCTAGTTCTTCCTCTGTCTTTGAGTGATTAATCTTTTTTATCCCTGGTTGTAAATGGGTTTGTTTCTTTGGGCTCTAATTTTGTCAAAGGAATATTTTGACACACTGCTGAGCTGAGTGAGATTATCCCAATTACATTTTACTGATAATATTTGTTGTCTGATGCCTTCCATGTGCATATCTGCATGGGATGAAATGCTGCCTTTCATTTCTGCGTGATCTTGCTTTACTCATAGGCGATTTGCACTCAAATTATGATCTCCAAAGCAAGAGGTTAATTATGAAAATCAGTGACTAATGGACCCTTGATCAACATGGGATTTAACACCCTAATCACTAAGAATAGGAATAGTCAGTGCTGGTGTGGGACTCTAGCAACCTGTACTCACTTCCCTACTCATCTTGCATTTATGGATGGCCCGTGGGAAGTCCCTCGAATTCTGTGCCTCAGAGGGCACATTTCTATAAGGAAAATTGACTCCTTTGGGGTGGGTGAACCTTCCTTATCTTTTTGGATAATGTTTATTTTATAGAGGATTCATGAAAATAAACATAATCCTAGTCTGACAGCAAAGGTGCTAGAGATGTATAGAAATGATTTTCCTGGTTCAGTCTGAATGCTTCTGAGAGTGATCCAGGCCATCTGTGAGGATTCACCATTCCTGTAGACAGACCTGTAACGCCAGGTGCCACCAAGAGAACATGCCTTTCCAGAATTAGACAGCTAATTCATAGGAGCCCTAGGATAGGGAGGATGTTGAAGACTAATTTGTTGCACCTCCGTTAGCTTTTTCCAAATGAGAGTACAATTAAAAATGTGATGTTATTTTTAGAAAGTTATCGTTAACTGTTCTTTTCAGCAATCGCATTTTCCATTTTCATATTGTTGTGACATCTCCTATCTGGGTATGGCACTTGCATGAATTAAGTTAAGTGCTGTTGTTCAGCTTGATTACAAGGAAACTGAAATATGCCCCTCATGGGTACTATCTGTCACATTGCTTAATCAAAACCAACATAAAGGTCTGCTTGTTTCTGTAAAAGCCTTGCACACCACACTCTGAATCCATTTCTGTGAGGTACTGAATGTCTCCTGCTCCTGCCAGAGTCCTCTTGGTTTTACACTGCTGTCCTGTGACACAGGAATTTTGCTGCGTTTTGGACTTCTGAGTTTGTTAAGGTCTTTCACAGGAAGTCTCCTCAAATTCTCTAATCCAGCCATCTCCAAAATGGGAAATTACTGTTCTTGTGCTTCATCTGGGGAGGAATGCAGAAAGTGTAATTCACAGACTCTTTACAAGTATAGGCACATATTCTTCTCAGTTGTAAAGCATGACAAATTCATAATCCAGTTTGCTAGAGCAGAGTAAAACTCCTTCTATAATCAATAATTCCATTTATGCCACCAAAGTCACGGTCCTCGCATTTCTGAAGCACTCGGAGGTAAAAATAGCGATGAAAATATTGTGGCAAGTCTTTAATCTACCACGTCTCTTCAGAACTTTTGTGACATTATTTCCCTTCTGTCCTCCTTGTGTCATCTTTAACATGGCCTGTACGCTCATGCCTTCTGTGCATTGTTTATTTAATACCTGCCCTCATTTCACTCTTACAACTGAAGTGCCTATTTTCAGCTTCTCAGAATCTTTTCTCGAAGTGGTTTGAGCCATGTTGTTTTGCATGCACTACTTTGGAAACATGCGACTCAGGAATGACTCAGGGTCTTGAAGAGTCGGAACATGGAAGAGTAATAGTCTCTCAGACTTAATGAGAAAATTGGCCGCTATCAACTCTAAGAGCATGCTTTTGTTTTTCAGTTTGTACAGAACACACGTGCAAGCATCAGCTAGCCTTGCATTTTAAAAGAAAAATTATACCTTCTATACGTTTAGCTATTTGTTTGACAACCACCAACATATAATTTATGAAAGATCTTTATGTTAAAGAGCACATGAGACTAAAACAACGGGTAATTGATTCTTTTAATCTTAGATCTCTGTTTTGAATATACTTCTATTTCCTCTTCCATATCTTTCCTCTACTTCCTCAATTAATACAGTCATGATTTCACACAGTCCCCCAATCAGACACTCATGATAACATGGGCATTGTCTGGTCTTCAGGGTAGGACCGAGACCTGAACTGCGAGTGACTTTTATGTAAGTGTTGACTAAATTAGTTGACCCAGACTGCCCTGAGGAATGCTTCTGAGGTGCTCAGAAAATATGACAGTGTATGTGACATACATAATAAAAAGAGATTTTTGTCTCCTAAATGCTAGGATTCCAGGAAATGAAAATTTCACTGTGACCTGATTAGAAGCCTACTTTTTTATTTAAAGAAGTTGCAATTCAAACAAGCTTTGAAATGAATAAAGAATTTCATACTTTGGATCTTCTATATGAACTGCTTTCATTTTTGACTGTGATTAATAATAGCTGGACAGACAGCAGCTGTGCAGTCGTATTCAGGGACTAATGGCTAGTTTGCAATCTAATTTTTAGCAAACAGCACAGAGGTATTGCTTTGTTTGTAAATCAGCCCCTGAAAAAGGCTGTACTGAGTGAAGTCACTCCCTCATCTCATATCTCTGCTTTCCATCTGAAAAAGGAGGGAGTAGCCCTAACAGCTTGTTGCTTCCTCTGCGTGCATGTCTGTCTTCTGCCTGTTGGTCAGAGGATGGAGCAAGGAACTTCAAGCTGTTTCTGAGTGCCTCTCAACGTGTTTATCTTCAAAACGTCCCCTGGAGGTAGGCTAGCGTTTTGTTCTCACTTCCCACACAGACTGTGCGGTGGTCTATGTGGTGTAGGGCTCCGAAGTGGTACTTGAGCTAGCTTGAGGACTGGGAGCTGGCTGCTTGAGCACCGTAACCACAATGATTCAGCCCTCCTTCAGAGGAGCGGGGCATGCTAACCCAGACAGGCCTATGCAGTAGTATTGGTGGTGCTTCTTAGGTGTCTCCCATGGCGCTGCAGTATGCTGCTTGATTTGCCCAAAATCATGCTGTAAATCTGTGCCGGTGCGTGAAATTCAGCTGCCTCCCCAGCTCGTCAGTCAGTACGTAGATACTGGAGCATCCTCTTGGCTCTCCTGTCCGTGGTGGTCGTGCAGCCTGGGAACACTTCTGTGGAGCCTCTTTCTTTCTCCCTGCAGGAAAATAGGTCTCTGTTCCTCTGCTTCTAGCAAAAAAAGGCTTCATGTGGTAGCTGGTATGTTGTTGACTGTATGAGTTAGGTTTCATCTTAGTTTAAGTATCTGCATGCAGAATCAAGTAGGAATCTAATGGCAGTATCTTTTGAATAGGTGACTTAAAATATTGGTGTTAGTTTTTCTGAGGAATAACCCATGGTCCTTTTGAAAATTTGTCATGCATTTAGCTCATAATGACCTATAATTATAGAACTGACTAGTCCTTTTACATGGTTAACTTGCCATCTTAAAAGACCTTTCAGAAACAGCTAAGTTCTCACTCTGTCAATCAGTCTTCTGAAGTGGCTTAAGTTGGAAGTTGGACCCCTGTATAGTTTCAAAAATATTTTCAAAAAGCTAGCTGATTATCCTCAGAAGTTTGGGAGTGTTTCTACAGCTGTGCTCTTTTAAGCTTACTTGGAGAATACGGTAGAGTATCAGCTATCAAGCTGAAAAAGAAACTAAGTAAAGGAACATATTACAGCTATTAGCTAGCTTCAAAAAGCATAACAAAAGGTGAAATAAAACACAAAGTGTTTTATAATACACAGTATAGTTTCTTAGCCAGTCACGGTTATTTACTTTATAAAAGATGTCCTTGATGTGGCAAAGAAACTAATGGATTGAGTTACATATTTTTAGGCTATACCCTGTGCTTTAGTAGTTTTAAGAGAATCTATTGAGGAAGAAAAAGACGATGAGAAAACTCTTAAGCCAGAAATGAATCCGGTGCATTAAGATAACTTAACATGCCTCGAGGCATGCTTTTTTCCACAGGACTAGGTAATCAAGATATTCTGCTATGCAAAGTGCTTTGTTTTAAAAAAGAAAAGAACAAGAAAAAAATTAGTCTAGGGAGAACATTAAACTTCTGCTTGACATATGAAGGTTTCAAGGCAAGTGATAGGCAAAATTTATGTGATTAATATTCTTGCTTTCATGCTACACTCTGTGTCCTGTGACCAAAAAATTGGAGTACATTTTACACACCATTATGCAGCATTGTAAGAGCAGGGTCTAGATTTTTTTGAAAGCTTGTCTATCCACTCTTTGCATTTTTTATTCCTTTTATGTACTGCTCTGGGACATAAAAATACACCATATTCCCTTTATAGTTGTATAAAGACTGAAGGTTAAATTGTACAAATGGTCTATGTCTAAACACTTGATATCAAATCTGTGCAGCTTGCTGAGGAAGATGCTTTAAAGAACCAAATAAATCTCTTAGTGTGCATGTGTATTGATAAAGACACAGTCTGTCCTTATATGCTGTGTACATACAGGATCTACTAGCCAGCCAGCAGACACTGCTGCGTCCAACTAGTATATATGTTGACTTAAGGATGACATGAGGTTTAAAGCAGCAAAGCAGAAGCGCAACGCGTGAGTGGTGATGTGACATTTAAAAAATATACTGAGCCTATCCTACCTGTACTTCAATAAGTAACAACTTTCTACTTTCTGTAGTAAGGAAGTAGTTTCACCAAATGACAAGGAATCAAGATCCATGGAAGCCTGGTTTTCTCATCAACGCACTTTGTTCACAATTTGCAAACTTATTTTTAGAAAACATCTTTCATTACATGGTGGAAGAGAAAACTTATACTGTGAAGAGTGCACAGTAATAGCAAAATAAAATGCAGCAGATGTCCATTCTATTCCAGAAAGAAATCCAAAGATTTACTGTTACCTGAGCTGCAAAAGTGTTCCTTGAAACTTTCTGGGAAATAACATGGGGAATATGTTCTTCAACAGTTGTTCTTGGTATTTTTTCTAAAAGAATTGGCATTGGATTGCATAACTCTGTAGTAGTTTGATTAGTTATCCTGTATTGATATATTTTCATATGTAAAATCATTTTGATTTATCCTCCTAGGAATTATAAAATATATATTTACATTATGGAAGATATAAGCTGCTGCAGGACAGCTTTTTGTCTGCTTGAATATTACTATTTTTTAATAACAATTGCGCATGCAAGCATTAAAAGAATTAAATTGCCCTCATTACTGTGGTTAACAATTTTCATATATAAGACTAACAATTTCAATGCTGTTAGTAAATTGTGGGTAAAACATAACTGATTTCAGTTGTTCTACAAGGTAATTTGTATGCTCTTTCTAAAACAAGCAACTTTTTCATAATACTAATAAGCATGAATCTGACCTTATAATAATTTGCTTTACTTGTTTGTGAATTATTGCTAGCCTATGACTTGCAGTACACTAGCAGATGAAATCTACCTAATGCAGTCATTTATATATACTTTAGATAAAGTTGCATTTTAATTTGATTTGATTTTAATCAGTTCTTTTAAAAGATCAGGAATAAAATGGAGCCTAAAATGTATAGCTCTTCGAAACATGAAGCAGTGAAGTTCCCAGCTCCAGCAGCAGCTCCTGGAGGGATTCCTTTTGATCTCATTCGGAACTAAGTTAAGGGTGTGTATGTGCATTCAGAGCTCTTGGAAATCTTGTGATGCTCAAAATCCAAATCCTGCTGTAAGTAATTAGCAAATAAATCCATTCCCTTCTCAGGTAAAATATTTGGTGTCCATATCCTATAATTCAGGATTTGGCCTATCATTTCATCTTTTAAACCAGAATCAAATTGCCCTAGTTGGAAGCAGCAGTTTGCTACAGGACTGGAAGTATAAACTTCAGTATTTTTTGTACTTCAGTGCTGTTGATTCCGTTTGTCTGTATAAATGAGCCCAAGAATTCAGATTGGTATAGTCAAACACAAAAGCATTTCAGTATCTGATAACATCAAGCAGCAAAGCGTTTTCTAATCTTGGTTCAAGAGGGGCCCTTGTGGCTCTTGGATTCAGTCTATGTCTTCTCTTCCTAAGTTACAAAAATGTAGTTGTTTTATTGTGGTACTGCCATTTGGGAAAAAAAAAAAGATAAAAAATTGATTTTACCTAATTTTGAAAACAGGGATGAGGATAAAGGTAGATGCTGAAGTAATTCAGTGCTCTAGGTGATGTTTCAGGGGGAATTACCTTCTCCCTTCCTCCTTGTAACAATGCAGATTCAAACACGTTATTCTGTTTCATATGTGAGTTTAGCATGACAGAAAATCCAACCAAAAAACCACAACGCATCTATGATTTATTTAGCTGAGATCAAAGACATACAGCTGCAAAGAATCTAATTAAAATTTGATGATGCAGCAGGCAGGCTACATCTATTATTTAATTTGGAGGTTGTGATCTTATACAAAATTAGCTTCCAGATTTCACTTACACTCTTGGGCTGCAAATATACTTGTACTCAATCATTTTGATATGAAGTTGAATCCCCAAAATTTCACAACAGATCCTTAGATGTACTATGTGGAATTTGTTATCAGGAAAGGAGCTAATAAATTCCAGCTTTGGACCAGCTCAAATACGTTTCTGACCACATGGTTGCTTAGCACTAGCACAGAACAGCACAGAACTGAGCAGTCAAATTAATAGACTTTTTTTCTTTTCCTTTTTCTTCTTTAAAATAAGAGAAACCATGTCCTTCCTGTAATCTCGTTGGTAGAAGGTCAGGTAAGGAGTTACTAAAATAATTCATTTTAATGGAAAATTGTTACAAATCAACAAGGTTATGCAAACACTCCCTTATAAAAGTGAGAGTGCCTAAAGTTGATGGTTTTGGTTGATCTTGTACCTAAGTAACAGCTCTGGAGAGTGAACATCCTTTTGCCAATTGATATGATATACACACGTGGGTACGGCGTATTCATCTTAGCAAAACTTGTCGTTAGTTACCTTGTAGCACTCCCAGCTGATAGATCTAATTTAGATGTGTGATGCTGAAGCTCAGGTAGAATGTGGTCCAAAAGGCCTAACCCTGCTGCAGGGGGAGCCAGCTCTGTGGAGTGGCACCATCCACGCGCCCTGGAGCCCTGCGCTCCAAGGCATTTGGTTCCCCTCTCACTACCATGCTTTGTGCTCATCTTCATAATAAATAGTTTAATAGTTTTCACGCCAGCCCTGGAATTTTACTTGATGCTATAGACTGGCAATTTTTGTTCTGGTTATCTGTTCCACCGGTGATTTAAGTTAAGTTCTTTTATAGTATAAAGAAGCAGCGCTGACATGGCTAGGCACTGCTTTTAGCTTAGAAATGGCCATCATTAGCTGTGAGAAGGGTAGATGCTGCTTCTTAGTTGAAATTGATGTCTGACTACAGGAGTATTCCTGGTCCACTCGTTTGTGCAGCTGCACAAGCACAGTGAGATGCTGCTCTATAAACCAGCTCTGCATTCTTCAGGGTGTGAGAATGGAAAAAAATCTTGCCTGTCCTGTTTTAAACTGCGGACTTTTACTTATTCTTCTGCAGGCAGGATAGTGATGGTGATTACTGCAGAGAGAGAGAAGCAGGACTCTTGGCTCTGAGGTTTAGGGAGGAGAAGGAAAGTAGGCTGAGAAATATTGATCCCACTTTCTTTAATGCCTTTACTGTTTGGTCTGGGAATTTGTTGTGAAATACTGCTGATGTACACTGACAGAATCCACAGGGTTTACTTGAGATTTGGTACCTTCGCAAAGTGCATCAAGGGAGTCTGGAGAGAATATCTGGCCTTAATTATGTACTGAGATACTCCTCCATATATCTCATTTCTTTTATGACCACTGAATGTGTTTGCACTTCTCTTTTTTGAAGGTACCCAG
This sequence comes from Anarhynchus alexandrinus, assembly GCA_008711295.1. Taxonomy (NCBI): domain Eukaryota; kingdom Metazoa; phylum Chordata; class Aves; order Charadriiformes; family Charadriidae; genus Anarhynchus; species Anarhynchus alexandrinus. The sequence continues at coordinate 606,122 of VUYV01000208.1, read as the reverse complement.
TGGTCTAATTCTGGCTGTCTTCAGCTAGAAAAAAAAAAACCCCAAATCAATCCCAGATGTTAAATGATATCCTTTTTTTTTTTCATTTAATGAATAAGGTAGAAAGCAAGCTCTTTATGCTTTTGTTTTATTTTACTACACTACAGAGAGTTTACCCACAATGTATCACAGACAGATTAAAAGAAGGTTAATTGTATCAATAGAAACAACCTTCAGATTTCAGATTTACCTGGTCTGGTATAAGTTTGGATTTGGATGTGCTTGGAAAGTCATTGAGTTTTCAGTGTTAAATGTGTCAAACTAGAGTAGAACACAGAAATATACTTAGCATGGAACTATGGAAGCTGTAGTTTTGAGGAGGATTTTGCTAATTGGCAGACTGACTAATTCTAAGTGAGTCTACTACTGGTGAAATATGCAAATGATTGAAATGAGAGATTTTAATAATGCAGAGCAGGCCTAAGATGAGACATATTTTTGATTACTGTTCTGTCTGTTTGGGTTTTTTAATATTAACCTTAATCAAAGAAAAAACAAATTTCAGTTAATGAACGGCAAAAAAAAAAGGGGGGGGATCCAAATCTTTAGGGAGATATAACAGTTAATTGGATTTCAAGTACTGTAGCTACATTCTCAATAATGTTCCATTTTCTTTGCAGGATTACAGTTGTTTAGTTCCATTAGCCTTAATGTACAGGGTCAGCTTTTAAATTATACTGCATTAGTCTACTGGTTTCTTTTGCCTCTTTCTTTCTCTTTTTCCTATATGGCTTCTCTCATAGCTATGACCTGCCTTGGCAGAGGTCACTCATCATAACCACGAGAGAGAGCTGCCGCTGGAACTGACAGTCCTCTTCCTAATGATTCCTGCCTGCCTTCCGAGCCTCCAGTGTGTCGCTAAGAAGTTAGAACTCTGTCTGTGACTCTCAAAACAATAAACTGAAGCTACTATTTGCTTGTTAAAATCAGTGTTTACCAATAAACTGAGTCTTCCAACTGCAAAAAAGTTTGAAGAACTTCAGTTGGCAGCACTCAATGTAACCTCCGAACACAAATGAACAGATCCTTCGGGTTTATCTTAAATTCCAGATTAAGAAAAGAAATCATTATGTGTGATGCTGGGATAAATTTATATTCTAGGGGAAGTGTTTTCAGTGTTGGGAAGGGGAGGTTCTCGGGCAGGGCAAGCATCAGGTTGTTATTTGCAGAGGATGAATCTTCTTTCATTCTCATTGGCTGAAATTTCAGCCACTATTGTTGCTGTTTGGGTCTAGAAAAGCAATTGTTAACGTGAATTTAGCTTAAAACCCGAGTTGCTAAACGTAGGTGGAATTGGGTGACAATATTTAAGTGCCTATTATGGCTTCCCACATAATGGGATTTGTTAAAAGCATTGACTTTTCCTTCTTTGTAGCTTGCTGGCATTTGATATTGATGGGTTCAGGTAGACAAATACCAAGTATTTTGGCAAATCCAATTTTTGACACGTGTTTAAAATCTGGTGCGTTCATTGGGTTTGAATTGTGAATACTTCTTCCTTATGGGAATAAGCCCTTTCAGCAGTGAAAAAGTAGAGTAACAGATTAGAATTATGTTGGCCGTTACATTTATATTTCTTGATTAATTGCAAAACAATGAGATAACACACACAGCAGATTTTTTCAGTTCTACCCTTAAACTTCCACATCCTTAAAAAAAGAAAAGCATTCCACCACTTTGACTAAGAGTAAACACAGGTAGCGATGAGAAGAAGTTACAAAAGCACTATGGAAGTGCTAATCTCTAGAGACAATATTTAGTTTACCGTAAGTTTTAAAAATGTGTCAGCGTTGTTTTTCTTTCAAAGAAACATACAACGCTTCAGTGAACCTGACATCTTTTGGAGCTGACCTTATTAATTATTTTTGACTTACTGTGTACTATATATCCACAGGGATTTGCAGAGGATCAAGTACACTATTGTCAAGGGGTTTTATTTCTCTTTTAAATGTACTTGTGTGTGTTAGAGTTTGCATGTAAAACTCTCTAGTAGTGGATGCTATGTGCTAGATAGGTTTAGAGATATAAATGCATCCATCTTGAGGGAAAAACATGCACAGCAGATTAATAAAATGCACTGTAAATTTTGTATCTATACTGCTCAAAAATTCAGACAGCATATAGACTGCTATGCACAATATCTAATTTTCCTGGAGATCTTAAAAGATTTCACTTCAAAGGACAAGTTCTTCCAGTAGAAGCAGTCTGGAATACATTCTTCAACAGAGAGGACCAAATTCTGTTCTCAGCTACGCAAATATCAAACTGGGATTCCCACACTATATCTGAAAGACTTGCTCGGCATCAACATTCCTGTGACTGGGAACAGGTTCTCTCCCTGCTGTATTGTTTGCTCTTTGGAGACCACGGACATTGAGGAGATGATAAAGGGAATGGCATGTTAGCTACAAGGCAAAAAGAAGGGTAATAACAGTTGAGGCGAGTAATGAGTTGAGGAGAAACATAGATGCTGAGAAAATTCATCCTTTTTCTGATTCTTTTTCAGTCATTCAAGGGAGAAAAGATGTGAACAATAGGAAGAAAAAGAGAGGAAGAAGGCAAAACAATAAAAATGTGCCTTTGTGCAATGAAAAGTCATTTCCCCGTCGCCCACACATGCACAGGTCTTAAGCACAGAATGTATTGTTTCACGGAGTGAAAGAAAATGAAAGGACAGAGAACAAAGTAGGGGGGGACTTTTTGTTGTGTGTGTGCGTTTGTTTGTTTGGTTTGTGCCTTTTTTTTTTAAGGGTAAATCCATAACTTCTCAATAATTTTGCTTTAGTCAGAAATTCAGGTGAGGTCTAAGGCTCCGTGATAAAGATAGCTGGTGCCCAGGACGGTTCTAAGTGTAAAGCCTAGCCAGGTTTGGTTTGGTCCAAGACAGGCCATACCTGCATAGAACCATTTGGTATAGAAGGTGGCAAAAGATTTATTGAAAATTCAGCCATCACAGTGAATTACCTTATCACTGTCAGATAGTGTTGACTTCTGTTGCAAGAACGAATTTAAAAGAGAATAAGGGGGCACCATTACCCCGATTGATCCAATACTTAGCACTGTAACATCTGCTTTTAAAAAAAAATTTATAATTCAATTGACAAGTCATGATATACCTGTATGACTGTTTGCAGTTGCCAAGAATGTGGGACTATAAATGGGAGTGTCAGTGTAAATGTACTGAAACAAGATTGATTCCTAGAGCAATATAGTCTTGCAATATAAGCTACAATTTTACAGACCGCTCTCTATGGACAGTCTCTAATAAGAATTTTCCTATTTGAATCTGATTCCGGTATTGGATCACTATCTTTTAATTGTTCTTTTTTGCACTGAGGAGTACCATTTCTACCTCTGAACGTTATGCAATTCAGCATTAATAAGCAACTGACTGCTATAAGCAAAAGTGCTACGTTTGCTAATGGTTACCTGTAGGGTTATTTGACTGTGCCAGAATTTCACCCCATACTTAAAACAGCAGAGATCAATGATAATTGAGTGCACCTGGAAGGAAAACATGGATTTTTAATGGCATCTTTATAACCAACTGGAGGAAACATAGAAATGACATTGAAGTAAATGCATGGTTGTTCTCGCAGCTAATGGTGTGACGCCCCTCGCATGCCATACCGCAGCGGAGGAGATGACGGTACATGGTGATGCTATAGAAGAAAAAGTAAACCATGGTGCTTTCAGAGAGACGATAGATTGACTGAAGTATAGGTGAGTAAATTACAATCCCCCTGTTTTACATGTGTATACTTTTTAATGAGCTCTACAGAGGAGCACAGCATTATGCTAGTTAGTCTTGTTAACACCAGCAAACTGTTGAGTTAAACAGTTTTTAACCAAGATAACGCTAATGTGGACTGAACGTGGAACAGGAAAGAGTTGCAGACAAAGCAATGGCCATATCTGGGTTGTGTTTCATTGCCTCTGTTCTCTTGCCTATCTTTTTTGCCAAGCTTCTAAGTAAAGGAGATTTCACCAAAAAAAAAATCACCTAAAAATGATGATAAAATAGATTAGAGAAAAGAGACTTCTGAAGAGGTGCATTTGAAATATTTAGATTAGTTGATGGATCTTCTGTGAATCCATATGAATCTATACTACAGCCACTCAGAAGAAATTAGCTATAAAGAGCATGGTGGACATTATTCTCAATCAGACAACTTTCCACCTAAACAGAGACCTCAGCTAGATTATGAATTCCTTTTAAACTTTTATATACTTGAGGCTTTTTCTCTGGCACTTGTCATAAATGTTGATTCTTTTAAAACCAAGAATGAAATATCAGCAAAATTTTGTCATTAATACTATGTGAATCATTGTTTTGTTTTAAGTTCAGTACCTTCTTTTAAATGAAATTAGGTTGGCAGAAAAACAATTCTTCATATTTTTTTCTTTGCACTTTCCTGTTGGAATATACCACCCCCGCCTTACTTTATATCAGTAGTTTAGCTTTGAAATGTGGTATTTTGGGGAAGGGATTTATTTAATGCTTTAATTAGGTACATTTTAAGATTTACATAGAGAAAGCATTTCTTTTTAATCTGCAGTGTTTTATTTTAAAATGTTTTTAATGAATGCTTCAGCTGAAAGAATTTGAAGAAAAATCAAATACTTCCTGAGATTGAAACATACATTTTTCAACTGAAGGCACAGAGTGAATGAATAGTGTGTCAGACCCTGATTCTTCAAAGACTTGGGTGTGTGATCTTTCACTTTAGATAGAGCCCTGCTTTCTACTAATGGAATTTTCATAGGTTCAACTTTCATATATTTCAGGAGTGGGTCTAATTGCAACAAAACACATAAAACATTTAGCATCATGTTGGTTTGTGGGTTAACAGAAGTCAATAATTCTGTCTTCATCCCAGCTTCCTGAAGGACGGGTGTCATCCTGAACACAGCAGCATGACTGGAAAGAGGTGACAGGAAGGACTTGTAGCCTTATACCCTGTGGAAAGGGGCAAACCAGACCAACCTAAAATTCATCCTAACTCTGCCTGCTTCCCTAAGCATGACTGCTTGGGGGTGGACTGTGTCGTCTTCAAGCAGGACCCACTGGCCTCTGGTGATTGCCATCACTTGAGAGACCTCTGGTTGGACATCCTTGTTTCCTTCTGCGAAGCTCCGCCCCTGTAGTTTCTGCAATATTGCAGTAAGTTCTCACTGCGCCTGCTAAGCCCACTGCCTTGAACGCAGAAGACTTAAAAGACATAAGCAATAGGCATTTTTTATAGGGATAAAAAGCTACCTTGTTTCATTCTGTTGCAAATTTCCCACTTGAACTCTGATAAATGTGACACAATTAATAATCACTAGTAATGAACGTGATGGCTCAATTATTTGATTTCATTGATTTTGACTACTTAATTTAATTTGCCTGCTTCATAGTATTTGATAAGAAAATGCAAGCTGAACCACAGGAAGGTAGTAGTACTGTAGAGTTGTACTAAAATCATCAGAGGCTAGATCTATTCTTTACTCTCTCACAGGGTAATTTTTCTTGCTGTCAACAGTTGCAAAAGGGTTTAATTTTATTGATTCTTTATTCATCCATTTTTATTATTTATACTCTTTATGTGAATCTCCAGTGAGAGTTTACTTCTTATAAGGCAATACCGTGTCACCTGTTTTCTCTATGATGAGTTTATTCATTCTGATACAGATAAAAACATCTCCACCTGCATGTTAAAACGTAATACTTAGATTTTTCTCAGTAGTGTTTCCACTGGTATATTGCTGTACATCATTTTTTTGGTAGAAACATCACCAAGCTAGATAAAAGTTGATGGAACGTGTACAGACACCAACCCCCACACCCCTCCTGAATTCAAGCCAGGTGAACTCTGCTTAAGTCAGGAAGTTATAGATGAAATATTGTTGGCCTTTTATATAAACGGCTGTTATCTAAGGTCAGTTTTATTGCAGTATAGGATACCAGAGCCTTACTACATGCACTGTTAATACACTGAATGAGTTAGCACATTTAGCAAGTGATCATGTCTCCCTGTGGTTAACTGGTTTGTGCATCTGAGAGTGTGATAACGCATACCAGATTAAATCTCAGCAAAAGTTAATGTCCTTTACCTTAGGAGGGCTAAGAGCATGTTATCAGTGACAAGGGCCTGGCTGACTGGTAACTCATTACACTGTGTTAATCTGCTCATTTGTCTGAGCCTTCACTTCCATCTCTTTCCCCTTGTTTCATTGACAAGATGAAAGCAGTTTTGAATCACTGTCAAAGTCCATTTGAGCAGTACTTCCCACAGAGGAATTTTAAATCAGTTGAAGCAAAAAAATTGTTAACTCTTAAGTTAACAATGCAAGTCTGTTGTGGGTATTACTAACTAATTAGCTCATTCTTTAATTTGTACGAATAAGCTAATAGAAGAACTTAATTTTAGGACTTCTAGGCAAATGTGAATTTCAATATAAATGCTTTTAATAAGTTGTGGACTGACAGTGGAACCTCACTGAAAAAGGACCTCTACATTTTCATGTTGAATCGGCCTTCATCTATTTGAATCTTAACTCTAAGCAGTAAATAATCTCATTTCTAGAGGAACTGGAGAATTCTTTGAACAGTTTTATCTTAAAAAATGGTCTTAGAAACATCACTTATTATGAGAGTCAAAAAATTCTAAACTTACAGCAAACAGAGAGAATTCATCGGAAGAAAGTATAGAAATATGTTGCTTATGTCATTGTTGAGTAAATTCTCAAAGTTTGGCTGTTGAATTCAGCAGACTTCAAAGTACCCTGTAACTATTTACAATTTTCATTATACCTTTTACTGAAAATCTATTTTAAGGTTGCTTTTTTTGAGTATATCTCCTGCCCATACTTTCTTTTCCACTGCATATACACATTAAAGGTAAGAAGCTAGAGCTTCAAGAAAATATTTTTTCAGAACTTTTGCAAAAAGTCATTTCTAGTCACCATTCATCTATTTCAGTCCTTACTGTCCCACACAATTCTGCTGACTTTGTTAGTTTGAAATCTTTGAGGCATAAAATTAATCTTAAAATTTGAGTAAAAATTATATTTCTTTCTTAATTGTAAGTTTAGAAAGTGGTGAATCTCTTATACATGGTAATATGCCAGTCTCCAGATTAGACCCTGTAAATTCTGGTCAGAATTTTTGACTGCCTTTATTTTGCCCTATTTTGTCACCTTGGGCAGTACGTCACAAGTTCTTGTACCTCTGGAGAAGGCCATTCGTGGTTTATGAAATACAGAGGTGAGACAGATGTCCTCACATACAGAAGCCCAGAAATCAAGCAAATGCAGAGCCATCAATGCATACAGAGATGTTTGGAAGAACAGTTGCCCTCAGCACTAGGGAAAAACTTGAACATGTTACAGCTTCAGGGTGTACCTGGGACTTAAAGACAGCCTAAAAATGCATTTTCATTACCCCTGAAAAAGGAGAGTCATTTCAGTGAATATGTAAAATGCAAACACCATGACATCTGCAAGCTGAAGCTATGCTAGTTTCTCAGATTAGTTTAGATTTCACATACTCCGCCCCCACCTTCTGTTTAACAAATGTACGCATAGATGATAGAAAAAAAAAATAGTCTGCAGAAAAAAAAAAACAACCCAAACCACAAACCAAAAAAAACCAACAAACCGTGGGAATGAACTGATTCTCCTGTCACTCAAGCAGTTATAAAACAAGCCAAGCATATACTGAAGGTGAATGTTAATGACTAAGGAGGCAGACAGATGGTCTGACTTTTCTTTAGGTGCTCATCATACTTTATTATTCACAGAAAATTGTCTTTGATAAATGGATGCAGTGTTAAAAAGATACTCAGGTAACATATGGGTCACCTTTTGATTATGGTCAAGTAGAGTACATTTGATAGATTTCTGCCTCTTTATGATTGGTCGCAAATACAGGGTGGGTTTTGGGGGTTTGGAGGTTTTTTTGTTTTATCAGAGGTTGTCAGTATTAAACTCCATGTTTGTTTCCTGAACTTAAAAGTGTCATTCCACAGAAACCATATTACTAACATAATTGCTGGTACCTCAGAAGCACTACCGCAGACATTGTGACCTTAAGGGAAGTTCAGTCTGTTCTGGATCCTTCAGGAAATGCTTTAGTATCTCAGAGTACTCAGCCAGCCACATTCATGTTTTCTAGGAGCAGAACTTTTCTGGGTTTTTTTGGCCATGTTGAGTAACGATTAGGAAAAATATATGTATAACCAATTAACTGAAGGAAACTGAAAATTAGCTGGCTAGACACCAGCTGCTAATACTGATATGGCAAAGGCTTTTCTTTGCTCTACGGACAGAAATATAATAGTGTCTCAGGAAGAGAAGGTGCCTTGTCCCATGACATCTTTCCCTTCCTGCTCTCGACCTCACCTGCCATGGATGTAACACATGGCTGAGTTCTCCCTGCAGGTTTGAAAAGGCACCCATTCCATTGCCCTGTTTTTCTTCTCTACACAAATTTATGGGTGGAGAGGTTAACAGTGACCCACATGGCAGAAGTTGCCTTCTCTGCAATATGACCCGAGTCCCCTAGTTACTGCAGTTATGTGTATGGAAATCAGCCTTCCGGCAGACCAATACTTACCTGAGTAATTTTACATGTTTTCCGAGTACCAAAATGTAGGAGCAACAATTTGCATGGACAATTTGTATTTATGCAGGGAGAAACCAAGTCAGCTTTTTAACAAATTCATATCACCCCATCCTTACGTCTACTCCCTACTTGATTTGAAAAAAAGGAAAAAAATCCCCAACTCAGCCGACCCCAATTTTGTAGTGTCACAGTTCTGTATGTCCTCAGCAGTTGTATGTTATTTACCAAAAATATTAAAATATTGCTGCTGCATAGTGTATAACTTGCATTAGACTTCCCATTAATGTGTAATATTGAATGAAGCATACTAAGCCTTGAATTCTTCTATCAATTCACCTGTGTAATTGTCCAGCGTCTTATGGGTATAGATACTGCATTTCAGAGAAGTTGAACTCCTGCAAGCTGGACAGTTAGATAGTTCTGGCCAATTTAATTATGCAAATGGAAATTCAGTTTCTAGGGAATATATTATCAGTATTACTTCAAAGACTTGCATAGAATTCTCTCCTATCATCTTTTTATGGGTTCTTTTTCTTTGTCGCACAAGTGAAAATGAAATATTACAATACATTGAGAAAATTTGGTGAGAAAATAAATGAGCTAGATACATTTGCAAATGCCTCCTGTTCCAGTTAGAGGCTGGTAAGCTAGGAGTAAGGAGACAGAAATTTTGTTCTTTCTTCTTCTCCTGTCTTGCATATACGCTTTTACGAAAAAATTCTCTGGAACTTGAATGAAAACAGCCTTACAGGTATTTTAAAGAATTTAATAGAATGTCTAGACTGTAGCATTCTAATATGTATATATAAAAAAAACCCCTATTGTAAAAGGAAATTTTCTCATAAACCCCTTCATTTTGTAGAAATTATTTCTTTACAATTTTAAAGGAGTCTATGTAAAGCAGTAAGGGTAACATAACCACAATATTTTATGCCCTTCAAAAGTTAACATTGTGAAATTAGCCTAGGAATTGAAGAATGGGTGGCATTTTGGACTCTGCTTGGAACCTTGTAAGTTGTATCCTATGCATGTAAAGTTCTAGGCACATGAAAGACTTTCTTTCCGTATTAACATAAGTCTAATCAAGAACCTCAGTGCACTGGTGGAGTATCTCTAATGCAATGAAATTAAATAAATAGGGGTATTTAGACATTTATTTTACAAATTATTTTAAGACTTTGATGAACTATTCTTATCCTACCCAACTTTTTTACCTATTGGTCTTTTCTTGGGTTCACTAGGAGGAGACTTGAGAGTAGCACTTGAGTACGACAAGACTGCCTGCTTGATCTGTTGGAGCCGAAGAAACTTTTCTACCCACTGTCTCTTTCTCTGCATTAGATAAAGACAGAAACACTGATATGCATAAATGTCTTCTCAAGGTAGGCTTATCTCCGGGACTGGTTTTTAATTTTTAGAGTTTTATTTAATTAGTGCGTAATTTCTTTTTGAAAGTGAATTCTTTGAAGTAATTTCTAATCTCTCATAGAAGTGGACATATTTATAACTTCAGGTCTCATTCCAAACGAGTGATGGTAACTATAATTGTAAGTGCAGGTCAGAGCTTATAACATACCCCAATAGCTTTGAGTATTAAAAAGTCATAAAATAGCTTCACATTTCCATTTTTATAGTATAAGCACATCTTTCTACAATGCAAGACAGCTTGTAGGCAATCAACCTGTCTCATGATCTTAGTCAAGAAGTGGACTTCTGAAAGTTTTTAAAGGGCAGGACCACAATGTTAACTCAGGGCAAAAGAAGTTTTTTGCTGTCATGAAATCTAATGAAATTGTCCATTGAGACTGAGCTGACTGACGGCCTCTCTCTTTTGTGTGCTGTTTTGATGGTAACACATTTTTTGGCTAACAAGGCTCTGCACTGAAGTCAATAATTAACAGTAATATTGATTTCCCTTAATTTTAATGATGTAAAAATAAATTATAAAAAAAAACAAAAACGTTTAAGCTCCCTCTGTAGCTGAGGAAGAAAAATTCACACCTCCAGAGCATGAATCATCTCACCTAGAAAAACACCTATGTTAGTGCTCTCCATTAATTCCACAGAGAAACTAGTTGAATAATGTGAACTAGGATGCTCTAGTTAGGTGAAGGAAATCATTCCTTAATGAGTAGATCTCTGTGCTTTGGATAAGGCTGTAGATAAGCTACTAAAGATCAATACCATGTTACCTCTCTACAAGAATTGTTCTCAGCTCATCTTCGCCTTGATGTATTGGCATTTTATTGTGGTTTAGAACCAAGAGAAATGTAGAAATATGAGGTAAGTTTCTGGCATTAGATATATAAAAAAATAAAGTGAGTAAGAGAGAAGTCATTTAATGTGTGACTAAGATTTTTCCTTAAATTGACTTTTTAATCCTTAATTATCTTACTGGTTTTTTCAAGTACATATAGATGCAATTACTTGGTTAGGCAGAGACCTACTTGGTCTATGTCTCTAATGTGACAATCAGGTCTGTTTTGTCTCTTACAGCCACTTTTCCAGTTCTTTTTTTATTAATAATATTTTTTTTTAATTAATAATAATTTCACAGTTTCTGACCATCTAGCAACTAAACCACTGTCTTCTGAGTTCTTTTTCCTCTCTGCCACTGCCTGCCTCTTTAATCTTGCATTCCTTTGTCTCTTTTGTCTACAGAGCATAAGACTTTTCAGCACAATGAATCATCTGGAGTACTTAGGCACTTTTTGGCTTTTAATCAATCATCCCATTTTTATTTATTAGTCCATTTTCCATTGACACTGCATAACATAAGGCCTTCCCCAATGAGCTTGTAATGAAACGAGTAGGAACTGTGGATAATCAGTCCTTGTTTGAGAGGTAGTCACTGTCTCAAAGAATTGTGCTAAAAAAGTAATTATAGCCCAAACTGTGAGACTCTCAAAGGCTTTTATGAACACCCTATTCTACATGCACATTTCAATTTACAAGGTTCATTTGAATCAGTGGCTGAAAAGAATAATGCATAACATGGGTGAGAGACACCCAATACTTCAGATTTACACATTCAGTTGATTCCTTAATCTCACTGTTCAGTGACACCATCCATTTCTTCATTGTCTAGTTCATTGGCATAATATTTTTGATTGAAAGACAGTTTGACGCTTTTGCAATTCTTCTACATGGGATTCTCTTACTGTCTTATACTCCCTCTTTCAATTTCACACCAATAAGCAGTGCAAAACTGAGAGAGAAAAGCACAAAACTTAGTCTTCATGAATGCATGACTGAAAATGCTTTCAATGTTTAAGATCCAGTAACTGCTGCCAAAAGCTTGCTGGTGGGCTGCTCTTTAGCATTAAGAACACAGTCTTTGCCATAGGCATTGTATTGAAAAAATTCTCTGCGTTGTCTGGCAATTAATCCTCTTAAACCATTGTGTGGTTATTTGTATGTTAAAACAAGATTTGATTTAGAAGCCAAAAATCTGCGTACCATTTAAAGGAAACGGCATGTACCGTTTAAAGTAAACCACATGTTAAATAGCACTGCTGCCAGCCTTTAAATTGGCAAACATACCCATCCAGTTCCTGTTAAATATTATTAAAAAATTATGCTCAGTGAGACGTATGCACGTTAATACTTTATGATAGCAGCTAGAAGTGCCAGTCTTCAGCCTGAATGTAATTTGCCAAGACTGTCTAAACACAGACGACAGAGAAATAGCTCTCTGGAAAGGCTTACAGACGACAGGGAAGGCAAAACCCCAGACAGACACGGAGACAGCACAGGGAAATCAGAAAGATATCAGTCAGCATAGTGAGTGATGATCTTAGCACAATAATTGTCTGATCTCTGATTTTGGTGGGTTTAAGTCACAAGCAAAAGAGTCTTGAGCTGAGAAATTTTACTTAATTTGTTGTGAATCAGCACAAACTTCAGAGGTGGGCCTGCTCCGGTTTGAGTGGCTCACAGGCCACCGTCCCTTGGGCTGTCCCTGCCCAGCCTGGGTCCCTGTGGGCCACCACCCCTCGGGCTGTCCCTGCCCAGCCTGGGTCCCTGTGGGCCACCACCCCTCGGGCTGTCCCTGCCCAGCCTGGGTCCCTGTGGACCACCGTCCCTTGGGCTGTCTCTGCCCAGCCTGGGTCCCTGTGGACCACCATCCCTTGGGCTGTCCCTGCCCAGCCTGGGTCCCTGTGGGCCACCACCCCTCGGGCTGTCCCTGCCCAGCCTGAGTCCCTGTGGGCCACCGTCCCTTGGGCTGTCCCTGCCCAGCCTGGGTCCCTGCGGGCCACCACCCCTCGGGCTGTCCCTGCCCAGCCTGGGTCCCTGCGGGCCGCAGCCCCTCAGGGCTGGCCAACTCCCCTTTCAGCATGGAGTCCCCCACAGAGTGTGTCTGTAGTCCCTCACAGCTGTGGGTTTGTTTCTTAAATATTTTTGCTGAGGGAGAGAGACCCTTCGTTCCTGTGCCCGGCTGAAGCCCCGGGCTGTGTGCCGGGTTCAGATCCAGCTGGGACCGTTTCTGGCCGGCTGCTGGGATCCCTCCTGCCTCCTGTGCTGTACCCCTCCACACAGAGCCTCCCACAGTGTGCAGCAAGGGGGATTTTAAGGAGTTAAGGGGAAAAAGGGTAGTGACAGCAGGGACTTTCAGGTGTCTAAATAGACAGTGGGGATTATGAAAGATTCTGAGAGGCCAGCTAAGAAAGAAATTGCAGTAAATTTTGGCAAAGCAATTTCCAAATTGAAAGAATTGTCACAGTGTAAATTTGGGCTCTACAAAGGGATCTGGACAGGCTGGATTGATGGGCCGAGGCCAATGGTATGAGGTTCAGTAAGGCCAAGTGCCGGGTCCTGCTCTTAGGTCACACCAACCCCATGCAGCGCTACAGGATTGGGGCAGTGGCTGGAAAGCTGCTTGGCTGAAGAGGACCCGGGGGTGTTGGTCAATGGCTGGGTGAATAGGAGGCAGCAGGATGCCCAGGTGGCCAGGAAGGCCAACAGCATCCTGGCCTATATCAGGAACAGTGTGGTAAGCAGGACTAGGGCAGTGATTATCCCCCTGTACTCGGCACGGGTGAAGCCCCACCTCGAGTACTGTGTTCAGTTTTGGGCCCCTCACTGCAAGAAAGGCATTGAGGTGCTGGAGTGTGTCCAGAGAAGGACAAGGAAACTGGTGAGGGGTCTGGAGAACAAGTCTTATGAGGGATTTGGGGTTGTTTAGTCTGAAGAAAAGGAGGCTGAGGGGAGACCTTATCAGTCTCTACAGCTACCTGAAAGGAGGGTGCAGTGAGGTAGGGGTCGGTCTCTACTCCCAAGTAACAGGCGATAGGAGAAGAGGAAACAGCCTCAAGTTGCACCAGCGGAGGTTTAGATTGGATATTAGGAAAAATTTCTTCACTGAAGTTATCAAGCACTGGAAGAGGCTGCCCACAGAAGTGGTGGAGTCGCCATCCCTGGAGGTATTTAAAAGACAGGTAGACGTGGTGCTGAGGGACACAGTTTAGTGGTGGTTTTGGCAGTGTTAGGTTGATGGTTGGACTCGGTAATTAAGGTCCCTTCCAACCCAGACAATTCTATGATTCTATGAAATATTGGACTATTTAAGGCTTTTTCTTTTTATCCTTGCTTTAAAATTCTTTTAACAGTATTACCTTAAGTGGTATTAGCTTGCATTTACAATGTCTGCTTTAAAACATATTAAAGACAAGAACATACACTCCAGCAGTGAGCAATTAGTACAGTCTTGTCCTGCTAATACAGTGCTCTGGCTCAGTTAATATGCAAGCTGCCATCATAGTGACAGGCTGTATACATGATAAAATAATCCACCTTTTGACAGTTACCTCATGTAAGAGCATCATACAGCATTAGGAGTCAAAGGGAGAAAATAACCTGAAATTCAGTAGTAATTACTATGAAGAATTTAATACTTGAGCTTAGATTTTGCAAGATGCAGAGTGAGATTTTCAAGTCTTTTTATTTCCATCCTCACTACATCATTAGATTAATACTGAGGTTTTTTTCAATCAGTATTCATTTCAGTCACTCGCTACTAGTGATGCTCGTGGTGAATACTGTAAATATAATTTATCTATAACGGGCATATTTCACAGAGTGTGTTGAGTGACCAAAGTCAGCTGTAAACCAAAGATAGACCAAGGTGAAAGAAATGGAAATGGTGAGAAGGGGAACTGCAACAGTGGATCAGGTTAAGTTGTTTTTTCCTGCTGTGATAGTGCCAGGGACTGGCACTGAGAGTGTGTTCTTGTGACAGCTATTTGTATCGGCACAGATCAAGAGCTTGTCCCTATCCTGCCAAACTTACAAATTCACATAACAAAACAGACAAATGTGTCAGGGATAGAACATTGTATAGGTGATGAACTGCAATGCAGAGAGATTAAATTACATGGACTTTATTGTCTGGACAGCAATGGAATATTTCCACTGCAAACCGCAGCCTGGTGTTGGGGCACCTTGGCTTTCATGAACTATGTGAAGCATCCAAAGCAGACCACATCCACATATGCTTCTCAGATAGAAAGGAAAGCTCATGACTGGTGTTATGATTCAGAATTTATTTTAAGAGAAACTGTAAAAGATACTTTAATTATACTGTTATAGATTAATAATAAGTCAAGCAGTGAACCGTGAGACAATTACTTTTTATGGTTTTATCACTTTATGGTAATTTTTACATACATTTCAGTAGTATCCACTGGCCCCAGGTGTCATCAGGGCAGCACTCAAAACAGGCGCTGCATACAGTGGTTAATTGGTCACTACTCTGAAGACCCTAGTAGATACACCCTAGTAGACCCTATAGTAGATATAGCACGCCCTAGGTGGGAGGAGGTAAAGAAACGCAGATTGCTGAAGTGGTCGCACTATGGCCACACAGATATTTTAGCAGAAATAGTTACATATCTTCTTTCTGGCACTTGCACGTTCTGCTTTCATGAATCATCGCTCCCTAGTGAGTAAAACAACTTTCCTACAAATATATTTGTCTCTTACAACCCATTTTGCTAAATAGGTTTCAGCTAAGGAATTGCAGTTTAGCTGTGCATTTGTAAACGATTTTCTTCACATGGGATTATGTATTAGGCTGCTTGGTATCACATGATTCTGCTGCATGTCTGGATGACTTTAAGAAAATAAATAGTGTATAATGAATAACATGCTTTATTCAGGTTTTGAGCTAAATTGCATGGTATGTTAAAATGTATGAAAACTTTGAATTTACTAATATTTACATAAATGTTCTGGTAGTATTAAATAATACAAGCAGTAAATTCACCATTTCTATTCATAAAAAATATTAACAAATCAATCTTTGTATCATACCAATATCAAGTATCATACCAAGTATCAGCCATAGTCTTTAAGATCATTAAGGATTTCTGATACTTATTTTACATTAAAGGAGAGGGAGAAATTACGGAAAGGTTTTCAGTGGCAAAGAAAAATATAGGAATATATATTGCAGTGTTTTTCAAGAGTACAGTTCTATTGATTTAAGCAACCTGTAAAAGGTAAACTAAGAGAAGTGATACACCAGCCCAAGTAGCAATTGTATATTTACTCTGAATTGCTCACGTCTGCTTCTGAAAATTCATAACCTGAGGTAGAACTGAACAATGAAAGAGAAAAACCAAGCATGTAAAATCAATTGATGTGCTGGCTAGCTACCAGAACATCTTTATTTTCAATAACCCTGTTCAACCATGTTTTATATCTATTTATCACTGAACTCATTGGGCAGAACAAAAAAGGTGCTAATGTTAATACCTCATGAATATGCACAGAAAATGTTCCCTTTTGGTTAAATATCAACATTTATACTAACCTTTTTGTTCTTTTGTGTTTAATGAGAATGACAGATAGTGGGTGCTGTGGGCTAAGACTGTTCATTAACATTGTTCTCTTGGGTATTCTCGACATTTAGTTTCAAGACACACGTGAAATGAATGTAGATCCTGTATTTAGTTTTTGCATATTAAGCATTTCTAAAAAAAAAAAAAAGGGCAGTAGATGTAGAGCATGTCCTCAGAATTATCATTCACTTTTTGAAACCAGACCCCCGTTTTTAGGGAGAAATAGCATCTGATGATCAAAATGAATTCTCACAATTGCTTGTTGGCATTCAAAGAGATGGGAGTTCCAGATAAGTATGCTCACCAAACTGAAGTACCTGTTCCGGCCATGAACAGCCCACCACCATCAAGCCTACTTGGCTTACACCCCTGTTTTATGTCACCAACAATAAATTTGGAATACCATTCAGTGTGGTGTGAATAACCTCATGAACATATGGAGAATATGTGGATTGTCCTTCAGGGGTAGGAGGCAGAAGGGGCAGATGGACAATGTCAAATAATTTCACATATTATAACAATTCACTTGTAGCAGTTCTGTGTTTGATGATGAATGTCATTTAAGGTTGTCAACATATCAGTCACTGTATCAGTGCCAGCACATAAGTATGGCTGTACATGTATATATATTTCATGTAAGACATAGGGGTTTTTTTAGTCTTTGAATATTTTGGTCCATTCCAGTGTAGTATCTACAGAGCTTACAGCTACCAAAGCTTGTTACATTGAAGTTAACCCTGTACAGAGACTACTTGTAGAAACACTGTGGGAGCTGAAAAGATGTAGACCCCTTTCCATTCCATCAGCAGAAAAGTGTCATGCCTTGATACAAGATGTGTGTAAAACACTTACTTGCAAATGATGTCACTGTCCGAAGGGTGACAAGTGGGTCCAGAAAGCCCAGTTCTGTAGATGATAACATGCAGAAAGCAATCCATTCTTACCTGAGTTTGCCTTAGGTTACTCGCTCTGTTTTATGCAGAGCTGCTCTTCAGTGTGGTTAGGTTTTGGATACCTGTTAACCTGCTTTATCTCCATGGCTTCAGTTTGATTCCTGGAGAGAATGGAGCAGTTCTCTGAAGAATAATGCAGGACAGTAATCACTTGTAAAAGCTTATGTGTATCCCAAGGTCATGAATAATTTGACTTGGCCCAGGAACCCCAGAATTATTTTTAGTGACCATATTTTAATCTGATATAGCAGATTGAGCATTGAGAGTAAGCACTGGTTTGCTCTGTATCTAATAGCTGTGCTCTGGCAAAATTACTGTTCTCCTAGCAGAAAAGATAACCAACATCAGATACTTGTTTTTATTGCTTCAAATCTTGCTTTTATGAGTTCCCAAGTAAATTCAGCAGATGGCCCCTGTGATGTAGATAGAGTACTGTTACCTGTAATGCCCTGACTCTGCACTAGGGAGGAAGATTTTTTCTTTTCTGAAGTTACAAACTTTCATCATTACAATTATTTGAACAGAAAAGACTGGGAAGAATTAATGTTTTTTTTCTTTTTAAAACACACATGTAGTTTGCAAGAATTATTTCTCTCCTATTTTTTTTAATCTTTGGTTTAATGGAAAGAAAAGTTTTGACACTGACAGTGTCTTGATGTGTGGGCTTGTGTTGGTTGAATCGTCTTGTGTTCTTGCATCTGTTGTACAGTCTGCTAGTTCATATAAAAGATTTTAAAACACAATCACAAATGACATTGTGTTTTTAACTTTTTTGAAGCGATCTTGCTTGGTATAAACAGTAGACTTATTTCTGATATATTGGAGAAAAACAAAAAAGAATTTTTAGAAAACTGTATAAAGTACTTATAGGCAGGTGAATCAAAATTTCCTTAGGTGACGCAACATATATTATCTAATTTCAGACAGCCATGTGTCATGCTATTCAGATATCAACTTTCAGTGATGCTTGTATTGTCAAGCTTCTGTATTTGCTTTCTCTTGCAAAGTTCAGCACATTCTCTAGAGGAATACCTATTACTAGTCTTATCCTATACCTGAGAAATTAAGGCATGAGTTGGTGACAGTAGTAGTCTAGCATCAAACATACTATTAGAAAAAGAAAAGGAAGATGGGGGCCTCGATGCCTGGGTTTTGCTGTCAGATTCTGAGGCTCATGTCTGAATAAAAATATCAACATTAGGTATTGAAATATTCTTCCTAGAAAGTGAAGCCAAATGAATAAAGTTGTATGGGATAGAAAGAAGAGCATTTTCTTCTCGAGCTCCCCCAGATGGTCTCTGTATGGACCAGCAGACTGCTGGTGTAATTTGTAAGACAGTGATGTTTATGTAGAGTAGGTCAATTTGAGGCTAACATGAGTTTGCAAGTCAGTGATGAAGAAGAAGGGATAAGGAAATTATTTTCCAAGAGAGAGTTCACGTCATTTACCTCCATATTCTCTCTTTACTTCCAGTTCCCTCCTTCTTCAACTTGCAGCTGAGAGTTGATAAATATAGCTTTGTCGTGAAAATGCAAGGGGAAAAGAGCAATACTGTAACTTTTAAATTTATGGTAGCAGTCTACTTAAAAGATGATAAAGTATCAGCACAGGGAGGAAGATACTATGACTACTATATCCTGCAATGAAAAACAAGTCTTGTCCTGTCTATGGTTGCAATGCTAAGTGGGTTTTCATCTAACGTGCAATCAGAGCACCCTGTGTGAAAAGGGATGCTCGCTGATGATCAAGCATTTGAGAAACAAGAGTGCTCAGCAGGTTTTAAAGGAAATCAGGTGAAATCTTCCTCCAGGTGCCATTGCTTCTTTATATGCTGTATTGCACTGATAGAATACAATGATGAATCATCTGTCATGTCAGTGTATAACACAATGTATGTGTGATGAGTAATGTCCTGAACACAAATTTCATTGCTCCGCAGAAGAATTTATCCATCTTATGCTCCCCTTGGCCTATACATAACCAAACCCATCAGGTATGATTTTGCACAGTGCGGAGGCACAGTATTGATCCTGTGTTAGTGAGATCAGTGCTCCGTGACCTCTGAATTACTGTTGCCATGTAACAGGATGGATGCTCAAGAGCTAGGTTGGCCAGTTCATCACAACCTGAAGATCAGACTGTGATGGGGTGGGAAACTTCACTACAGGTGAGGATCCTTTGAAACAGAACAACAGCTGGTTCCAACGGCTGCCCTTGATTACAGAGCATACAAGTAGAGCATGATGGGTGGGGGGTTGCTTAATGAAGTTCTGGAGTGCAAGAGAGCAGGAGCTCTTGGTGGTGAGTTCCCAGAGACCTGTGGGAGGCCAAGAAAGGCAAAGAGGTTGGCAAAAGGCTGAGCAGAGTCTGGGGATCACATGTACCACATCAGAAAGAGGTGGGTGAAGCACTTCTAGAACCTTATGCTATAGACAGGTTTATTTGCAAGGTCAGCAATGCAGCAGGATCGTGAGAGTTACTTCTGGATATGGAGTTTAGCTCTCTGTAGGCACTGATTTCTGTTGGTTTTGTTAATGCCTAATCTCAATGAGTCTTGCTAGCCTAACCAAAATTTTGGGGTTTGTTTTGTTAAATTAATGGGGAGAGTATAGTTTGGGAAAGGAGGGGTTATAGCATTATATATAGCTGTATTCTATGCGAGTAAAATGTTTATCTTGCCTTTGGTAGAATCAAGTAACTAATAAACATGTGGACTAGGCAGTGTCTTACAGGGGAAGTGGGGGAGGCGTTTTTGAAGTCCTCTTATTTTTCTTATGTGGTTTCATAGAGCTGCTCATAGGCCTGAGCTATTCCTAAACAACAACAGATACTATTATGCTTCCAGGTCTGCTGACTGTTCCTAGCAGACATAGTAGGTTGCCTTTGTACCTTACTTAAGACTATACTGAACTGGAATAACAGTATCTAAGTAAGGGAGGGCTCTCCTCTGTAGGCTAGCAAAATCTTGTGTGAAGATTTGTGAGAGGAAGTAGGGGCTATGCAGTCGTCTTCTTTCAACTAATTCAGCAGAGGATTCGGGACTCCCAAGCCAGATGCAAATGAATTTTCCCAGGGGAAAAAGGGAATTAAAGGAAAAACTGGAACTGGGGTAGCAAGAAGGAGCATGAATTTCAGGTTGCTCTCTCTACCCCTTTCCCGTGTGCCAGAAGCTGCTCAAAAGGCAGTGCATTTTACTCCCCATAGCTCAAGGCTATGCCTGAAGGCACCTTTTAGTATTATCCATTTATACTAAGGCTGCACACCTGAGACCAGCCACAAAAGTTGAAAAGATTTCACAGAGGAAAAACCCCAGTCTGCCTGCGGTTCTCAAATAAAATAAAATAAAAAAAAAAATGCAGCTGGCTTTGTTTATAAAGGGAATGTGTCTCTTAAAAGCAATATTTTGCTGACAACCTGGATTAACACAGGCTTTCAAAAGCAATTTTAAGAACAGTAACATATTGCCACACCCAACCTCCCCCCACTCTTCAACAAAAAGGTTGTTTCTGCATATTTAAGTTCACTAGACTTCCTGATCCATCTCCTTCTATTGTTTTGGGTTTTGGTTGTTTTTTGTTTTTTTTTTTTTTTTTTTTTTTTTTTAATTATTCCCATTATTTTTAAATAGTATACCTGCTAGTTTAGAGATAGCAGAATATTAAACAAATTCTGTGGTATTTCTTTAGAGGAACATATTTTTATAGGAGCAGAATGATAGTAAAAGCTATCTGCTTTACACAGAGCCCCTTTGATGGGGAAAATTCAATCAGATCTCTTAAAAGTGTTTAAACAGAATTCTGAGAATTCTTTCTTGTGTTTTTGCAACTTTCCTTAATGTCTGCAGTTGGTACTTCTTTGTGCTTCTGCTGTGCATTGGGTGTCTTGGGAAAGAGACTCTTGTGTAATAGTGTTAATTTCTTTTTTTAAAAAACTACAAGAGACACATCTACCCAGTGAGAAACTCTGTCTTAGTACAGCACTTTTGTAGTTGAGCCGCATCACATATGACAGAGGATTTTTGTAAATGGCTATGTTCCTGTTCTCTCAAGGTAGGAGAGGCCAAGGCGTGTAAACCTGCAGCTGCAACAAATTAATCATTAAGATGATAGAAAACAGCAGGTCGGCTTTGCAGTCCAAGCTTAAATTTGAAGGTAATTCTTCCTTCAAACCTTGACAAGGCTTCTTGAAAACTAGTTTGTTAATGAATATCCTTTGTCCCTAAATAAGCAGTTGTGCAAAATTAGGAAAGGTTGGCTGAGAGAACAGAAAAGGTGATGTCCATGCAACAAAATGGTTTCCTGGATTGTAAATTCGGAGTTTTTGGTCAGAATAAGTTGTTATTGTTTCTTCTCATAGCTTTGTGCTTTATTACCATTTCCCCTATGCTATGATGAGCCTTAATCAGGGCTTTGTGCTGATCCATGTGCAGCAATGTTTCAGGCAGTATGAGAGGATGGGAAGATAACAGCTCCTTTTTGTGAGGAGCACAGCCAGGTTGTGCCTAGCCAAAATCTACCAAAGGCAGGCTTTCCTCAAAAAAGACCACACAGCTGACACCCCTGCATGTTGTTTGCTAAACTGACTCTTTTTCTACACTGTTAAATTAATTTTTTCATGTCTGCTCCTGAAATGATGTGAACCTCCCAGCTCTGATGTGGCACCTTTCCCCCGCCTGGAGCTCAGCTTCTTCTTAGCATTTGGATTATAAGAGAGAAACAACAGAATAAATCCCTTTATGCAATGCAAATGTTTTCGTGTTATGTAGTCACTCAGGGCTGTTTTGATAGGAGGAAGGTGGTGGTAAGAAAATGACGTTCTTCAACCCAGAGCAAGTTTAATATCCCTGCTATTGCTAAAGAATTGTTGTTCTTTTAGGTGGTGCCCAAAGCACTTCTTGGGCTTTTAACTCAGCCTTACTGCAGTTTTCATAGGAATTCCAGCTACTAGTGCCCCTGTGAAAACAAAGTGAAAACTTAAAAACAAACAGACAAAACCAAACAAAAAACCTCAATAAAACAAAGGCATAAGGAAAACTGGTTCCCTTTGAAGTCAATATAGATGGCTTTAAAGGACTTCTACTGTTCTCTGAAGTTCTGTTAGCAGAAACAAAAGAAAGCAAATGGAAATAATATAGTCTCAGTGCAGATCGCTTTGCGTTACAGCTTAGACTCACTGATTTTGATTGTTCTCAAAACAGCAGAAAATCTCGGGTTGTGGCAAGAGCAGGATTACCTCATTTCACAACTGAATTAGATTCCATTGGCTTGTCTGAGTCCTACCAGGATAGGGTCTGTAGGGCTGCACGGTTCCTAACTAGTAGTTTAAAAAGGTTTGCTTTCCAGTTTCCTCCTTGTATTTAAGTATCAGAAGAGCAGTGATGCCCTTTCCTGGGACCAGCTTCAGCCCAGCTGGGTTTGTTCCCCGAACTGTGAGAGCTGCACTCAATCACAGGTGACTATCCTGAATTCTGATGGCTTTTAAGGTGTGGTAAGTTATTAAAGTGGAACCTGTAGAGTTAGAAGTCAAAAGGGAAACCTAATAAAAAGGAATGGATTTCAGGGGGGAATGTAAATATGTTTGATGCTTTATGAGGAATACTGATAGAGACAAGAAGGAAAATGAGGAGAAAACATATGAGTAGCAGTTGGCTGCTGATGAATGCAAATTCATCAGCAGAGTGGTGGTGCAGAACTGTGCAGAGATTAGTGGCAAGAACAGGTTAAAACTTGGCATGGTGAGAAAGAAAATATTTATAAAGACTTGAAGGGGATGTGTGTTTGCAAGTAGAAGAGGGCTTTTTCAATTTCAGTTTTTCAGTTTCACAGAAATGGCTGTACTCCTTAGGGTAACAGTGCAACCAAAGAAAGGTTCAGGAGAGGAAGTAGAGGAGATACCAGAATGCTATTGAAACTGTGGGGGATGTCCCTTAAGGTTATACAAGCTGAGGATTATCCAGGGTAATGAAGTAAACAAAAGGATCTCAGGATTTGTTGTTACATCCAAAATGACTAAATCCTTACTAGCCTTGTTATAAATGCCATACATGGCGGATCACTGAGCTCTCGTATTCCTTAAGGCAAGGGATGTCACAAGGCCAAAATGTTAGTATGACTGTCAGTTTCTAAAACATTTAAATGGTATACAGCTTTCCAGGATTCCTAAGTAAATGCAAGAATACTGAGAGTAGCCATGTGGAATTCATTGTTCTGAAGATTTGTGTTGGAAAGCTGAGCTTAAGACCTTGAGGAAAAAGTGTATTGTAAAGCTGACTGGAATATTCCCTTCTCCCACAGAATATCACATTTTAGCCTTGAATGAGTATTCTGCTACTCATCGTATTAGTTCAAACTCACAAAAAGTTATTCAGTCTTTCTTTATGCATTGGAGACAATATTTGGCACTGCGGTAGCTGAAACAAAATAGATGGTTTATTGTTGTATGTTTTTAAGAAGGAACTGCCTCCAGTAGCAGGAAGGCAATACTAAAAATAAATAATAAAAAAACCCAAACCCCAAAAACCCCAGCCAACAACAACAAAAAAACCCCACCCACAAAAACCCAAGCAATTCTGATTATATTTTGCCCCAGACCAGTATTTCACTGAAAAAGGAAAACTGCTGCGTTTGGTAAGTGTAGCTGGTTGTCTTATTTCTGCACAAAATGAGTTAGGGAAAGCCATATTGTACGTGTGTGGTGGCTCACGTGCCATATTTTTACTGGCTAATTTTGAAGGTGCTGTATACCAAACAGGGCAGGTGGCCTCTTAAGCTAGGTGTGTTACAAATATAGATGTGTATATGATGTTCTGCCCCAAAGAACTCCAAAGATAAAGTACTAGCACAGAAAGATGAATGTGGAAACAGACAGAGTGAATGACATAATTTTAGCTTGTTTCAAGCAAAGAGTGTTTTGGGTGGAATGGATAG
Organism: Anarhynchus alexandrinus; assembly: GCA_008711295.1. Taxonomy (NCBI): domain Eukaryota; kingdom Metazoa; phylum Chordata; class Aves; order Charadriiformes; family Charadriidae; genus Anarhynchus; species Anarhynchus alexandrinus. The sequence continues at coordinate 581,754 of VUYV01000208.1, read as the reverse complement.
CTAGGAAGTTGTCTTTTATACTGCCAATGATGTTGGATGTTGAGTGCATCTGAAAAACCTGACTCTATATTAAGGATTGTCTTGCAAAACTGTGTTCCAGTTGTGAAGCACACCAACCTGATGACTTGGTACTAAGACTTCTTCCTGAACAAGATGTTCCTTTTGCTTCTTCTGTTTGAATGTACAGTACGTGATTTCTGTACAGCAGTTTTATGTGTTTTAATGAGCTAAGTGATCAGTGCCACGTTAAATCCTACTTAAAATTGTTTATCTGATCAGGCTCAAGTTGGCTGCTGAAGACAAGAGGCCTCTAACATGCTCACTCTGTAAACTATTTGCATCCTCTTTAAGAAAAATGATTCACTGCTAACAAAGAGGCTCAGAAAAACATAACCTCATATTGTGATTATATTTGTTGTAGAAATATTCCAACACACCCAGGCTGTTGTGCTGGCTGAAAAGAAGATAGTCTAAAAATGCCTCAAAACCACAAATAGATAACCTTGCTACTTAAAATAACGGGTGTGGCTGGCCCAGTACTAAGCAGAGTAAATAGAAATTAATCTGCTGCTACCCATGTTAAGCACTCACTATGGACAGACTGTGATGTGCAGGTATGTTTTCTTTCAAACACCAAAATGTCTTTATTGCTGTTTGTATTGGCTTGCTTTTTTTTAACCTCTAGTTTTGATACCAAAAGAAACTAGGCAAGTTTGTTATAGCAGCACATCTTGTCACTCTTTCAAAGATGTTGTGCCGTTTAAAGCCCACAGAGATCGATGTAAGAGTTTCTCATTGACTTCACCTACTTTTTTTACATAGCTCTAAATTCAGTTATATGTCCAAATTTGGACATGAAGTAGGAAGAAATACAGTATAGCATAAAGATAATAGAAATGCTGAGAACTGCTTTGACTATAACCTGTTAGAGACTAGCTCAGAGTTCTTACAAGCTGCACGAGTTTTGATTTGGGTGAAAGCATTTCAAAAGCATCTTAAGGGTCGTTGCCTCTGCCATTTACATGGTTTGAAATACTCCCTTGCTCTATGACTACTCTTTATTCCTAAATTACATGAATGTTTTTAAAATAAGATAAATTGCACAGGCAATTACTTGGCCTGTCCATCCAGCCTGCCTCTTTGCCAGGTTACCAAAAAAATAACAAAAATCAATGCACCTTAAAGTACACTTCATCAGTAAATCTCAGTCTTTAGAAGGACTGAGATGTATGGAATTGACTTGATTTGGTTGAATTATATGTATAAGTAATATAATGTTATACAGGTGTGGTATACTAAAAATAAAAAGAAAACTTTTGTAAATACACGGCTTGACACAAAGGTCACATTCAGAGGGTAGAGGCACTTATAGCTTACTAGTTTGCTTCATAATGGTGTTTTTAAAACATAAGTTCAACTGTGTTGCTCTCTAGCTTGTTGTAAGAAGATGTAAAGTTTGATGTGCTACTGAGACTAGATACAGATTTTCCTTTAGCTAGAGACACTCTTGTGTTGCTGGTACATACTGTTCTTTCTTTTTGTCCCCAAGGCAGATGTGTAAGTTTAATTGGTAACTGCAGTACCTCTGCACCTCCAGGCATATATCATTGGACTCAAAGGTTCACATAAGGGTGGATTTGTATCTGACAGCCCCCCACCACTACAAAAAAATATTGTCAAACCACAGAGATGGTCACTGCATGGTAGAAATCATTGGGCTGTTTCTTACTTTAAAGCTGTTTTGTTGAAATAGCTTCAATTTTCCTGTTTTGCTTTAGTTAAATATGTAGTTAAGTGTTTTTGTTAATAAGGTTCAAAAAGTAAATCTTTCAGACTAAGGTGACTAAAAGAAACTCGATGTCCTAAACCTGATTCTCTTCATAGAACCAGTGTTGGTCTGTTGACAGAAAGGAAACCAAAAAGACCTGTAGGCTGAAAATCCTCAGTGCTAAGCACTAACTTGTATGCAGCTTGCAGTCAGGAGTTAATATACAGCAGAGAAATACAAATTTCCCACTACTTGCTTTCATGCTGAAAGGTTCAGTCAATGAATGATCAGGAACAACTCTACAAGCAGTGAAAGAATAAAACCTGCATTGTCCCTGTGCCCTTCTCATCAAGCTTTTCTAAAACTTCTTACAAGTATCGCAATAAAAGAAAGTTTTATGGAAGGAAGGTACATCAATGACATGTAGCAATTTTTGGACCTCCTCCCTAGCATGAGAAGCAATGTGGGGAAAAGCACAAAAAATGCTTGTTTGAACTTACATCAAAGTAGGTGGTGGAGGTAGCTGCTGTGAATTCATCCGAGATTGGTACTACAGTGCAGTAGGCACAGTAAGGGTGCAACTTTATCCCTACTACTCAGGTGAGAAACTAAGATTCAATAACCTGTTCAGTGTGGGATCCTGGACCTGAACACAGCTTCTCTAAACAGCCAATAACCTGTGCCATGAAGCTGCCCTTACTCCCTTGCTTGTCACATCTGCAACCCCTTAATGAATCGGATTATTATATCTCCCCTCAGTTGTTATTCCAGGAATTCCCTTCAACATTTGATAACCAGCAATGTTCATCGACCTACTCCAGTAGTGCTTTACGTGTTATTTATTGGTCACTGAATGTGTCCTTTGTGGTTCTCTAATTTAATTGGATTTTTTCAATTTACCTTTGTTTGTCTCTGGTATATTGCAAACATACTTAATTGCATGTGAAAGTATTCCTCCTAGAATAACAGTAATAGAAACTAGAATATTACGCCCGTTTTCTCTATCTACTTAATCATACAACAGTGTGTTTCTATACTGCGTACTTTTTTATTAAGCACTAACACAGCAGCTGTAGGATGTGGGGATGTGCCATAAACACAGATTGTATTTCTCCATTTAGATTAAAATTTCCTTTTGAACATCACCCTTCTTATTGTAGTTTAATCCAAGCTCACTCAGCTTTCTGCCCCTTTTCTCTTGTCGCTTTCCAGTTATGTATCTGACTGCTGTTCCTTGGTACGCAGAGTCTAATTCCAATAGTGATTAGTTTGGTGACTGGTCTACTTAAAAGATTCTCTAGTTTATGATTTTCTTGGCCCTTATAGCTGAATTTATTGGTAATGTTTTGTCTTCAGAAGCATGGTTACCATAGTACTGTTGTCAATGACTTTTAAATTGCAATCTGTGTTACGTTATTGTTTAGGAGTTTGCACTGAGCCCTAATCTATCGGTACCTCTATGATGTATTTAAGGTGGCAGATCCCGGGCTTTCACGAGGCTTAGGGTGTCCTTGTGACCCAGTGAGGTCTGGCTGAGAAATCTGAACTTGGTCTCTGAAGCAGTTCTGGCTTCTTACAAGTTCTATCTGCCATTATCATTCGCATACCATAGGCCTTAAAGGAGATAGTGCTAGATTATTTTGGACTGGGATGGAAAAAGTGAGCAGGAAAGTTATTTGGATTTACTTGCTGTTATTTGCTGACAGATGTCCATTTCTGCAGGGGAAAATCTCCATTGTCTCAGATCGTTCTTTCTCTTTCCCCCATTCTCAAAGTGAGTGTGTCCTTTTCCCAACTGTACTTCATCTTTTTCTCCTACGGCATAATTTCCTGACATTCCTTTTGGTTTGCCTCAATGTCACAAGGATAACTCAACAGTGTTTCATGAGTGCTATATGGTGGTGTTAGGAAAATAGCCATTTTCCTACGGTAAATTGTGTGAGCTTGTTTTTGCTAAGAAGTAATTGAGGACTTGAAAAGTTGAAGGCTGGATTGCAAATGTCTCTTATGGGCCCTGAGTGAGTATGAACAGTTAAAATTCTTGTGTGATTTTGAACTTAATGTTGTGTTGGGTTTACTGCTCCCAGGATCTTTACTTAGATTTTTGGCCTGTGGGTGTGGAGGACAACTATTACACATCTGGTACACCTGGATCAGAGTCATTGCTCTCAGTTTAGCTTTACTACAGTGTCAGTGTTTATGTGCCGATACATATGAACTAGCTTTCAACTGGTTAATTCATGAGCTGTTTTCTAATAGCTGCAGCACCACAGAGACTTCTGGATTCTGCCAAAACTACCTCAGGAAATTAGTAAATGCTCAGGAGGTTAATTCCTGTCAAACCTGGAGTTGGTGCAGATGTATTGCTAGCAGTACCTAAGTCAACTAATGTAAAGATACCTTAAAGCTGTCTCCCTATACTGCATCACAGCAGTTATTAGATCAGTAAACTGCTACCAGGTGATGAATTCATGATTGCTTGAGGATTCCATTCATAAAAAGTATATAAAAGAACCTTTCCATATCTTGGGGAATAAATCTAGCACACCTTGAAGCTTGTCTGTGGTGCTTCTGAATCCCACCTACGAAGTTCCTCAGATGTTGAGGGTAGAATGGAAATAACTGGGAGTTTTCTGGCAATGGGAAACGGTAATTTTACATATAACTCTTCCTGATAAAGGCAGCATAAAAGAAAGGGAGAAAGGGACTGCTGTAACTACTTGATGGTTTGAGCAAAGCTTTTGCTATTGCAATGGGAATTGAGGACTTCTGTTTGTCGGGGTGTTGAGTAGGACCCTGAACTTCTGGGAAAGCGGCACACTGATACACCTTCATGGAGATTCCAGCCTATCTTGTTAGGTGTTTGTTTGATTAAGTAATGGTATTTTAGGGAATCTTGAGAGGGGTGGGAAATGTTTCTAAAAATACGTTTCTCCTTGTGAGCTCTTTCATTATATTGATGTATGTAGATGTGCAATAGACATGAATACAAGGCAGGCTTGGCAGCTGGTGCAGCAGGATCAGAACAGTGGAACAAATGTCAGAATGTATTCACCTTATGCTAGAAGGTGTGATTCAAGAGAAAAATATTATGAAACTGCTGTCAAAGTCTGGTGGGTCAGGGACTTGTAACGTTTGTCATTCAGCCCTTTTGCTGTTTCTAAATGACAGTTGAGAAAAATGAGACAGACTGGCGCTTTCATGACAGAAAGAAAATTTGATTTCTTCTTTCTGAAAAATGGGTAACAGGGTAGTGCAAGTGCAAAATTATGTACCTGCAGATTAACTATATATGCTGATGCTTTTTGAGTTTTTAGACTAATATTATATAAAATGAGGAAGCCAGGTTAATTTTTAGACAGTTTGACTGGATCTCAACATAGCTAGGAATGACTACTGATTAAATAATTCCTATGAAAAGGACAAAACATTTTTAAAAAAATCTTTCCTTAAGCCCAAGCATCACAGCAGCCCAAAGGTGATTGCCCAGAATTAATTAATCTAGCAAATCCTCTTAGTAGGAATGTCCTTAATCTGACAAATGGAAAGACATTCACTACTCTGAAGTCTTTCTACCACATAATCTTTCTGCTTCATGTGAGGGGTTGTCTGGCTTGGAGCTTCCAGGAATTGTCTGAAGGTAGATGGTATAAAATAGTTGTGTGAGAGCTCGTACTTGTAAATTTGTAAAACCACTTAATTTGGTTGTAGTTGTTTTATGAGGTTTGAGGACTTGGTCCAATATGTCTTTAATCAAACAGTCATAAACAGTGAGAAGTCTTATGAAGAACAACTGAGGGAACTGGGATTGTTTAGCCTGGAGAAGAGGAGGCTGAGGGGAGACCTTATCACTCTCTACAACCACCTGAAAGGAGGTTGTAGAGAGGTGGGGGCTGACCTCTTCTCCCTGGTGACAAGTGATAGGACGAGAGGAAATGGGTTCAAGTTATGTCAGATGAGGTTTAGATTGGATATTAGGACAAATTTTTTCACTGAAAGGGTTATTAAACATTGGAATAGGCTGCCCAGGGAGGGGGTGGATTCACCATCCCTGGAGGTGTTTAAAAAAAAGGGTAGATGTGGTACTTGGGGACATGGTTTAGAAGTGGTTTTGTCAGGGTAGGTTAATGGTTGGACTTGATGATCTTAAAGGTCCCTTCCAACCTCAGCAATTCTATGATTCTGTGAAAAGTTTTGGAAACATTAGACTAAATCACCTACTCTTTGAGGGATCAGAAGTAAAACGGGCTTTTGATTTGATCCTGTTCAGTAAGAAGGCTTTATCTGAAAGAGAACTTCAAATAACAGGCCTTCTAATCAAAAATAAAGACAAGCTCAACCCTTTTCCTATGCTGTGCCCACCCTATTGATTGATTCCAAAGCAAAGTTTGCCTTGCCTTATTCACCAGTTCAGTTAGAAGATTGAAAATTGACTGCTATTAATTGTTGGAAATTTCTTCATGTGATTTAAGAATATTTGTTTTAAGAAGAAATAGCAGAAATAACTTTTTACCCTTGTTCCAGCCAGATTGGCATAATACCCAAAACTACAGAAGATCAATCCCTGCTTTGAACTTCTGGATCTATTGATAGAAGGGCAGACATTTTATCTTGATGGAAGACAAGGTCAGCTCTTTTATAAAACTTGGCTCCTATGTAAATACAAATCTAAGTGGAGCAAAGAATGATTTTTCCTGATTTATGGTGTGACCCAAGTCCTGTAATGTCCTTCAGGTCTGATTTAATGCTGGCACAGTCTCTGGGTTTGACTTTCCAGTTATTGGCCATTCATCAAGAAAATGGATGAATTTGATCTATTGTTTTCTCAGGTGGGCCACTGCTCCTGCTATGTGCTTCACAAAAGTTCAGAGGGATTCAAGCCAAAAGGAAGGTTTTTCCTTTGATTCTTTTCCCCCCTTTGCCTTAAAAGTTTTCCATGTGAAGGCTAAAAAAAAAAAAGTCAGGAGAAATAAATGTCTTCTAATGTTATCATCCACATGGACCAGGCTGAAGATATGCTGAACCACAAACACTGACACTTCCATACATGTCTATATTCACCACTTTGAAGGAACCAGCAGGAAGTAGTGAAACAAGGAAAAAATGATGAAAAGACCTAGGGATTTCAGAAATATCTTCTACTGTCTTTTTTCTGAGCGCATAGACATGACCTTTCAATAAAATGAGAGATATTGAAATGGCATGTGCTGGTTTCAGTGGTGAAAGTAAGGGCCACAGGAATCAGCCAGTGAAGTGAAGCAACTTCAAACTGTCATCTTCAAATGAATCATTAACATCCTGATAAATACGCACAACAATGAGGAGGCTACTTAATTAGACGCTGAGATAATTTCCCAGGCAATTCAACCTGTTTGGTCTACCTGGGTTTAATTATAAACATTTAAATGATTAAGAAGCTCACTTCACTTGAGGGAGGGTAAGGAAGAGTTGGATGCAACCTTTTTGCCTGCTGTTGAAATGGTGGCCGCTTCTCCAGCTATTGGAATTGGTTGGTCATCTGCTGGGATTATTCCAGACACTGCTACAGAAAGCAAATAGCAAAAGTGCAAAGAGTTGCTACACTAGACCGTTGTTAAAACAGAGTATAGATTTGACTGCTGGTCTGCTTCCTTATGAAGTAGGGATGTAACGTGGGAGAGAGAGGGGAAAAGGGATGCATTTCAACCTCAGCAAGGAGAAATCTGCTGTATCTGCAATTTGGAGGTCCTTCCTAGTCCCTAAGAAGCCTGCAAAACTTGGTGCTGACAGACAGCATATGGTTAAGCTACTACATGTTTTCACCTCCCACTGGCTTCATATACTTTGACATGGAGAACCTTGTAGTATTGAGCTCTAAATCAGTTGATGCGTTGTCACAGCTCCCTGAATAGATGGCCAAGTCATAGCTGAATTCTATTAACCTTGCCTAATTTCAATCATGGACCAAACTCTCCTTCCTTGGCTTCTGAAATGATCCTATTGGTTCCACCTCATCTAAGTTACTGGAGTATTACTTGCCTTTGAAGTAGCAATCTACAAGAATAAATTCATTGATTTTAATTAAATGTGAAGTATAGAAGAACCATTCAGGAAGTAAGGGGAGATTTTGAGACAAACAGCAACTAAATACTCTCTTAATTACAAATGGAAGTTATATGCCACGCTGCCATTGAAGTCAATTTTGGAGAAGCTAGAAATGTTTTAAACAACATAAGCTAAATGAAAGCATCAGTTATGCTGCTACAGTGATCTGGAGATGTGACAAACAGCAGGTTTGATGACTGAGCCTAATGCATCCTAGGCTTTCTGAGGTGTGAAGGCAAGGGTGACCGACTAGCTCACCTGGACCTGCTTGGCGTTGTTATAAATGCCCGTGTGGTTACTAAGACAGATGGTCAGTCTTGCTGGGAACGACAGGGCAGGTAACTGCCAGCAGAATTTCTGCTGCTTGTCACTTTCTCTTGGGATCGATGTCAGCTTTTGCCAGTTGGGTGTTGTAATGATCATGACTTGAGGTCTTCTTATAAGTGGATCAGGCTGCCAAAACCAAGCTGATAACTCCATAGAGTTTGTGTCCTGGCTATGCAGGTGACCCATGGAACTCGGGCTGGGGTTTTTCTTTTACTTCCAGTCCTTTATCAGTCAGTCCAGATGATCTGGAATTCAGTTTCTTTAATACTTGAGGCTCTATTTAAGCACTCTAGCAGGACTCAATATTAAAGAAATATGGCAGAAGTCCACAGGTGGTGTGGTAGGATGTTTTAGTTGAGGCCAAAATGCAGAAAAGCATTTAGATGGAAATTGCATCTGAAGCAAGTAACTGGTTGGCCTGAAACTTGCCCGAAAAGATGCTTGAACTTTTTCTGCTGCTTTTAAAATGGTGTTAGTATATGATCTGTTGTAGTGACTGTTGTGATATGCCTTCAGTAGCCTGGTAAATCGGAGATTATAAGCTTAGAAGGCCTCTGAGATTTAGGAACTGCACCATAAAAGATTCAAGGATTAACAAGTATTTTTGAAAAAAAGTTCTTTGACTTAATCTGAGGCTTGGATATAAGGTTCTTAAGGATGTGCGGAAGGTGGCTGCATGAGGGACCCCTCTCAGTCAAACTGTGTTAAGTGGCAATGAGAATACTTTTACATGCTCCCTGTAGTAGCTTAAATTACCTTCACATACTGTCCATGAAAATACATAAAAGATTGGCTTGCCCTGTATTAAAATAGGAAAGCCATTAGTCTGGTGTTTCCTTGAATGCAATTGACCCCTTGGGTATATACAGAAAGAAAAGCATTTAGTCTCTTTGCTAACACAATCAAGCAGGTATTACCCGCTGAGTCAGAGGCTTACAATCTGTAGTCAAAATTCTGTGATAAGGAACAAGCTGCACACAGATGGCAGAAGTTAATAGTCTGATCCTGCCATCAGGACACATAAAAGAAATGATCATCCATAGAAGACAGAACAGTTCTGATGGCTTGGAATAGATCTGTACTGCCCTGTACTTTGTACCCTCTTTTATATAACAGTGTTATCATTCTGCTGCACTTAGTATTATTTTTAAACTGGCATAAATAATTCCACGAGACTGAGGATAACAGCAGACTGCAGGACCAAGGCAAGGAGTCTGTTTGACTTAATCTTGAAAGGAAAAGCTGCCATTCCTATTGATTTCAGCTGTAATTAATGAAGCATATTACCACGACTAAAGCAATATTTGAGTCTGGTCTCAAGGATGGTGTTGCCAAGCTGTAATGCATAACTGGTACCCAAATACTTCTGTAGCATGGAGATTGGAAGTTTGTTCCCTTTTTTCATATTGCGGGATATCTGCTGTGTTTTGCAGTTAGAAAGTTCCCCCAAAGCCTTCTCAGCATGTCAGAGTCCTGAGACTGATTATAGTGGCAGAATTTTCCCCTTTGTGTTTCAATTAAAATATTTTGCATTGGGGCATCACATAGCTAGATCTCAAATCACACCTATTTTAACTATCTTGTGAGGTGCTTGTAAATAAACTATGATAAACACTTACTTGTCAGACATATTAATTAAAGTCCTAGACAAGTGGCTATTAGGAAGTACTACTATGAAGACATAAATACATATAAAAAGCTTTGCAATTAAATAATGCCATAAAGCCAAGAGACAGTTTTGCTTTGAAACAGCACATATAAATGTCTGATCTTATGGTTGTATAAAGATTGGATGCTGTGGTCACTAACAGGTCATTATGAGTTCTGCCATCAGGGTGCAGTCCAATAAATCATATTGACAAAACTCTATGAAACTTGCTTAAATGTTGTCATGTATCTTGGCATGCAGTGTGCTGTCCAACAAGGAAACTTGGAAGCAAATACAAATTCTAAGAAAATTAGTAACAGGTGTTCTAATGTCTGCAGGGTACTCAGTCCCACAAAACAACCAAGTATCTACATAGTTATTTGTCTACATAGTTATTTTTGTCTTAGGGACAGAAGATTGGAAGGGAACGCTCTAGTTCCCTGTGAATGTATGAAGCCAATGGAAAAGATACTCAGTTCAGAAGGATCCATGTCCATGCTTAACCTCCTTAGTGAGACAGCAGTATATTGTGTAACTTCTAAATAGCAACAATAATTTCACTTATACGTGAGAAGGGACAGTTGTTCTTTTACGTAACTTTCAACAATGATTTTTTTATTTATGATGTTAAATAGGTGATAAAAACATCATTGAACATGGGCCTCTACCTATACTTTAGTATAATCATTTTTTACTAGTAATTTAAGATATCTGGTTAATACATGACAAATTTATAAATATGATGAGTTAGCTTATGATGTGATTTACAAGGTTTGTAGCATGCTGAAGCAATTTAACTACATGTTTTCAAGGCAAAAATAACTGAGTTTAAGCAGCACTTTGTGGGAGCTGGAACTCCTGTTATAATACTCCAGTTTTCAGAAGATGCCAATGAGGAGTCATATGTGACTTTTCACTTTTATTTTTTGACTGCAAGGAATGGCTATGTAGCTGACATATCAAATGCTAATCCCAGACATTTGCATCCAAGTAGTCTTCAGTGAGTGGAAGGAAAGGTCATTGCCTGAGCCAATTTAAGCTGGTTCTATTTCTACCTGGGTTTGCTCTTTGTCCAGGAGCGGTGGATGTGTTGAGCACTGATGTATTCTTGTGGTACTGTCGTTGCTGTTGATAATGGTAGTTGTTATGCTGTCACAACTGTGCATAGTTCCATGTACATACTGAGGAAAATGGAGATGTGTAGCATGTAGCCCTGCAAGGCTACGTAATTTTTTACTACTTGCTCCTTGGGTTTTTTTGAAGGAGTAAGTACTGCCATTAATAGGCAGGAATTTCTATTTCTGTGAAAACGCTTGGCAGGTGACAAGTCTTTCTTGTAGTATAACCTTTATCCTCTGCCATGAAGAGGTTACACTGCAGAATTATGCATTCTTTCCTCTTGCCTGGAAATCTGATTCTGAAGCATCCAGTGTGCTGGCATAATTCTCTTATCAAACCTGGCACTCATTGCTTTCCTAGTCAGGGGGCTGAGAATTCAAGGTGAAAGTCAAAGATGCTGTTGAAGTTAAATTTTCAGTCTGGTTTTGTAAGACTAATGTTGCCCTCACACCACTAGCCAGTGCATGATAACTTTTGCACTAATGGGCTAACTTCAACAAAATTTAGATAGTAGATGTCTACAGGAATGCAAGTTCGGTTAAAATAACTGTCAGTGAAGACAGACTGTGTGGCAAGGTAGACACATGCTGGAGGGAGGGATGCCATCCAGAGGGACCTGGACAGGCTGGAGAGGTGGGCCCATGCAGTTCAGCAAGGCCAAGTGCAAGGTCTTACATCTGGGTCGGGGCAATCCCAAGCACAAATACAGGCTGGGCGGGGAATGGAGCAGCCCTGAGGAGAAGGACCTGGGTGTGCTGATTGACGAGAAGCTCAACATGAGCCGGCAATGTGCGATCGCAGCCCAGCAGGCCAGCCGTATCCTGGGCTGCATCAGAAGTGTGGCCAACAGGTCAAGGGAGGTGATTCTTCCACTCTGGTGAGACCCCACCTGGAGTACTGCATCCAGCTCTGCAGTCCCCAACATAAGAAGGACATGGAACTGTTGAAGCGGGTCCAGAGGAGGGCCACGGAGATGATCCGAGGGCTAGAGCACCTCTCCTATGAGGAGAGGCTGAAAGAGTTGGGGTTGTTCAGCCTGGAGAAGAGAAGGCTCTGGGGAGATCTTATTGCGGCCTTCCAGTACCTAAAGGGGGCCTACAGGAGAGCTGGGGAGGGACTTTTTACTAGGGCATGTGGTGATAGGATGAGGGGGAACGGCTTTAAACTGGAAGAAGGTAGATTTAGATTAGATATTAGGAAGAAATTTTTCACTCTGAGGTTGATGAGGCACTGGCCCAGGTTGCCCAGAGAAGCTGTGGCTGTCCCATCCCTGGAGGTGTTCAAGGCCAGGCTGGATGGGGCTTTGAGCAACCTGGCCTGGTGGGAGGTGTCCCTGCCTATGGCAGGGGGGTTGGAACTAGATGATCTTCAAGGTCCCTTCCAACCTAAACCACTCTATGATTCCATTAACAGCATGAATGCTAACAGTGTAGCGTGAGCCCAACTCCTATTGGGCCTGAGAGAATCTGTACCAGTTCATTTTTGATTACGTATTTACTGTGAGTAGAAATCACTCTAGATTACTTCTCCCTAAGCAGTTCTGACAGAGGAGGATATTTTTCATTTACCTGCTTGTTCTTGCAAAAACAGTAGTCATTTTTAATTAAAGAATTGAATGTGTGATTGTTTCAGCTGTTTCTGGTATAATTTTTTTTCTTCCAGTTCCTTAATGGTTTTTAATGATGTTCCTTCGAAATAGCTAGTGAAAAATGAGTATTCAGTAAAAAAAAACAAAAAAAAAGCCAAAAAAACCCAAAACAAAACTAAAAAATATGGGATTGAATGAGGTGCTCACATTTAGATTAGAGTCAAATAAAACTTTGGGTCAGACAACCAAATGAGATTAAGTTTTGGGTTCAGTTGAGTGAGATCTAAGAAAAGCTGATGGCTATAGTAAAGCTGAAGTGCTACGCAGTGGAACTCTGTACAATCAGTTATGAGATTGCCAGCAGTGGGGATTTAAATCTTGAATCCATATATAAATATAGGCTGACTCTGGAGTGATAAACCTATATCTAAACTTCCCTCTGACATTGAGAACAGAATGGCCCATCTTACTTTAAAATTAAGTATAAATATATTGTATTCTTTCCCACTATTTAGAGCATGTGCACTTATTTTACACCTGTTTCCAGCAATCTCATGGACTGCTAAACTTAATCATGGACGTTAGTCCCATTGATGGGTTTTATTTTTCCAGCAAAATTTTTATTATCTGTTGTTTTTTTAAATACTAAGAAAGAAAAGACTTCACTATGAGTGACTTCCTAAATTGCAGCATTTTCCCCACATGATTTCTACCATCTCCAGGTACTGGACCTCTTCATTAAGTGCAATCCCCCTTCACCCTCTGGAAACTTGGTAGTATTGGAGGTTCCAGGTATAGGCTGCCAAAGTCAGGCTGGATGTAGAATCTAAATGTTTTTGTCAAAAGGCTTCGCTGGTCTCCAAAATAACTGTGCGCTGTAAATGTTATTATACAAGTAGCTGGGAAGCTGGATAAAAGTTGCTAAAGGAAAGAATTAAGAATCAGATTAGACAGAAATCTTACAGGGTACCTAAAACATGAGGTTAGGGATGGGTTCTGGGATCAAGTACAGGGATGAAATGATGAGTGAAGCCTCGTGTTACAAAAATCAGTAGAAATTCAGGAGTTCTACCCAGTACATGTGTGAGGAATATATTCACTCATTGCTAAGAGCACAATAATAGACATCTTTCTGATGTCAAACCAGACTGTGTTCCTTTCTATAAGTATGCATGTCAGGCAACACTAGCACAGATATCGGTCAGCCAAACAGATGTTCTCTGATAAATAACACTCCTTGGTTTGAGCTTTTTATTGGAAGCATTTGCTTCGCTGATACTTGTAATGCAGCGAGACTTCTATTGCTCTTGTTTCAATTTTTATCCACCTTTTTCCCCTGCTGCTTTGTAGAGTAGTTTGTCTTGTAATCCTTTCCTTATTGCTGGAAAATTGTCCATTTTAAGCCTTGATTCTACTATCAGCTATGCCAGATCAAATCCAGAGCAGCTACCCTGGGGAAGGACATTCCAATCTGAGCACTGCACTTTTCATATCAGGGTTATATTCTGTCCTTTTTATCAGCAGTGCCAACCAGGAGTAAGTCAATAAAATAATTCTTAAGTATTGCTTTTCACCAAATCAGTAAGAGAATTATATTCAGGGAGCAGGTTTTCAGCAAAACATTCCTGACCATAGCTCACAGCTGTCTGCACTATTTGATTAATAAATGCTGTTGCAAGGAATAGCAACCTGCACAATTGTCAAAAACTGGAACAACTTTCATCGTGTTAACTGAAATACCATGTAAAAATAATTAAAGTACTCTGATTTTTTTTTTATTGCAAGAATTATTTTGCAGCATAAATATATTATTGTTATCTCACTCTGAAAACCTGTGTTAGCCATGAAATTGCAAGATAATTTGGGTAATCGCAGCAATGAAAGCTAAATTTTGCTCTTCTAAATGATGAGAATCTGACTTTTCCCCTGCCAATTACTAAATGCTATGAGCCTGTGTCTCCACGTGGTTTGGCAATGCAATTTGTAGGTCAATTTGAATGTGTACATTTGTTTACATCTATGTAAAATTAGTATTACTCTACATTTTGCAGACCTGTAGGAAATAGGCCTCTGATCAATAAATAGGTGATGATGTAACATGAATTTTGTTTTGAATAAGAAATATTGCAGAAAATCATGCTCCATTCAGGTACAATTAAAAGGCAGAACACTGTATTTTCTGAAGGAAAATATTCATTACACATAATTTGTTTGGCTCTCATTAGTACAGAAATGGCAATGTCATCTAACATATGCTGTGAGTAAAATTAGCTTAGAAATATTTATTTTTAGTGTGCTACAAAAATATTTCTGATAACAAGTTTTTAATCATACTGTGGTGGTTGTAATCATTGTGCTCCTGAGTCAGACACAGGTCGTTATATCCTGGAAATAAGCTCAGCTGTCTGGAAAGAAAAAGATACAGTCCTGTAGTGACACCCCTTAAATGGAGATAAAATTGCTGTAATGTGGGAAGTGTTCGGACATATTAATGTACAATTCCCTCAATTTGTCATCCTAACACCTTGGTCTTGAGTTCCCAGTTTTGAACAAATCTTGTTCCAGTCGTGCTTGTTGTATTTTTTTTTTCCCTGATTTTTTTCAGAGAAAACAAGGCTTCACACATCCACTAACATTTAGTATGAAAACGGGCTCATTGAAATAGGTACTTAAACAAGCGTTTTGGTAAATTAAGCAGGTGCGTATACACTGCTTGCAAGATCAGATTTGCTCTGTCCATGGGACAGCAGATGTGCCGAGGTGAGATACTTGTTCTCTGGAAAGGGAGATAACCAAAACTTTTGCCAAGCCAAAATGTTGCATGTGACAGTCATGGAAAAAACTGGTGTTTGTAGTGAGAGGAAAAAGAGTTGACTGGTATTCCTTTGTTTAAATGGTAATTTTCCCAGGGCTAACAGTGAATGCGAAAGAGAGCTTGTAGTTCATGGACCCTATGGCAAGAGCAGAATTTTCTAAGGATGTGAGTTGTTGCTTCATTATTCCTTATTTTATGTAAAATTTTAAACTGGTATTTCAGTGTATGGCTCTTGTATTGCTTTCAAAGATCTTCTCTAGCATAGTTTGTACTTTCAAAATAAAGTAATTATCTATGTTTCTGTGTTACATTAATTTTTCTAGGCGTTATTGCAAACGGTAGTGGGATGTATGGAAAGAATAGTTACATTAGTTAATACCTTTTGAGACACACTGTAAATAGATTGTAAAATAGGTTGGGGAAATTGCTGAATCTTCCACACCCCTACAAAGTATTTTTAAAACATTTTTCTCATAATCTGTGTTATTTCAACATTATTTAGCTCACTGAAATTCTAGGGCTCTGCTCAAATTAGGGTGTATAGTTTTAGTCCTGTTTAAAAACAGTCATGTCACACAGCACACGCTCAGGACGCGTTTCAACTGCGAAACTCAAACACAAAACACAGCACTCTGTAAAGTTCTTTTAAAAGCCTGAGACCAGAAGGTGCAGGTGATTTCTCAGGCAGACATGGAATAAATCAGCAGCAAAACAGACCAGCTTAATGAAGTAAGAGAGAATGAATCAGTTTTTATCAACTTAATCATCAGATAATGAACATTCTGATTCACAGTCACAAGGAGATGAAACATTGCAGAGAAATATGTCAAGTGAAGAGCAACAGCAATACAAAGGCAGGAATACTGAAGGGAGAGGTTTGTTAAAAAGTATGGAAACTAGTGGAATGCGTAATAATCGTGAAGCCAAGGATCTTACTTTTAGTCATGTTGACAATTTTAAACTATGTATTTTAGTGAACTGCTTACTGCTGCTTTGCAAGTCATACTCGGAAAACAGGGCAAGGTGCCTCCGGTCTGTATTGTTGCGGTATCCAGTGTAAAAATGGGGCCTTACTGCAAGATAAACTCTAATGCTAGATTTTTGGCTTGCTCTGTGCAAAATCACAAGAAGTTCAATTAAATGGGATCATATCACCAAAGTCTGCTTGGACTTTCAAAGAGTTTGTCCCATCTTGGGTGGATTACATAATTTAAGGTTTCCTTACACGTTCAGGTGGTGCTTCAGTTAGGGTTACAGACCCTTCTTAGTGTTGTTTGGAAGATATTCATTATTTTAAAATAACTTTTAAAGCATATTTTCCACTTTACCTCTTTGATAAAGCTCTGTTAAGTTTTCTTTCTCCATACGTTGCAGATGTTTTTCTGACTTTAACAGTCCTGCTGATGGGGATAATGCAGGAATGTGAGTTGAAGGAAACTACCTCCCCAAGATGGACAGCTAATTAGAAGCTTTGCTGTTTTGTATTGGGGATTGGACTATGGGAAAGATGATATACAATAGCTTGCTTTTGACAAAGAAGGTGGTATTGTGGTTCTGTGTTAATTAAGGAATAGAGATTGCGGCCTTATGTTAATAGAGTAGATATGATAGCTAGATTATTTGTCTGGAATGTATATAGAATGAATACTGGGATTGTTTTGGTACCAGACATCTTGATAAGACACCTGCAAGGCTAAAACGTAATAATACTGTAACCATGGCAATGCTGTTGAATGAGGATTGATGTAATGTTAGGAACTAAGGTTGGTGTAGTATCAGATGAATAATTTTCTAACCAACAGACTAACATTCTCGGGTTATACTATTGAGTGCTCTGGTGTATGATGGGCAAATTCCTGGTTTTACAGTGTCTGGCCAAACTGTTACCTGTGTGTTAAGGAGACTTGGCAGTGAAGTCCTTTGTTTTCCTCTGCTGTTGTGTGTGTGTAGGATGGGGCGGAGGGCAGAAGATTTGAGGTTCTTTGATCCTTCCCCTAAGCTGTGTGGGTAATTCTTGTTTCAGAGCCACAATAATATTTGAACCAATTTACAGCAACACATGCGTGTTGCTCCAGGAGATGGGTTGAGCCCTTTCTTGAATACAGGTTCTACTGAGTTGCATTATTCACAGCAGATATCCCGTGTCTGTGGGACAGTATCAGAGTCTTCTCGTTCATTATGGGCAACTTCTTCCTCCCCCTTCCCCCCCGAAAAAGTAAGCTATAACAATTAAGTACTGGCTACAGAAAACAAACCCTTAATCTAATTTATATTAAACTATAATTTATTTTTCTAAGAAAACTACTCTGCATTAATATCATATTTGGCATTTTATAGTCCTACCTACCTTTAGAAATGTAGTTTACTTAATCAAAACCTTATATTTCTTCTTGTTTCTTGCTGCATTTTTTGTTGCCTCTTTGGTTCAGGGTACATCACCACAATTTTTTACCTCTTTCTTTAATTAGCTTGGCATCATTCATCTATGCTGCTTCTCATCTTTCTTTAGAGGGAGTAACAGTTTGCATTTCTGCCAGACCAAAACAGTTATAGCTGCTGGAGTTCCCTTCACATCTTATGGCTGATATCTTATGATGTGTTAAGACCTCTGTGCACTTCACTGCAAGTGGATTTAAAGTCAGTGTATTGCAGCCGAAGAGCTTTCTTTAGCATCTAAAACATATTCGTGAACACTAGATAATGGTGCAGCTATATTTGTGCGCATTAAATAATGGTGCACTATCTCTTTAAATCTACTTGAAGTTGGTCAAAGCTACTTTTCTTGGTCAGATTTTGGGTTTGCGTAAAGCTGAGCTGCCAAAAGAATTGGAAAAGTGTGGTATTAACACTCAACTTAGTTTAGCAGCTCCGTGGATGTCAGTTGCTGCAAGAAGTTCCAGTAATGACAACGTGATGTCTGACCGAAGTGCCAGGTTTCACACTAACCTAGGTCTTACGCTGCTTGAAGTTAAGACTGTGTTGAGCCCTCTGCACCAATACACAGGAACTGATGTTTTTTTCATTCACTGCAGTTGGTTTCTAAGGGGTCACCTCGTGCACACTAGGGTGGAAACCCTAAAGCAAAATGCAACCTGTCCATATGAAGTCTAGGACTGCCTCTGAGCGCTACTGATCTTCCTTCTCCCCTTTTGCCCACAACTGCTCTTCCCCAGGGTGCTTTATCTTCATGTGTTTGTGGGAAGCTGGGCTCTGTGACACAGATGTCATAGGCTTTCTGCCTGTGTGAGGAAACTGTGTTATCAAAATCACTTCCTCTTGAGCTCGGCTCTTGTTCAGGGTCTAGGCAGGAATTTTATTTGTCTCAAGATTTTTACTTGGAGCTTTGTCCTTGTCTTATTCCTTGGTGACTTCAAAATGAGGAGACAGGAAAGTGATCAGTTTTCCTTTAAAATTCCTTTTTTTTTTTTTTTATTCAGGTAAGAGCTTTCCTGTAGGGTTTCTAGATATCCAGCTAAGCTCCTACCATGCTGGGTTATTTTAACGTGTAACTGCTGTTACATGCAGTAATTAGGCAAAGAATACTCCTTGGTTCTTATTTTAGAGAGTGTGACAAACCTCCCCTCTTTGAAGTGACATGCACACTGCTGGGAAAGGGCTTGGTTGTACCTAGTACCTACAGGAGAAAATTTATGCTACATGAGAAACGCAGAACATACTACCAGGAGCTTCTCCCTGATTTGGTCCTCTAAAACTATTCACATTTTGCAGACAGAGCACTTTGATTTCATTGATTTGTTCTGAGATTCTCAAAGTGATCTCAAGAGGATTCAGATGCACACTTCCCATTAATTTAAATTGGAATTACCAACAGTTAAATACCTGAAATGGTTTGGGAAATCTCAGTTTTATTTTTTTATTAAATAACATTATTCAGTGCAATTAACCTGCAGAGCAGGGAACCCTGAGTGTGGTGAGCAGGTGGAATAGTGATTTGTGTGGGTACCAGCTATTTTATTTTGACAATCCTGGCTTGATTCAGGGTTCAGGAGCTTCTGCAAGGCCCACGATGAGAGGCAGCATGTGCAGTATAAGGCTGCCCAGGAAGGTCAGTCATGCTCGCAGATTAGAGGAGCTGCACTCTCAGCTAAAACAATTTTTTAGGCCATTATGAGCAGGCACTGCAGGTGGGTGGTGCTCCAGAGTTGAGGACCAACATCTATTCTTAAATCTCTTTTATCTAACATAAAAGATCCTGTTTATATCTGTATGCCAGAGAAACAAACAATTTTTGCTGTCCTGTCAGTGGTATACAGGACAATCTGTCCAACTGGTACATTAGACTCTACTGCTCAAAGAATGCAGTCGTGCCTGTTTCTTGCCTTGTGTACTTTTGGTTAACTTTGCTCTTCTTTCATTTGCCTAATGTTTCTAATATTCAGAAATAAATCTACAGAGACATTGAAGCTATCTATACCTGTAGCTTGATGTAAAAGGGCAATGCAGTCATTATGTTAATAGCTAGGAACTTTAAAGACCCCAATTATATCTCTGGCTTCCTGAATAGTGTCTGGCAAGTCATGTGCTCTCCCCATTTCTTACACATCCCTCACAAAAGTCATGTATTCTCCATATACACATGAAAGAGAAATTAAAACTGGTGTGCAAAGCTCTGACTGTGGAACTGGAGCCAATGTCTTCATCCCTAAACCTGTGGGAGTACATCCTTAGAAGTTATTGACAGTACTGTCAATATGATACTTAAATGTGACAATAGCCAAATTATTTTTTGCATTTTGAGTAGAAGTCTGAATCTGAAGCACTTTTAAATGGCAAAATCTCAATAAAGAATATATTAAAACCAGCTTTTGGCATTAACTTAGTGTTTCAGGTGCTGGGTGATTTGAAAAGCATGAGCAACAGAGAACCAAAGAACAGCATTCTAGTAGAACTACCTTTTTTTAGGAATTCACTCAAAACAGTTTGTCTTATCCCAGCTGAGTAAATTGTATAAGGGGGAAAACTATCATTGTGAAACCCTCACTAGACATTACTGAAAAATTGTCTTGGAAGATTAGGAATATTTTAAAATTGAGTTTTGTCTCAATGGTGCCCCAGGTAAGCCCATGTTGATGTACTCTTCATCTATAAATTACTGGGGGAAATTAATGGTGCCAAGCTGGTCTAAGTAAATGATCAGAGTACATTATTTCCACAAAAAGGATAGGTATAGGCTAGAACCGAATTTTGCATCATGGGTATGAGAGCACTAGTCTGGCAAGTAACTACATTAGGGCATGCAGCTTTCTTAGCATCAGCTATTGTATCCCTTTAAGCCATATTTCTGATAGTACATTTCCTTGAAAATTGGGAATTTGTTCTATTTTTATAGAAATGAGCTTATTGCAAATTGGCATCCTCTGCTGTGTACACAGCTTTCTGTGCCACACAGGGACCACAGGGCAATTATCAGAGGCATCCATTGAAGGACTTGAGTAATTTGGCAAATGCTATTTTGTTTTCAGATAAAGTAAATAGTTTTAGTACTGAAGGGCATTTAAGTACTCTAACTTTTTGCTTAGTTTATTTAAATTGTCTTGTTTCTCCTACTTCTTTAAAAACATTGCTCTGTTTACTGAGTTTTCTGTTTTTATGTGCTCGAGCACAGTTATGTGACTGATTGCCTTTAATGTCTTCTATGAATCTGAGCATATGGGAGCTCATCCCAAGATGTAACTAGGCAAGGATGTTAATTTAAAGAGAGGGAGGTCAGTTAGAGACTTCATTAACAGTTTAGAACGCTAGGTCCTGTGTATGAGGAAACAGAATTATGTTTTAGACAGCTGTGGTACTTTCCTTAAAATTAAAACAATTTCTGATATGAATGGTTTCACAAAGTCTTGTCTTCTGCTGGTAGTGGATAACTCCTTGTGTTACCCTGCTGGTTAGACCCATAGCCCTACCTATTGCCCATCCAAATCATCACAGGAAGACTGGAGTGTGTCCCTTAAGCTGCTTATTTTTGTATGCCTCCAATAACAATGTGGAGAATGTACATCGCAAGCCTTTTAATTCTACCCTCTGCTTGCTTCTGATTTTATTTTTAAACTGTTTAGTGTTCTTTTCCAATGAGAATAAGCACTGCCATGTGTTGCATGTGTGTTACCAAAATTCTTATGAGCTGGTCCTTGAACAATACAGCTGATAAAGCTTGGCTTCATCTCGACTTACCTCCAATGTTTCCTGTACCCAGACCAGTCCTAAACCCTCAGGTTTGGTCGGGCGTACACTGCTAAGCTGTTGGGGAGGGGAAAGATCCCTCCCTTTCTTTTAGAGTGTGCTTTATCTGTCCCCAGCTGCTGTTTTTCATGAAGCTGTCAGGAATGTAACACCCAAGACCTCTGTGTAATTATAGTTGGCCAGGTTCAAAAGCCGTTCCAGAGGACTGGCAGACATTGTGATCCCGTCAGCCTTGTTTCCTTAAGGAACCCAGCCTAAAATTACCTTCCCGTATTACATGGTATTGTATCACATTACTTAATGTGTGTCTTGAGGAAATGATAAATGCCAGGCAGCTTTCATTACCTGCAGCACTAAGTGCACTCATTGTCCTTGTTACTGTGATAGCGCCATGAATTCCTAACATTTCCTGCTTTTTGGAAAGAGCTATATACCCTTCTGTGCTGTATGGCCCTGCTTTATCAGAAAGCTCTCTTCTTTTCCTTTTAAGTTCACTTTCCTCTTCTGTTTTCTCTTGCCAGGAGACCATTAATTCTGTCATAGCAGTATACTGATTTGTCACCACCTCCCAGCTGCTTTTCAGAGGAGCGGGTCTCTGCCGACGGAGGCAGGGAGGGCGGGGGGAGTGGAAGTGTCGCAAGGGCTCTCTGCGATTGACTTCCTATTCCCTTCTGCTACAGTGCAGAGAATTCTCCATGCTGGCTTCTTCACTCTGACTGCTTTATCACCTTCAGCAGCCAGCCTTATCTAATCCCAGTCTGTATCAATCAACGAGGCCTCTTCTCCTGCGTTTATAGGTTTCCTTACTTTCAACTTTTCACTGTTTTCAACACCTTCTTCTGTCTTTACTGACAAGTGCTTTTGAACAGATGCCACACTGCACCTTGTCAGATCTGTTCAGAAGTATGCATCTGGATGCCTTTTCTGCATGCAAGAAAAAGAATTGGCATCCTTATTTAGTCTTCTATGTATATAGAAAATAATGGATTCAAGGTAGCTTAAGTTGGAACTAGATAGGTGTGATTCTTGTGAGACTATGATTACTTTTCATGGCATACAGTACCGCTGTTCATAGTGAAATTAGTCATCTCAATATTTTCATATAATTACTTTTGCAGCAAATGTAACATGGTGAAACTGTGATATAGTACCCACCATTCCTGAAAGGTTGAATGTCTAAAGATGATGATAGGTAGGTCCCCTTCAGTGATAACAAATGTTTGAATTTATAGTAACTAACGCACAGCTGCTTTTTGAGTTGTAGGGTTGATTGTTCTGTTGATTTGTCCCCACCCCAATCATATGTGTGCTCTGTAATTTGTTTAATTACCTTTTCGATCTTGACCAAGTCCTCTCGCAGACTTCGATTTTGAAGTAAAACAGAGGAGAGACGCAGATATTAACAAGGACTTTAGTCTGAATACCTTAACATAGAAAAGCAAATGAAGCAACACATTCTTCTCCCCCTTCCTTTCATTTTTTATCCCTTGCTATCTACTGTGTTGATGATGGGTTTTTCTGACTTTTCACACCACACCTCCCGTCTTTCCTTTTCTGGTATCATCGTTTCCTGGGTTTTACAGGTGTGTCTAAATCTTAGTGGTGTTAGCATCAGACTGACTCCAGCATTGCTCCGGATACTGAGTTCCTTTAATACCACAATTTGAGAGCAGGGTGAATGAATCCATCCATCTAAAATAGTTCACTTTTTAACGTTATTCATCTCTGGCAGATTGTTACCTACCAGTATAAAGGCTGCTGGATTGCTGTATGTAAAAAGAACAGGCTGTGGAGCATGCAAAGTTTCATCAGCCTGTTTTGCATGTAGGTCATAGAAGGGGCTTAAAGCTTTGTGTACATTTAAATAATTTTCATTATCTTTCTTGTCACAGTTGATTCTTGGTCTCAAATTTACTTTAGCCTTCCTCACCTCTAAAGTTGTCCTTATCACAATGTTCCTGAGGGTAACAGAGGTGAATCCAGTTTTGTGTTTTTCATCTCTTTTGTAGTTTTGTCTTGCACATTTACAGAATGAATCATCATGGGAAAGAAAATAGCTGCTGGGAAGCTGTTTTCCTAAAAAAAACCCACCCAGGTTTATTTGTCAGGCAAATAAAATGAACCAATACGGTCAGCAAACAGGAGAGCTGTTTACCTTGTTGTTTAGTCTTTGACTTCTGGGTGTGGAGTTCAGACTTTCTGGGGGCATTTTACTGTTTTGACACGTGCTTATGTGACCAATCCTTCTCCTGACACGGGGGGAAAGTAAACCTTCTTCACAGGACCAGGTGGTGTATTTTAAGCTTATTCAGTGTGGTACTGTTAATTTTTGAGTCTTGTTTTCTGTTATATGAGGTTATTTGTCTGTTACCATTAAAGTATGATCTGTCTTGAAATAATCAGTCAGTGATGGCAGATACATAAGTATCAATACAATCTAAAAAACTTTTCTGCTGCTTTATGGGTTGTGTTCTGGACCTCCTGTGCTGGCAAAGACTTACATTTGTTCGGTGCATTCTACTCTGGGATGGTGGTTTCTCGCATCACATCTTTGAACTGTTGTAGTACTACTTTTTTTTTTAATTGTTTTGTTCCAGTATAGGTGAACTATACTTCATAGCAGAACTAAACTACCACCTTAAAATGAATGCTGAAAATTGTTGCCGTTTCTTTTTTAATGATTTAATTTGTGATATATTTGAGAGAGTATGTTTTATAAAAGCATCACCAGCTTAAGTTTCCCTTAGGCACAGAGCAGCAATGTGATGCATTGTGCTTTCTTATTGTGATAGTGGCAAGATATCAAAAGTAATCTTAACACTGAAGGAGGTGTCAAATGAGAAGAAAAGCCCGAGAGCAGTACGTTTGCAGTCTGTATTTCAGTGCATTACGAACTGATGCACGGACCAACTCCAGGTCTTTTGAGTAGTTGAGAGCACATGTTGGAATTGTTCCAATGTTCACAAATCCATTAATAATTTCTGGTTAAATGCAATAATGCGGGATAAGAGTCATCCTTCATAACATGAAGTATGTTCATAAATCTGTGCAGAACTAAAGTCTCCATGAATGATTCCGTGTATCACTGAAACCAGGAAGAGTGCTGCAGTTTGCTTCAATGGATGACTAGACTGGGATGTAAAACACAGGCTGTAGTGGGAAGTTTGGCTTGATTGATTCTGCACATAATGGAAGGAGAAAACAATTAGAGGGATTTGGCTAGAAAGCAGAGGTTTTTTGAGGTGTGATCTGGAGGGATCAAAGTCTATAAAAAGATACATTTCATAAGTGTTTGATCTTTTTGAGTGGAACTTAGAAAAACTTTCAAAGTCTAGAAGCCCTTATGGAAAACATTGTTTCATGAGGTGTTTTTTCCTAAAATTGCTGGTGTACCAGACATGAGGATTCCAATTGTGCTGACAGACAGAATGGCCAAACCTCAGCACCTAGAGTGGCTTGTTGGTAGTCTAGTGATTGAATTCATTCAGCTGTAATATCTGCTTGTTTTTAAAATAAATTTTGTTATCCCTCATTTGTTATTTTGTTTTGTGCTTCTTCTAGAAGAACAAAACCCATGAGATTTAAATGCAAAATCTTGGATTCAGCTTTGGAAATTGAGCACATGGCTCTTGCGTGGAGCCCAGTTTAAGGTAACAGGGGTATTTATTCGTGTCCATTTGCATGGAACAGCATTCAAGATTGGGCATCAGTGTAGTCCATTAATCCATAAATAAGTGTTACAGATAAGTTCTCAGGTAAAATCAATGATACTGTTCACCAGGGACAGCATTACTCAATGACTCTAAATGTTCAGATTAGGGGCCTTGGTCTGGGTACCAAGTTTAAAAAATAAATAAATCTTCCTCCCTGTATCAGCAGTGTGGTTATGAGCACTGCCCTTGAAAGCAGACAGCAGACAATCTGATTGCTTTGCAAGTTGAATGCCTCACCTGCTGTTTGTAAACGTGTTCTCCTCTCATTTACCCTGTTACTGAACAAACAGTCATTGATTTCTGTTGCACATGTTTTTTAAAGCAGCGACATCCAAGATTGGACACAAACGTGGAGCCTGTCTGCTTAGTGAGGTATCCAGCTTAAAATTGCAAACTACTTAAGAAACTGTAGCCAGTGCTTTCTATTGTTATTGATTCTGCTAATAAGGAAAATGAACACAGCTGAAGAGAACACCCTGGTTATTAATGCACACCTGCCCTGGAAAATATGAATTTGGAAATTACATGTGAATTGCATTTGACTTGAATATAGGTCGATAGTTTTACAGCAGGTTAAGACTGCATGAATGTATGTATGCCATTTCTTCCATTAGAACAGAATAAATTGCAAACCTGCTGATGCTAGTGTTGTGACAGAGGACAAAGTTTTTTCATTGTTCTGGAATAGAATCTGTGTTTTCAGTAAGAAAAAGGATCTATCGAATGCAGACTTTGTATTATGTAGGGTTTGGGTATATCCTTAATAGTATGTGTTTATATTTTTGGTTTGCTTGTTGTCTGTTATTTTTTCAGTGTGTCTTAGTTATATTGGTTCAATTTTCATGTGCATACATGATGAGGTTTCCTGCCCCTGCTACTTTAATTTTGTAATAGTACTGGGAGGCCTCTAGCTCATCCTGCCTGTTGCATTAGGTACTGTGCAAATGTATAATGGAATATAGGCTTAGTTTCCATGTAATATCATTGCTGACACAAAAGACAAAATGTAGGTAAAGGAGATTTAACCAAAAAAACAGAAGACAGAGAAAAGCAGAGACTTAGGCTGTGATTTTTGTAAGGCGGTCAATCTCCTTTTCATTATTTTTTTTTTTAATTTTTGAAAGTGTTCCTAGTAATTGAAATATGAGTACAAAGAAAAAATCTGCTTCAGGATGGGATTAACTCAAGTGCTGAAGTTAAGTCTAGCTTGCCTTCAGAATTCAGAAAATGAAATTCATTTAGCATTTTGGGCTGAACTGTCCTCTAATGTAGGTGCCCAAAACTTCCCTGAGGCTCTCCACTGACTATGTATGCTGCCTAGAACTGGCTACTGTAATTACTACCTAGAATCAAATGCAAGACTCCTGAGTTCATCTAGTAATGAGCCTTTTGCATCCTCACAGTGCTTTAATTTATAAATGACAAGATGCTGGCGTGAGACAGAGCAGTATGACAATATGTTTAATTCTAGCATTAAAGGATGACTTGATTACACTTTTCTGTAGTTTCAAAGTATTTCCTATTCTTCATGAGAATACCTATCTCCATTTCTTTCTGGGAGCAAAGTGGCTCACGTGTGCGTCTAAAGAGTGCCTTACAGTAACTTTTCTACATGTTAAAGGAGAAAGAATACTATAGCATTTTCAATGACTTGCCTTGGGCCATAAGCCACATTCATTTCTTCACAATCGACCTACTCAGTGCTACTGATGTGACAACGTATAATTAAGGCATGTGGAGTAACAAGCAGTTTTATCAAAGAGAATATACAACAGCATTGTACAATTTCATTAAAAGGTGGACGGCATTCTTCCTTATACAAATAACAGTGTTTGGTGATTAATCACTTGCATTCAGAGGAAGGGTCTTATGCTTCTAGGGCTAAAATTTTTTACAATTCTAAATTTGTGGAAATCCGTGGATGACCATAAACCCAGGCTGATTTACACCACCAAAGAATGAATTTCAGTTTTTCTCTACTTTGGAAGGTATTGCACATTATTAATTATATATCCTCATTCTAATGTACGTAGAATGTTCCAGCTGCTTTTGCTGCCAGTGTGCTCACTGTACTGTTTACCCTTTGGATACGATTCTGACTTCATCAAGTTTTTCCCTGCTGGAATGTTCACCACAGAGTTACTTTGTTGCACAAGTCTGTGGATGGAGTAAATTGCCTTGAATGGTCTTGCCCAGGTGCCATGGTGCTTCTCAGGCCCCCAATTTTTATCAGAGAGAAGCAAGACATACCAGCCTTGGTCCGTACTATGGATTACATCTGGATCCGAGCAGATTAGACTTAGTCCAACTGGTGAGAGCCCATGTTCTGCGCAGATTCACAAGCCTTATGCAAACATTGTAATTCTAAGTACTTCAAAATAGTATATTCACTCATAGCTGTATCGTTTGTAGTTATTTCTGATATGGAATTCTTCATGTTTTGAGTGGGTTTTTACAGCACTGTTAGGAAAGAGAAAGGGTGAGGAACCCCTAGTCTGGATCATAAGACAGGCTACAGAAATGTGAAATAAAACTTTAAAGAAAATAATGCAATTTTACTGTAAGGTTTTCTGAAACTTGCTGCTGAAACAAATGTCAAAACAAGCATCACTTTCCAAAGTCTTGCACAAAGAAAGAAAGAAAAACCCAGCAGAGTCAAACAGCAGGTCTATTAAAGCAGCAGCCAGTGTGAGTTTGGGCTCATCTTCCAGGTCTAGCACTGCTTGACCATCACAAATTGTTGCCGTCACAATGTTAAGTAAAGCCTAAGATTATGTGTGTCTCTTGTTCCTTAGCAATTAAATGCTGAAGTTTTAGTTATGTGTATTCTTTAGACATCATCTATAACTGCCACTGTTCCTGTTATAGATACTGATTATGTTGGTGAAATTCAGTATGGACGCTCGCAGGGGAACGAGTCAGCTGATAAGGCTTCTGCACGTATACTTACCTCCTGGGCTAGCTATTTAATTGAATCTAAAATCAATTTTCAATTAGTGGTGGTTTGGCACCTCATATTAGCTGTTAGAATTGTGAATAAAGGTAAAGAGAAAAGCATGCAAATCTATAATTACTTTTACTTTAATGAAATGAACATTAGCAGCATTAGAAAGAGATGTGCTGAGTACTTAAGAAAGAGTTCAGAAGGACAGTTAACACTGACATGTCCAAAGATGCTAACCTTTACCAGGCTGACGATGTGCTTGGAATTACTGCATCTGTCAAGGCCAACACGGCTAGATAGAAATTATTTTGACTGCTGTTTGAGAAACAGTGCATCCCTACATAATGCCCCCATGTTTTAGGATATTTTCCCTCTTGAAATGGAAACAAAAACTCATGGTAGGTCAGTCAACGCTTAAGTCTTAAACCAGCCCTGCTGCTGGAAAAAAAATAGCTAGAAGCTTCAAACTGAATTTCTGTCAATGAGAGAGACTTGACGGGTCTGACTTAGACAAAAATTGTTTAAAAACAAGGCAAAGTGTAGGATCCTGCACCTGGATCGGGGTAACCCGATCAATATAGGCTGGGGGATGAAGATGAGAGCAGCCCTGCTGAGAAGGACTTGGGGATACTGGTGGATGAAAAGCTGGACATGAGCTGACAATGTGCGCTCTCAGCCCAGAAAGCTGACTGTATCCTGGGCTGCATCAAAAGCAGGATGGCCAGCAAGGCAAGGGAGGTGGTTCTGCTCTACTCTCTGGTGAGACCCCACCTGGAGTATTGTGTCCAGCTCTGGAGTCCTCAGCACAGGAAGGAAATGAACCTGTTGGAGTAGGTCCAGAGGAGGGCCACAAAAATGATCAGTGGGTGGAGCACCTCTGCTGTGAGGACAGTCTGAGAGAGTTGGGGTTGTTCAGCCTGGAGAAGAGAAGGCTCCAGGGAGACCTTATTGTGACCTGTCAGTACTTAAAGGGGACCTACAGGAAAGATGGAGACAAACTTTTTAGCAGGGCCTGTTGCGATAGGATGAGGGGTAATGTTTTTAAACTGAAAGAAGGTAGATTTAGATTAGATATAAGGAAGACATTTTTCACTCTGAGGGTGGTGAGACACGGGCCCAGGTTGCCCGGAGAGGTGGTTGATGCCCCATCCCTGGAAAAATTCAGGTTGGATGGGGCTCTGAGCAACCTGGTCGAGTTGAAGATATCCCTGCTCATAGCAGGGGGGTTGGAACTAGATGACCTTTAAAAGGTCCTTTCCAACCCAAACTATTCTATGATTCTATATGGCATGTATGTCTGAATGCCCTGGAGAATATAACGACTACAAGTGGAGTTTCATTACTAGTTGTCTTAAAATTTCTAAGCATATCTTGTCTGTGGTTTCCAGTTGGTGGTGGATACTTGTCTTCTAGTGCAAGAGGCCTAGACCCTTTCTTATCAGTGTACCTACATCACCTCATAGTTGAGAACTGGTCAATAATTTGGCATTCAGTTCCATACTGCAAGTCTATTCCAGAGTGACCGTTATTTTGCAACCATTGCCTTTTAGGCTATTTGTTTTAAATTGTTGCAACATAAAATCAATACAACAGAGCAGGGCTCAAATGGTAAACACTGAAAATGGGAATGCTGTTTCTTCTGCTAACCCTTCCACATGCGTTTTCATTATTTTTAGCACGGGGGATTGTGTGTTTCTCTTTCCCCAATTTCCAACAAGTTCTACTTCTGTAAACAGCCTAGGTGATTTTCTTTCAAATGTTTCAGTGGAAAGTCTGCCCAGGTCTTTCACAGACTTTTGGGATTTGTTTACTGACTAACAGTGGAGGAGTAGTTAGAATGTTGTAAGGACAAACTGAATAGTCTTCATATTTTGTTACTTTTCTACGTTATATGGAACATCCCGTTAAAGGACAAATGGGCATCACTAAAAAAAAAAAAACCACAAACCAACAAACAAACAAAAAAAAACACAAAAAAACCCACAAAACCAAAAAACAACAACAAACAAAAACACCCCCCCATGCAATTCCCATTAGTAAATCACAAATTATGAAAGTAACTTAATAATGCACGTGTAGTATCTGAAGTATGAATTAGTAAAATCTTTTTACTTCAAGCAGCATTGTCTGTACAGCTGTAGATATTTTTTTTTAATATTCAGCCAAACTCTTTAAAACAAACTTTAAAACTTAAAACTCTTTTAAAACTAAAACTTTCTAAAAAGAAAATACCCAACAATATCTGAACATAGGATCTTGCTACTGAGCACCTACTTATATGCCTCTTTCTTCTAGCTGTATTTTAAAAACATGGGGATGGTGTGGTGCATTGGCTGATATCTTATTGCCATGTGCGTTTGTGAAACTGCTATTATAGTTCTTAATGACACTGTTGAATTTTGCTTAGGCTTATTAATCCTCTCGTGGGTGCTATGATTCCACTTCTGGCAGGACTGCTTCTGTGCTATTGCTGAGGACTGGACCCGAAAGCCTGCAGATCAAATGCATTTGCAGCAAGCAGGGTTTTCTCTCTTTGGTCTCCGGCTAATTCTACCACCACCTGATTTCTGCTTTGTTCCCTGGTGAGTGTTAGAGTAGCCCCAGAGCTACACTGATTTAGTCTGACTGCTCGAGGCCCCAGGACTGTTCTGTGAGCAAGGGTTGAACGAGTCACTGGAGATTGCCCCCATCATACTCGCTCTTCCTTGGTTGTTCTCTTCATACAGACTGGCACCATATTGATTCTTTGCTACTGGGATGGTCCCTGGAGAATGGACAGGTGCTGTTAGCATGCTGATGTATCGATGTCCTTTGCTGTTCTTCCTACTCCAAGTCAAATATGGGCAGTAATGGAAAAGTTGCAAGAAATGTTGAATTCTCTGATGGATTTTCTTTGCTGTTGTAATGCTGTTGTCATTGGCTGGCTAGTACATATGGTTTTCTTCAGGTATACTGTGGCTACTAATGGCCTTGATTCAGCATCCTAGCTTAAATCTCTTCCAGTTATGTCCAAGTTCAGTTTTAAGGCTGGGTCTTAGTTTTCTGACTCAGCCCCATTTCTACCATTTACAGTAGTAATTACAGTAATAGCAAAAAGACCATCTGTTTTGCTGCAGTTGAAATTGATTTCCTGCAAATGGTCCCATGTATATATTGATTAGTATACTTTTATGTGGATTGTTTTTTTTAAATTGATTCTTTTTCATTTTCAAAGAAATGTTTAGGTATGTGTGACAGTTCTAAGGAGCAAATAGCATTTCTTTTTATTACAGTTTCTTTTTAGGCTTAGCAGTTAGGGCAGTTTGAAGGCGAGATAATTCCTCTGAAGTTGGTAGTTTGTCACTACGGCATTGCTAAATAAGCTTGCTGGGGGAGAAGAGGGAAAATAGGTGCTTATTGATCCCCTATATTAATTTTGTGTAGTTAGTGCTATATTTTCTTTCCCTTCTCTACTCTATAGACCCATAAGACTCTCTGTGGTATTGAATGAACTGTTGTGAAGCATTCCTGTTTGTACAACTGAAAGAGGGATGTTTGATGATGGCCCCATCCTATGGGCTTTGACAGAATCTGGATGAAGTCCTTCGTGCTGCGGTGAGTGAGTAACCTGTGTTAGAGAGGTGGCAGTGGTAACAGGATGCTCTTGTTGAAATGGCACGTAAAATACACGCTGACAAAGATTAGCAAGAATGTGCAGTATGTCTAGGGAAAGGCAGCTGCTGTGAAGGTGCAGCCTTCACCATACAGAAGATATGGGAACTATTTTATAGGAAGATGCCTTACAAACAAATATCCTTGAAAGCATACAGATATATACAGATATTTCTTGCATATTTTCTAGTGCATCTTGACTCTTCTGTGTTGCTCCTTGTTAACTCATCTATGTCAGTGCTGTGGTTCTTCAAAGGCAAAAAAGAATGCCAGTCCATAAATGCTTATCAATAGTATGAATTATGTAAGATAGACTATGCAGTTGTTACAGGGGGAAGCATAGAGATTCATGGGTCTGGGTACTGAATGCTGTAAAAACCAAAATACCCTGAATCTTTACAAGCAAAGCAGCGTTAGCTGTGATAAAATGGATGTTTGCAATTGTTCCTACAAATTTCTGGATGTTTATTGAAATGTTAAATGGGCTTACATGTGAGAAGCCATTGGCAACTGTAATTAAATCTTCTCTAAACATATATAATTTATGGCATGCTTATTCTCTGTAATAAGAATTTAAAGGCTTAAGGAGCTTCAGATGAGCTGCAGCAACGTCTTAATAAGGTTCTACATCTTACTGAGTACTTCAGCTATCTTTATTAACTTTCACTGTTGAAGTGTTCTAAAAGTTTATTTACCAGTCTCTGTTTACATTAATTAGTATAGTTATTTCAAAATCAAACATTTACAAGCACTTTAGCTCAGGATATCTTATTCTTGTCTTATTTTATAAAGTTCCTAACTGTATTGTTTCACACCAATATTGACTGCTGCAAGTAAAAATAAGAATGTGTATCGTTTCTGTCTCTGAGCCAAATAAAAGGAGCTGTATGTAATGCCGTGGAGAAAAGTCACCAAAAGGAAAACATTGCAGAGAACCTTCTATCATCTCTTTCAAACTTCTGTTCAGCTAGTGATAGTGGATGAGGAAAGCTTGTGGTATACCAGTGAAAGGGCTGGTGCACTTG
Organism: Anarhynchus alexandrinus; assembly: GCA_008711295.1. Lineage (NCBI taxonomy): Eukaryota > Metazoa > Chordata > Aves > Charadriiformes > Charadriidae > Anarhynchus > Anarhynchus alexandrinus. The sequence continues at coordinate 548,874 of VUYV01000208.1, read as the reverse complement.
AAAATTAGACCATATAGCAAAGTTGTGCTTTTCGTGCTGACTTAGTTAACAGCCGTTTTCTGGTGAGACCAGTGCTCCATCAGCACCGTCTTTGTCTCATCTATCTGCACCCAGGTAACACCAGAGTTTCCACCATAATTTTACAGGGGAATAACTGATGTGAATTATGCCTCTTTTCTTTCAGTAAATACAAAGATAAAGTAGGGAGTGGTCTGCTGTTTTGCACCTGCAGTATTTATTTAAATATGCAGAAAATCTTCCCAGAAGACATTACCAGAGTGCTGGGAGCTTTGTGTAACTGAAATTCTTTATTTCACTATGTCAATCCTCATTGCATAGCTGTTTCTTTCCTTCAATGCTTTCTTTAGCAGAGCATTGTTATTGTCAGAATCTTCAGCTGCCTGTGATAAACTCAAGTGAAGAATAATCAGTCTGGGAATTTTGTAACTAGACATAATTTGCAGCACTTTTTTCAGCTCTGTGCATTGATTATTGCTACTTAACATTTAAAGATAAATTAATGCTGTGAGACACAAGACTTGGCGTAATAAATAGGAAGATTGCCAAGCCTTTCTTTAGGTTCAGAAAGAACTGGCCTGTGTGCGTGTGTGCAAATCCTGCAATTTGTGCGACAGTGTCAAATGCAGATAATAATCTGCAAATACAGAATAGGCATCTTTATTACTCTTGTGGCGACTTCAATATTTTAAAATTTATATTCACCAGAGGCAGGATGTCTTGGATCGTCTAATTCTACATTTGAACCTGACAGTCCTTTACAAGCAAGGACAGCTCAGTAGTGAATATTAAATTGTAAAAATAAGGAAGAGTTCTTTCAAAGGGCAGAATACATTGGTAATGTCATGTGTTATAACCTATAAACTGTACCTGTATAAATACTTCAAAGGCTGTCAGGCTTTTTAGATTAAAAAACTTGATGTCTCTAGCAAATAAATCTTTCTAAAATGTTGACCCTCTCTCTTTCTTGAGCCCGTTGAGCCATGGAGAAATCATGATGATCAGGAATGTTCCATCAAGCTGTTATTTTCTGTGATAACAGGTGTTTGTCAAACTTCTCCTATTAGCTGTATTCTGGACATGGAAATACACAGTGATGCATAGGAAGGGAGAGTGGAAGCACTGGAATGCTGTTAGTCATTTTTGCAATTGTCTGAACAAGTATCTGCCTTCTTAGTGCTTTCAATTTATCACTGTTTCTTAGGAAAACTTATGGTTCTGCATAGAAAGCGATGTTTTGGGGGGTTTTGGTAAAAGATAAATCTCCTTTACTTTGTTCCACTTTAAAACGTATCATACGCATTTCAGGACTTACTCATTTCAAGCTATCCATGCAGATTAATGTGATTACTAGCCATGGCAACTGGACAGTATTGCTGATATGATGAATCCCAGTATCAATAACAAACTAACTCCAGCTAATTGCTAGCTCTAATTGATGTTAAACTGAGCCCAAACCTCATAGTCGGTAAGTGGTCACTGGGCACTGTAGCTAGACTTAAGTTTGGGTCTTTACTCTTTGTCCAAGAATTTGTGTAGTGAATACTCTGCATCTACAGTGTCTTGTGGTGAAGAGTTTCAGAGCTTACCTGCATCTTTTGTGGAGGGGGAAAAGTACCTCCTTTGCTTTCAATCTGCGTCCTACTAGTTCATTTGATGTATCCTTCTTACCTATGTAGCAGTTGCTTTTCCTTTTGTGATCCTTCCAAAGGTTTTGTGCCTCCTTGGGCAGGCCTGATGTTAAGTAGTATCAAGAACTGTCTATTGTGTGTCTTAGGAGTCCTTGGATAGAAAGAACAGACATTTCCATCTTTCAGGCAAAACAGTATCAAGTAGGCCTTTGTACTTGGCCTCTGTGAGGAGTGTAGAGGAAGGGTGCTTATCCAAAGGAGACTTAAGCAGACAAGGAGGAGCCTTTGTTGCCAGCACTTTTGACTACTCACACAGGACCTGCACTGAGGGTATGAGACGTGATGCACCTTTAATCATCCAGAGCTGACAGCTCTTTCATCAGTTAATACAACCCAAAGTAGCTCAAGGGATTCTCTAACCGGGCTCTGCTCCTTGGGAAGGCAAATAGAGAGTAGTAAACAGCGTGCATATATATATATCTGTTTTCCATGTGTCAGTTAGCTGAGGTACTGTGGGGACCTCTTGCCATTCTGACCAATATTTTATTGTTTCTCTTTGCTCCTGTCTTCAGCTTTCTTGTATCGACCTCATGGCTACCTTATGTTACACAAAAGAGTCTAAGATCTCTGGGTCAAAAATCTTTTTAGTTCAGTGCTTGAACAGCACCTGAAATAACCAGTACAGTCTTCTGGTCTTGCTAAGGTACTACAAAGAGCCTGTTAGCAAAATTAGCTCATGAAATCACATTTTACATATGGAATATCTAGGTTTTGGCTGGGACTTTTAAATTATTTAACCTTATTTTATCTCTTCCTGTCTTGCATAGCAAATTAGTCAAATCTTGGCACAGGAAAACAAACAATGCCAATCCAGGGAAAGCAGTAAGAAGGTATTCCAGAATTTTTCACTCTATATGCCTCATGCTTACTCAGCTGTAGTGGAGAGTTTTACAAAAGATTCTTCCATAAATTCCCACTCTGAAAGCGGCCTCTATGGGCCATGCTGCCTGGCCACTATGGTTTCTTCTTTTGACTTGTTTAGTCGTTGCCTGACGGGACATGCTTAGTGACCTACAAAAGAAAAGGGTTGAGAAAATAATTCCTTTGAAGAATGAGATAGTATGTGCCTGAAGGGCACTAGTTATTAAAGGACAGGACTAATGCTGCCAATATTATCCTTGTGTTTCTGTTACAGAGAAATCTGACTTTAAGAATGGTGTTATTTTTAGCTATCTTTTTAGGCTGCCATGGGTATGCCACCACAGACTTCAGGGCAAACTTTCAGTAGTGGCTGGAGGACTGTACTGTGTAGCTCAGCAAAGCAGCTTTGAGTCATCTTTATGCTTTCCCTAGACAAAGTTGGGGGTGCTGAATTTACCCTCCTTAAAGCTGTTTTCATGATCTTCGGTGGTCACCAAAATGGCCAGCAATTGGTTCTTGCAGAGTCTTGGCCATGTTCCTTTCTCTAATCACAGGCGCCCCTGACCAGAGCAGTGCTTGCGGAGCTGGTCGGTGCCTTCGTACAGTAGGAGGACACACCTTAACTGCTAGTCTGGATGGTATTGACTGAAAACACTCATTTCTGCATGGAAATTGAGTTTTAAATGAATGATTGTCAGATAACAGTTTTTGTGCGTATGAGGCATTGATGAGAATGAAGAAATGCATAAACCAAAGCCTTTCTGACAAATGCAAATTGGTAAAACTTCAGCAAAATTGAAGTATTGATATCTGGTTCCCATATTGTTATGTTCTTCCCTAGGCATCTGCTGTGCAGATTTAACAGCTGAATGGGAAACCTGGAAGTGTCTGGGCAAACAGATTGAGACAGGGTGCCTACCTGAGAAGAACAGGCTGGGGCTGCTTTGGCTGGCTAGTGAGGGAGCTGGTTTATGTAGGTACCGCAGGAGGAGAAAGTAGTGAACATACGTCAAAATTGTGAAATGTGGACATCTTTTTCTACCGCTTCTCCACTTCCACCATTCTACCATTTTTGCTAGGATACTGGACAAGGTGCTTCAAAGTTTCCCTCGTTTTCCACATAGGTGACTCTGAAGCCTGGTTTGCCAAAACACTTAAAACCCCACTGCAAACTAAGTGCTTGAATGCAGGGTGTGCTACGGAACACAAAGGCAGGCTAAGTCTACGGGATCTCAATTGGTGCTCAGCACTGGTTAATAGGGTTGAATAGTGGCTCAGAAATGGAGTACCAGGCAATAGGTGTGCTGAGTTATTTTGTTAAAATAACGTGTTCTCTGTCTCTTGAAAAGTCTGTAGTGTAATGCAGCCACACAATGGGACTGAATTACGGTTGCTTAGGTCAGTTTAATTCTGGCTTCTTCTGACCTTTGAGTGCTTGGCTTTGCAGCCTTGATTATGCTATTTAAACAGGGGGGGGTTGTGTATTGTTTTTACAGGAGGTTCAGTGGATAACGATGACAAGTTGGTGGATTTTTTTTCCCTTGGTTTTGCACGTAGTTAAAGGAATATATTCCAAGACAGCTTCCCTCAATTATTCTTGTAACTCTCTCTTTGGCTTTAATTGGTAAATTACTTCTTGCAAGTCTGTGAGATGGAGAGTCTTGTTTCCTGGAGTGATTTGATTGGCAATTTAGAGATGATTTGTTGAACTGAAAGAGTGTATTTCATAAGATTAAATATGAAATTGCAGAACTGCTCAAGGGCATAATTGCCCTGCTTTCTCCTAGAAACATTATTGTGCTGGAAATGTATACACCAAGCATGTTTTTGCAACATTGGTATTGAAAAAGAAACACACTGATAAATTCCTTGGAGCTGAGAGTCGAGTATCCACTCAATCCTTAAACCTTTTCTCTGCTGCAAGCCCCCAAAATTTTATGGTAAATAAACAAACCTTGACCCATAATCTCAGCAGCTTTTGAAGTGTTTGGTCTCTGTTGCACTCTTTAAGGTTTTTTTTTTTATCTGGTTAATGGTAATGCTTTTTGGGTTCTTAGCTTGTAAGCTCATATTTTTTTTTGTGTAGAAGAATTTACTTTGTACATGTTTTTACTTAGTAGTAGATATCCAGGCCTAGTTGAGGGATTCTAAGACATCTTTAGCTTCAGAGGTATCTGTGGCAATGAGTTCCTCTCTCTAGTTATATTGTTTAACTTGTTATGCTTTAATATCAGTCGAAATCCTCTTACACTTAGAATACGTTTCTTCAATTGACTGGTGAAAGGTGACGGCTTTGGGCTTTTTGCCCTTGGACAGGCTTTTTTTTTTCCTTTCCACTAGACAATGCAACATGCTGCTATTGCCCTATTATATCCTTCTGAGATTTTTTAATTTTTTACTTCTATTTGAGTGTACTTTACTGTAATATTTTGATTTAGACACTGAAGCCTGAAAACAGTGACGTATAATTATGAAGGGATGCATCCAAAGCCAAATTAAGTCTAGATCAAACTCCACAATGCAGTAAGCAGATTAATTCAAAAAAGAACTACTAATTTTGGTGATTTTTAGATTAGCTTCCATAGCAGGAGGAGCTGACTGCTATTCCTGCTGCTGAGAGCTTATAAGCAGCAGTTTTGACAGCAAAGGCCAATAAACCCCCCAGTTGCATCACCATGCCAGTCTGTTTTAATAATAAAGAAATCCCCTAGACTTCATTACCTTTCAACATATGGTCTAGCAGAAAACCTTTTTTGGTTTTCTTGCTTTTCCTCAGTTGAACTTCCACCAATGAGTTTCTGTATATAAAAGCATTTTTACCCAAGAAAGAAAATTGCAGGCTGCGTAATGTCAATCCTCAAGGACTGGGCAGAACAATTGGGTTCTGCCATTGCTGGGACAAGTCGATGCAACAAAAATGGTGGAAGAAAAAGTGTAACTTTTAGTGACTAGTCTGTGAAGAGACTGGCCAGAGGGATTCTTTAAGACCTTTTCCAGGTACAGAGCGAACCTCTAAAGTGAGCTAGCAGGGGGCAGGGCATAAAACTGATTAGACATGTTTTGTCAGCTAGGACAGAAGAGAAGACCTTTTATCTTTTAAATAAAATGACTGATATAGAAAGTCTGCAAATCACTTAAGGCAAAAGTTTAATAAAGGCCAGGGTGTCTCTAATGCTTTATGCTATAACTAATTATTAATAAACTATGTTTAATCTCTCTTATTTGACCTGATGGAGTCATTCACAAATTAAGGATTTGTTGAATGGATTACTCATTCAGTCTCTGGGGTGGCTGAGCAGCATCTCTAGCATCACTTACTTCTGGGGACCTTAACAGGCTTTATCTTGTGTTTCTGTAATAGCTTAAATATTGGTGTGGTGGAGCACTGTAGCTGTCACTGACCAGCCAGTCAGATGAATCATTGATTTCCTTTTCTTAAAAACTTTTGGCATGCTTTATGTACACAACTCAGGAGCTTGTCATTACTTAACCCTTGCTTGTTATATTGAGACCTTCATCAAGGCTGTCTGTGTTTTTATTGACAGTAATGAAAGTGATGTATCACTGTTCATTGCTCTTGCAAAAGCCTCAAGTATTTGATACGCTGTCATCCCCTGTTGGACTCCAGTCCTAAAATCCTCTACAATTTCAAAGTCTGACAGGAACAGTGTATATTCTGGCTTGCATAGGTAAATGTGGAGTATTCAATTTTATAATAAACGTGTCTTTCATTCTGTATTCTAGACTGTTATAATGGTAAACAAGTTCATATTTTAACTGAAAGAAAAGAGAATAATGGAAAAATCCACTTATTTCTAGCATAGCTATGTACTGAGGGTGGTGGAGGTGAATCGGTGTCAGGACAAAATGCTGCTTCTGTTAAGCCCTCCACCGCTTCAGTGTCTTTTATTAAATCCTACACTGGGTTCTCATTGTATTGTTTGTCAGAGATCTATGGAATTTGATGAGCAAGCTCCCTTCCAGGTTTTTACTCTGCCTTTCAGGATCTCTACAGTACTGCCAGAATCTCTGTGGAGCTCTATAGCGCACTTAAATGTGCACAATAAATGCAGCGCTTCCCATTGCACGCCACAGACCTTTGCTGCAAGGCACCTGGTCTAGGAACATGTTGCGTTCATGCCTGTGATGAATCAGCAAAACGGCTGTGATGATGGTTATGGGGGGGGGGGGAAAAGGCTGTTGCAGTTACGTTCAGCAACAGCAGCTGTAACACTGGAATACTTACTCCAAAATAATCTGGTGTATTTTGTGTGGCTTTGGAAGATGGTAAGGAAAGCGTGCATTCCTGCAGAGGCAGGAGAAAGGTTGCTGAGGGTGCTTTTAATGGCTGGCTTTGCAATGATATTAGCAACCACTCTGCAAACCCAGACATAAGCTGCGACAAAACGTGCTTGAGGCAGTTTTCCCGTGTTTCAACAGCTCCAGTTCCTAAGTGTCTCTAGCTTTCCTTAAACCAGTGGGAGTTAGGTAGTCAAAACACTTCTAGAGATTTCCCAATAATTTAGAAGTTTCTTGAAAATTTGGCTCTGAAGCCAAAGCAATATTTGTATGTCACTGAGTGGTATTTTTTTCCCTAGCAAGGTATATACCATTCTGTTTACAAAATCACCCAGTGCTAGTATATGATGTTTATGGCTTTGGGTTTTTTGAACTAGATTGTGCTGAATCTCTGAACCTGTCAGTCTTCTGAGCAGGAAGGGTTAAGGCTTTGCCTGATGATGATGATGATGTCTTTCAGTTCCCAAGGGAAGAAATTTCACATAGAAAATTGTAACTTTTTCCTGACTATTTTCATCCTAACCAGTGGAAAAGGCCAGAAAGCTTCATTAAAAGCTTTTTAAAGAAATGGACACAGAAATGAAGAAGAAATCAAACTGGATTGAGATAAGGGGGCAGAAATGATGCTGTGCTCATTTTGGTGATGGGATGGGAGTTGCAGGAGGTGCTTCTCAGTGTTAGGGTTTGATGCTGTCAGCTATGGCATTTGATGCACTGAACCCCCGGTCTTCAAAGCCATAGTCATTGTCTCCATCAAAGAAGTTCTTCCAACTTAACATAACACTACTCTGTCTGCCAAGCATGTTTCTATATATTCTTCATATAGTTTTATGTCAGAATTCTTTCCCCTGCAAGCACTACCTGTGGTGAGCGCTGTGGAAAGGGTGGTGACCAGACACCGTGTGTCACTCATCCTTCCAGCCCCTGCTCGCCCTTCTGCTGTGAGGCCTGAAGATCATTTTTCACCAAGTAGTTTTGGAGGCAGAATATTGTGTAAGCGTGGCAAACAAAAACACCCTTGATACAGCTGTGAAGGAATAGGAAAATAATCCTGTTATCTTTCTGTCTTTGCAAACATTACCAAAATCTGCTTCCCCGCCCTGTCCATGTATCATCTCTGTGTACTGAGAGTAGTCTGGGTGCTCTTGCCCCAGACTGTTGTGGGACTTTCAGTTTGAAGGGGCCATTCAGGCACTGCCAAAAGATTTCTTGTGGATGTTTTGTTAATGTGGATGTTCACGTACAGTGTGATTATACCTCATATTCATACTAAGAACAAGATATGGGGTGGATGTGTTTATTAAAAGTAAATCTCATGGCAGAAGAGAAATCCTTGTGTTTAAAAACGGCTGCTTATATTTCTCAAAAGTGAGGAAGGCCAGTAAGATTAAGTTGGAAATGGAGCAGATGGCCAAGTCTAAGGCCCACTTCAAGTATAGATTAAAATTGAATATTTGTATGGTTTATTATTCTTTTTTCATATGCTGCTATTATCAAAAAATCTCAGACCACCCTAGTCAATTGTATTTCTCAAAGTAAAAATAGGGCTTGTTATAGTCTTTTTTTTTTTTTTTAATGTCTTGGTTGGGTGAATATACCACCTGAAGACCATAGCTGGGAAGAAAAAAAATCTGCATGTTCTGATTTCCAAATTCCTGCTTTGAACAACCAGCAAATGCTGGAGGACACCCTGGGAAGGAGGGATTTCTTGATTCACTTTAGGTTACTGCACTTCAGTGTTTCAAAAAAAACTAAATCACAATGGGATTCCCATAGGAGTTGTTTTCTTGTGGTTTTTTTTGGTGGGTTCCCCTCCACCCCAACCAGGCTCCCTATTGTAATTCTTAGTGTATAAAAGCTCTCAATGTAGCTGACAGAAGTTTGTTCCTGCAGTATGCAGTATGGGAATTGTAGTTTTCTGTGCTGCTGAACCGTTTATGGCTATTTGCTGTAGACAGCCTCTTAACTAATGGTATTGTTTATACCTGAAGGTTGCTCAAAACTAACACAGCAGTGCCTAGGAGACTTTGATAAGAATATAATTCTCACATAGGGGTTGTATAGATAAAAGGCCTAATTCACCACTGAGACCCTTTTTCTACGCTACTGCAACAAGACTGAAATGGAAGAATACAATGGGGAATCTGGTGTGCTATCTTGAATCTTTTAAAAGCCTCCTTGTTCCTGGTATGAAAGTTTCTCTCTTGCATTGTTTTTCCCTGAAAAATGTTGAGCTCTGCTAACATTTCTGAAGAACAAAATATAAAGTATTTTGTCCAGCATGGATAACTTAGATGGTTTCTGGAGATGAACTCACAGCATCTGAGACAACACATTAGAAATAAAGTGCGTGTGAGGATTTTCGTGGAGCTGAATATAACGAGATAGTAGAGAGGTGTTGCAGATAGTTGGAAATAAAGCTCTGAGGGCTTGGCACTTAGGGAGAAGGCAATGTCATCTTCTTGCCTTTAGCATTGGCTTTCTCATTGTGTATGGGATGATTTCAGTAAGTGCCGACAAAGAGCTATTAAATCTTAGCTCACTCAAGGGTTTGGCTGTTTTGAAGGGACTTCAAAAGAAATTGGAAAATGAGGTATGAACAGAAAACTTTTTATGTGTTATGGGATTTCATTTTGGCCCAGAAGCCACAAATCTCATTGCACTTATTACCGAAGTCCCTGTGGATCTGATAAATAATTGATTTAAGGGGACTGTTCACAGAGCAAAGGGGAATGGAACAGCAAAGAGGTCAGCGGCAGGTTTGTGCAAATACGTGAGCAGTGACACCTTTAGTGTTGTATTGATCGGTACTGGTGAAAGGGAGAGATTTGTGTGGGGTCAGGAACTACATTACGAAGGGCATAAAAGCCTCCTTGGCTGTAGCCCTGTAAGATATGGAAGGAAAACAAGCGGTTAGGTTTGAGGAATGACCAGTACTTGGGGAAACGTGGTCCTTGGCATTGTACACACAAGAGAGCATATTTTGTTATGTTATATGGTAAAGGGGAGGAAGGAGGATTAAGGGGTTTGAAAGAGCAGCTATGAAGCTACTTAAACGAGTGGAAAAGAAGCTGTTGAAACCCAAGCATTGCAGTTCTTTGCCTTGTATTCTGGGAATATTTGACTGCTGCTGACCCATGTATAATATTCAGAGGAGTAGCAGCTAGCTGTTCAACTCTCAATGCAGTGCCAAAATTAAATCTCATTAAAAATCTGGCTTTAAATGATGATGTTAGCTTAGATATTGGTGTTATCCATAGCATGATTCTCTTCTCTCTGTGGGTGAATAATTTAAAAGCTAAGACAAGTGGTCTTAGTATCTGGCAACTGAAAGCTTCAGGGGTTATTCCATTAGTAGCCCAAGTATTAACATTAAATGCTTTCTAGTGTTGCCCAGTCTCTGTGTTTTGGTAGCTGGAGGTGCATGCTGTCTGGCTGCACTGGGCTTTGATAGCATGAGAACAGAAGAATAAGTTCTAATGTGCAACATTTGTTTGGTTTAGATTTATTATAGGTAATTGTAGCTATTTGTTCTGTAAGGGAATCTGAAAGTTCATGCAGCAAGTAATCTTAGGTGGTCAGAAGTCTTGTTGGGATGATTGCCCAGAGAAGCCTGGAGTACCTCTGGAGCTTGCCAGACAGGTGGAGGAATCGCACAGTGCAATTTCTTTAATGACATCTTGGTAGTTTGATTGGATTTCCCCCTTCACCCTGGTTAAAATAAGGAATTTTGGATAAAACTTAGAATGGAATGGAATTTTTAAAAGCTTGGAGTTATGAAAGACTCATTTTAAGTGTAATTTGAGGCAACTGCTCAAAGACTCTGCAGTGCTGGTTAAAAATTTAGAGACAATTTCATACTCAAATTTTTTTGACAAAAATTATACTAATTTTCATCTAGTTGTGAGAATTCTGAAAAAAATTATATTCTACATCTAGAGAAAGAGCTGAATCAGAGAAAGAAAACTATAATAGTAAAATATAAACTAGCACAAGTTCTGTGTAGCTGCACAAGCAATTACTATCATAGCAATGGCATACTGGCACTCAGTATCCTTCCCTCAGTCTAGGACCGTGCAGAATAAATCCTTCTCCTTCACTGCAGGAGCACTGGGATCTGCGCATTAATTCCCTTATTCTCCTTAGATCAACTTGACAAGAAAACTGGAGAGAATGGAAACTAATAAGCAGGGACCCTCTTGGTGCTTAGAAACCTTCTTGCAGTTTGTCTGAATTTTCTCTGTCCCTACACTACACTGGATTGCACACAGTCTCCCTCTCTATTGATGCCTTGTGTCCTGCAATCCACAGGACGAGAAATCTTTCCCTTCCCTCTCTTTAGCTTGTATGCACCTAGTAACCATTCACTTTTCTTGAGAGCAAAAAATGTAGCAGATATTATGACATTTGTTAGGGTATTTGCTCTGTGTGTTTTGCCACTTCAGGCCCAGGTTGTGTCTCTGCATTGTAGTTTATAACCTTTTCGGGTCAGGGACTCGCACTACTGTGTGGGTACGGTGCCTGACACCGTTTGCTCAGTCTGGCTTGGTCTTTAGGTGCTACATAAGAAGTATGAGTAATAATGGTAATATGAAAGGAAACTTCTTACCAGTTTTGAAGTTATCCAGAACATCAACTTCAATAAAAAGTGGCGTAAAGTTTCTAGTTTATGAACTTTAACTGAACTGAATAGCTAGGGATAGATAATCCAAAAAAAAAAAAAAGGCACATACTGTAACATCAGAATGTTTTTGATCCTGAAACTGGGACTGTGCAATTAATCTGGTTTCCCAGAAGCTAGCAGATACTTCCAAATGTGAAATTATTCCACTTCTGCAGAAATGAAAGGATTCAAAAGATCAGCCTCAGCAGTTTCTGCTGGGACTGTGCCCAGGGTATGTCATTTATTTGGTAATTTTTTTTCCAATTAGATTATTTTTTCTTTTTCAAAAGAGAGGATGTCCGACTATTTAATCTAATCTACTTCATTTATTTATTTATTTATTTTATCCTGCTGAGCCTCTCATTGTAAATCCAATAGTGCTAGCATAGCACAGACCTTGGTAGACCTCCTGGAAACTTTTGCATTTCTTTTCCAGTGGCAAAGCTTACCGGGCTCAGGATCTTTGTTTTAGTTGTAAAGTAGAGAATATTTCCATCCCTCTCTTATTAGTTGGGAAGGATTTGGGTGGAAGATGGTGTCAGAATTGCAGATAACACTTTCAAAACTGAGTAGTGTTTTAGAAGAGAATTTCTTGAAGAAGGTCACCTTCATCTGTTCTCTTGCCATTTGTTCTATAGGCAGGTGGTTGGTGTGCTGGGTTTTTTGTTTTGGGGGTTTTTTTGGTTGGAAAACCATGTTTCCAGTTTTGCTGTAACCAGATGGCTTGGTATTCAGCTGCTTTAGGAATCCTCACAGAGCAATGGTGAATATGTCTTAAAGACTATGTAGTACTGGTGTAGCTGAATATGCATTGGCAAAAGATATATCACTGCTTACTATCTGCTTTTTGATGTTTAATGGAGATCATTCAAACTACAGCATGCTGTGGTCCTTTTTTGCTGTGTGTTGTATCAAACAAGTAAACTGAGGATAAATCCAGACCCTGTGGAAATAAGTTGGAAGATTCCCATTAGCTTCTGTGAGAAGTGGATGGATTTTTCATGAGAAGCTGAAACAGTTCTTGAAAACAAAACTGACCTCCAGATCAGAGTATAACTTAAATTTTCTGTGTAACTTCATACCATCTGCTTTGAGTTCTGTTCACGTTGCAGAAGGCCACGTACAGAAACTTACAGTAGACTTCAGAAGTGCCCTGCTGTCCTCTAAAGGAAAACGTGAGCCATGGTAAAATGAAAGGTAGTTGTATTGCCAACTGGCTGCTGATATAACTGGGGGAGTTACTTATCAAGAAAATGTTACGTTTACTCTTGGAGCTGCCAAGGAGGTTTTTTTCATACTCATCATACTTGGATATCTATATTCTTTTTCTTGTGTTTATTTTAGGATCTAATGATTCCCAGTTCTGATTAGATGAACAGTGAAATATGCAATAAATGTATACTGAAATTAGACAGAAATCCTCTTACCAGTTTGGGAATTACCAGTGCAATAAGCAGTAACATTGTTTACTGCTCTCTAATTTTCAAATAAAATGTTTAGTACATGAAGATGACTGTGTTTAATAATAAACCATAAGCAATCACATATGTTTGGCCTGATGCTCTCAGACCACATTAAAAATTGCCGTTAAACTTTGCAATGCATCCTAAGTTAGGAAAAAGCTTATGATGCTCACTTCGCTGATCAGGGAAATGCAGAATCCTCTCGAGTGGATTATTCATTGTGTGATACAAACGGTACGTACCGGGGACACTTACTTGATTCCTCAGCAATCTGCTAACATGCATGTTTGGGGTGCTGAAAATAAATATCTATAAAAGCTAATGCGATTAAATGGCCAGGGTAGATATATCAGGAGTCTGAACCCCATCTTAATTTAATCTTTTTTTGTTTGTTTCAGGAAGAGGTGACTTTAGTATTTTCATGATTGCTGTGTTAATGAAAATGTTATTGTTTGCAATTGCTGATCATGTATTGCAGTGGCCCTACAGAGTAAATCTGAAACCCAACATCTGCTAGTACATGGGGGGCAGAAATCTGTGGTTTTCCTTAGCCTAGTGATCTGGAATTCACTTTTCTTCTGCCCAGGAATTGTTCAGTGCTACAGTATGGGAATTGGTAACTCTTACAGTTTGATAGAGGAAGGCTTCATGCAATTTAGGTTACGTAGGGGGTTGGAAATCGATGATCTTCAAGGTCCTTTCCAACTCTAAACCATTGTATGATTCTATGAGGAAAATAAGTAGCAGGAAACATTTTCCTTTCTGATGGGTACAGAAAGGAGACAATAACCTTCATTTTTTGCATTTTTTGAGAATTTCTATTGCCATGTCCAGGTGTAAAATTAAGGACAAAAAGGCAAGCAAAGTAATGTTGCGCTAGTCTAAAACTGAGAGATTAATGTGGAGATATGGGGGTTTTGGGTTGTGTTTTTTTGGGGGTTTTTTTGGTTGTTGGTTTTTTTTTTGGTGGGTTTTTTCTTTTTTTGAGGGAACAGGTGCAAAATGTTCCTTTTGTGCCATTCCTTCCCCTTTTGATTCTCTTCCTGTCATTTTTCTGAGCAGGTTTCACATAAATAGAACATGAATGGAGTTGCCTGCTCTAATCCAGATGGGAGGATGCAGAGCTGGTATAATTTTAATGTGAAAGATACATTAGCTTTCATTTACATTATGTAAATATGCATGTTCTTCACTGAATAAGTGAAGACAAACTGGGAGGCATAGATGGTAATTGTAAATGGAAGGTGTGAGCCCTTGGAATTAATACACACACAAGCTTTTCAATTTTGAGCAGCTTAATATTGTAGATGAATCACTGACCTGATCTTGCAAACAATTACCCATGTGCTTAGTTTTACGTATTTGGGTAGTACTGTTGCAGGCAGTAGGTTAATTGAAATTTGGAGTAAGCGTACAATCGATAGATCAGATTGGAATGAATTTTTATGCTTGCAAACAATTTCCCCATTACTGTATATATTTAAATTCAGCTAATTTAGGCTCTGCTTTATGTAGTTGCTCCAATTATTGCAGAAGTTTGTCACTCTCCAGGTAACAGTGTCATTAGAGAGCAGGCAGAAAAAAGTTCTTATTCTTGAGAAAAAACTTGTCCCAGAAAATGGAATCAAACCCTTACCAAGGCATTGAGCCTCTGGAGTAATTTCTTTCTTCTGCTGCAGACAGAGTCCAAACTGAGCCAAATGGATGGGCTTGACAACTATACATTGGTGTTCCGTAGTATTTACTAACCACGGAATACAGACAGAAACTTCACAGAGGGCGATGAAAATTATTTTGAAAGAGTCAAATCAGCGCACCGCTGTAACAGGCTTGAATTATTATGAAGTGAAATATGATACATGAGCTGTAAAGGGACTCGGGCTCCATTTTGAGTAGCAAGTTTATTTGTTGTGAGGGCTTGGAGAGAGCTGTGCACAGGTGCATGCATTCATGTTTCTCATTACAGAAATAAAATTTTCTCCCTTATTTTTAGCTCATTTATTTTTATGTTTCAGACCAATACTATTCCCTAAAAGGAACTACTTTTAGGGAATAAAAACGTGACTTGGTCTGCGTGTCAGCAGTAGTGACTCCTTTTTGTTTTTAAGCTAGCTGTGCCAGCAATAATGGACATTGTGTATTTCCACAGCCCAAAAATGCTAGCAAATCAAGTCCATAATCTAAATGAAAGGGAATATATGTTGTTTCTTTTTAACCAGTTGTCTCACATTTTCATAAAAGACTACCTTCATTAGCTGTCATAAACTAGAGAACAATACAGTTTTACCAGCTGTGAAGATCTTGACTTCTCTCCTTTACTGACATGTGAGAAGGGAAAAATTTAAAATGGTGCTTCTGACTTAACCACCTTTTAGATATCAATGTATTTTCTTTATATGTGTACATCTGTATATACCAAATACCCTCAGAACCAATGATAATAATGCAGAGGTTTTCTTTTATGATAAGAACTTTCTTGTAATGAGAACAGGCTTACTGATTCCTGTATGTTCAGAAGCAGACGTGATATTGCCCTACAAAGATTCTGCAAAAATCATGATATTGTCTTTCATTAAAATATTTATTAGGAAAAATATTTTATCCTTAAAAACAGATGTTTGGAATTAAGAAATCTCTCAGCAGCAGAGGATAACAATTGGAAAGTTTCTCCTATGTAGTGCTTTTTCAAAATAACAGTGGAGTATGCAGAATCTGCATGCAGCTTAGAATGAAAGACTTATTAAACAATTACAGTATGTCAGAGACCAATATAATTGCATTTACTTTATTTTAAAATTTACTTGTTTAATTAGAAATTCTCATGAACATGTCTGGAAACTTTTATATCTCTAGTCACTTTGTTATTAATAGTTTTTTAAACAGTTATAGCATACAATTAGCAAGCATCCGAAAACATTATGCATATTTTATATGGCATATATAGTCACCCATTTATAATTTATAACACATGTTGCTTAAAGATTTATTAAACATTGATAGCTGGTTTCATGTTACTACTACTCTGTATTATAAATACAATAAAATCACTTAAGTATTCCCACAACCTTTCTATCAACATTCATTTATTGTTAATATTTTTGCAATCTATGGTAGCGTAAAAATGGCTGTAATGTATCCTAAATGATTTATGAAGTCATCTCCACCTGCTCATTTGTCATTTACGCCATACATCACAAACCATTGCTAAACCTCTATGTAAAATATAGCAATCTGTAAGTATCAGAGAGAATCCACTGTACTTCAAGGAAATACTGGGATTTTCAAACAAAACTTGTTGGTAACCGAGTCAGTTACTGAGCTGTAATGACCTGGGCTTACCTCTTGTAGCATGCCAGTTTGTTCAGCAAACAACCCCCATACTTTTCTTGCCCTTGCTCTCAAGGGCTTTCTGCATTTTTTAAAACCTTATTGCTTTGCAACTGCAGCTTTTCTGCAGCCATGTTTCTGTAGGGTACTGGTCTTTCGTTTCCTGCTTTAGTTGTGTTACCATCACAGTAGCCTCCTCTGTGGCGGATTAGGGAGTAAAATGAGGTGGAGGGAAGAAAGTTGAAGCTCTTCTGGTGTAAGCTGGGCTGCTGTTTGGAACAAATGCAGCGGGAGAGTAATCTGGTGGAGACATGGCCTTGTACCTGGGTGAGCAGAGTGCTCTTGGGAGAGCCAGAAGAGTAATAGACTGCTGTTGTCTTCCTACCGCTACTTACATGAAAAACTTCTTTGATATGAAATGTGAAGCAGCTCCTGAAGCAGGTGGTAGAGTTTAGGGACCCACCCTTGGGAGGTGGATGGGCAGTGACTCTTGCCTCCATCCTCTTGTTAACGTGAATCAGAATCACGTGCACTTCTCTAGCCTGGCACACGCGGGATTAATGATCTTCCTTACTTCTCAAATTCCTTCAAATCTCTCCTTTAGCTAGTGCAGTCTAGGCTGATTTGTGGCCTTTGCCCACGTCCATACAACTTGATTCTGACAGGCAGTTTTTATGAGCTCTGCTTTAATGCGCCTGTGCAAGTTTAAGTTGTTTTGCTGCACTTTTGATTTTATGCCTGCAGAGAGGAGAGCGCTTCTGAGGCCTGTGTAGGTAATTGGTAAATGCTGTAGGATATGCCGTAGTTAACTTGCAGCAGAACTCCTTCCACGTTGCCTTGGCATCCAGTTGTTTCATTACTGCCAGATCACCTGCTGTGATATCTTTGCCATGGTGAATGGGTGTTTTGCAAATGTGGTCCCTGGGCCATTGGATGTATACTCCTCCTTTTTGAATATTTAAACTGTGCCCCTGAATCAGTACTGGCCATTTTGTGATAATATTTCAAAGTATTTTGCTGGAATTCCTTGAGATACACATGGCGCATATTATTTTAATAATATTTCTGTTGATGTATTGACTACTTTTTGAATATAATCCTATGACTGTGTACAGCTTCATCTCTTCCATTCTATGTGGTCCTAATCCAGCTGAACTTTACTGTCTGAGAATTTGCAGCCCTTATAGGTGTGTTAATAGAGCTGGAATTTAATGAAAATTGTATATGTTCCAATATATCACTGTGTAAATGTATGAATTAGTCTGGTTTTGGTACTACACTGATAACTGGAATTAGTAAGGGCCCCAAATGGTGTTTGAGATTCAAAGGGAATAACTTTGGTGGTGCGGATTCTCCCCAGCTAAGTGTAAATGACTCGTTCCATTGTTTATATCCAGCCTGCAATCCGTAATTTGCCATTCTGAAGGATTTTTTTTAATAAAGGAGGAAACTTTGGAATTCTGTTAAAGACATGGTAAATCCAGGCAAGATAATAGACAAATTTTGCAAGTAGGGGTTTCTGCATGTTACATTTTTTGCGTAGAGCACATGGTCTGCAAAGCCATTGATTCCTTGAACAGTTCGCATCCGCACCGTGCTGCAAACCAACCTACGCGATTTCGCCAGCATTATACTGGAGATGGCTCTGAGGACTGTAGCAGTGATGTTTGTTTTATTCTGTAAGCATTAACTTTTTTCTCTCTGGTGCTTGATTGATGGATAGGGATGCAAAGAACTGCATATGCCGTACTGGCTGATGCTACCAGACTTCATTTCTTCGTTGTTACTCTGTAACTAGATTACAAATGAAAGTAATGCTGTTACTATTCTGGCCTTAAGCACAGAAGTCAGTGTGTGTGACTTGAGTTTGCAGACATAAATTATACATAAATCTGTTCCAGGATTAAGGAGATTTGATTTCTAGAAGTTTTAAAGAGAAGAATCATAAAGGCTTTTAAAATTCAGTTTCTACCAAGTTCCTTTACAGAATCTCAAGGCTGAGGCAAGCGATGAAAAATCCATAAAAACAAAACTTCAGAACCAGAGTGTGGTGTGATGCAAACATCCTGAGGCAGTGTTCGTTCTGAAGTAGTCTTGTTTAAAGTACTTGGAGTTTTCCCAGTGCATTCAGATATGTAGTTTGTGCCATCTTTCACTTATTTGATGGAGTTTTAGGTGCTTACACTATACTCTTTCTAGGAGGAGATCATTGCCAATGAAGTTTTAATGTTAGCTTTCAAACTACTTTTCTTGTATGAGAGAAGATAAATCAAAAGATGACCTACCAAGGTCTGTGCAGATCTGATATGAATTGCTCACACTAAAGAGTAGGCAATTTAAAAAAGTTTTTAATAGGAACCTAGGAACCTTAGATTCAAAAGCTCTCTGGACGTGGTCCGGCTGCTTGCTTTAGGTTGACCCAGCTTGAACAGGGGTGTTGGACAAGGTGACCTCTAGAGATCACTTCCAACATCAAAAATTCTGTGATGCTTTATTAATCGGGTCCCTGATTCAGCTATCAAACCAAGGTTTTGTTCTAGCCTTATTTAATGAAGTGTTTGCTTAATTAGGTGCACTGAAAAATCAAAGTCTTTTGTAGAATCAAGACTTTTTCCTCTTTGCATCTTTTTTAGTAAAAGCAAAGGAAAGTGGAGAATTTTGTCATGGAGGTAAATAAATAGAATAGGGTGACATCTAGTTCAAATCCTGTAGGAGAGAAAGGCTTTGCATGCCTCATAAATGGTAATGGTGGAAGCAGGCATTTCTGAACCTGTAATAATGAACTCTGAAAACACATAGGATACTCTGGGGAAGAAGAAGGGGGAAGAGGGCACGTATGCATGATTGCATTTGCTTTGTTGATAATGGGCTGGGAAATTAATGACTGCATGGAACAATCAAGAAGTTTGGGTGTTGCTTTACAATTGCTATTGCTGTTCTTAGCACCATTTTAGCAAATTAGAAACTTAAGTCCAAACAAAAGTTCACTATCAAACAGCGTCTGCAGCAAATCAGAGAACCAAAACCCAGAAACACTGTCTGGCGGGCCTGTGTGTTGGCCTTCAACCAACTTCTTTTCCAGTTTGCACTTCAATTTCAAAACTGTTTTTGTACTTTTCCAGGGAGGAGATAGTATTTGGCTGCATTTCTTCAGTTAGGGAGGAAAGCACAGACTCATGGAAAGCGTCTTTTTTTTTAATTTTTTTGGCAGATCTGAGTAGTAATGTGCACAACGTGAAGCTCTGTAAAGCAGCAGCCCTTGAGCCCAAGCTCTCTTCCTAACTGTAACAGCACTCCACTTAAGCTGATAGAAACCGCTGCGATTAAAGCAGCAGCAGCCCACTTTACCAAAACCCTAGACTCAGGGCTGAGCAGCCATTTTGTAGGATCAAAACTGGCACTTTTTGAAAAAGACACCTGGTGTGTATGTCTGTCATTATGGAGAATTTACAGCAGCTTCAGTGTGCTTCAAGTTGACTTCTTAGCATGCACAAACCGCCTCATTGTACATATTTAGCATGTTTTCTCAAGCCCTGTTGTTACAATGGTCTCTCGCTGTGTAAATGTTTTTCTAAAGCAATAGTGAATTCTGGTTTAAAAGCAAAACAAAAGCACAACAATTCTGGGAGGGGATGACAGGGGTGTGTTCTTTGTGTAAGTTGTTAAATTAAGTGCTCTTGCTCTTCAGAGTCTTTCCCAGGTGTTGTGTGCATCTCTGGCAAGGCTTCACAGCTTTTGGGAAACTTAACAGCTTTTCGCATGCTAAAACTGTAAACTAATTTACTTGTGTATTGCCTCATTCAGCAAAGCACTTTGGCATGAGCTGAAGTGTAAGCATGCGCTTTTGGCACTGAGGACAGTGCAAACATCACCTTATTTAAAACCAAGTGTCTCCTCAGTGATTTATGGAATCAGTGACAAAGCTCAAGGTTAGATAATGCAATACAAGTCAGTGTCCCCATACTGTCTCACCCTTATTTCTAATAAAAGTTCTGACCAAGAGGTTTGGTTTCTTCCATAAATATGTAGCATTTTCAAACACTTGATCACCACTACTTTGTAAGTGTGGTTTGAGGCTGCTGTTGGACTTCTAATAACAGCAGAGTGACATTGGCTTCGCAATGGTGAGTCAAGATAGTTTTGCGCTTTTGGAGAGCGAAGCGATCCCCTCAGTCTTAATGGGTGTGTTTCAAATCACATTAGTAAGTTGTTAACCAGACTCTGGGCAATTTCTTTCCAAACCTGAAAGGAACAATTTAAATTGCCAAACAACATTGCTGGTGAAGTCAAAGTTATGGTCTCCTCTAAATTAGGATATTTTTCTTGTTAAAATGCTAATAGTAAAATGGAAGCTTGCAAAACCTTATGTTCTTCTGTATCATCCTCTGTTGTATATTTGTTCTGTTAATTAGTTGGTTTTTAAATAATGTATCTTCTTACTCTCTTTTGGTGTTTGAATTTCAGATTTCATTTTGAGAGTATATAAGGGCTTCTTTTTAGGCAGTTCTATAATTATAGATTTACTTGTTTGTTATTTGATAATGCACATTTTCTATTATGACTATTCTGTAAATTAAAGAGGTAAAGAACCTGACTTTCTTGTGATTTATTTAAGTAGGATGGAAGCGATAGTGAGATGTGACGTGTAACAGACAATAGAAAACTTTGTGCTAGAATAGTGAATTTTCTGTATAAGGGTTTGGGAAAGTTCATCTAGCCCAGCCTTCTAATTTGCTAAAAATCCCTAAGTACTTTATAATGACTCTGCTCATGTTGGTACAAACTTAGAATTAAAGAGAGACATACACAAGTGCCAATTTACTGCGAATCCCTCAGGCAGTGATACTGAGGAGTCCTTTGTTGGTGTAGCCCCTTTCCAAAACACCACAGGCTCTGCCTCTGTTGCAGTGCTGAACTGAGGACTTGAGAAGCAATTGCTGTGGCAGGTGAGATTCACTGTGGGGGAAGCCAGAAGAGTCCTTGTTGAAGCGATACAGACCATGGTCATGTAAAAAGCATGAGCTATGCACTTCAAGAATGTTTTGGCTGTTGTGGTTGGCTTGTTTGTTTGTTTGGGTGGGTTTTTTAGCTGGCTTAATTGATGTATATGGAATTAAATGTCAGTTCTTGGTCAGAAGTCTCCTGCGTAGTGAAAATGGATGAATTCTGGGTTATGGGATAGAGCCCCAAGCATACAAAAGGCTGTAATTTTCCTGTAACTCTAACAGTCCAGAAGTTGGTGTCAGAGGTCTCCTCTTTGTCCTGCATCTAGTTTTTCCTGTTGTGTTGCAGTAGCACACAGAAGAAAAAACCTCTTTAAACCATCATCACCTCATGAAACCCCGCGGTACTCCTGAACTAACTTTTGTTTCTAATGTGCTGATAGTTACGTGGGCAACCAGCCTGAATTGGTGTGTTTGAGGCTGCTAAACTAGGAGGGATGCAACACTCTCCTTCTCCAGTTATGGGGCTACAGGAGGCAACAAATTAGGTCTGGTGGGTGATGTGGATGTTTTGCAGCAAAATAAACTTGTTTTAATGGCTATGGTAGATGGCAAGGAAGATGTTCATTTGCCCTCTTAACACAGGAAAAAGGAATGCCAGAGAACTGGGAAAAAACCCACCAGGAGGGGGCAGAATATAATGAAGGTGCTGTCATAAGAAAGCAGACCTTCTAGGTGCGAAGGCCATAACACTGGGCAGGGCTGACCACAAGAAGTTCGTGACCATCATTGGGGCATTCAGACATGGCTGTGACCTAGCAGTATGAATAATGTGTCATTGTCCTGCTGGGTGTACCAGACAGTGCAATTTCTTTTGATTAGAGCTGGCTGGTGGAAAGTTTCCAAATGCTGAATTTCCGTATTCACTTTTAAGCCACTTTTAAGCCCATTCTTTGTTAATCATACTTGGCTGGCATGTTGGTCACTCGCTTCGCTACAAAAGGTTGCGGGGGAAGTAGGCCACACTGATGTGATGTTAAATCCCTTAATCTGTGGGGAGCTCCTGATGGTTTTGACTTTGCAACTGTGGCCTTGAACATCTGTTCTCTCCACCTTTGCAAAGCCAGTGCTCCAAGGGAGCTGCTGGCTCCTGCACTGGGGGCTTTGTGTGCTGGGGTAGTTCCTTACTCCTACTGCTTTCCCTCAAATGTAGACATCTATGCAACGCGGAGTGCTTTAAATAATCACCACTGAGTTGTAAATGTTTATTTGTTTTCTTTTGTCATTTTTTGTCAGGTTATCTGTGATTATTTTGTTAATTGCCACTTGCAAGGAAGGATCCCACTTACTCTTTTCTCTATACTCATTACACACATATAAAAAAATATCATTTAGCTTTTGTACTCATTTGCATGAAACACTACTGTTGCTTTGTAGGAGGATTAGCTCCAACTGTTTGACAGGAGAGTGTGTGTTTATATAATGTGTAGTATTCATGACTATAAATACATCTAAACATCAGAGTTGAGTTGCTGCTAATGCAGAGCTGTCGTCAGGATTCAGCAGGCTGCTCTGCAGCTTGGAGGTTGGATGTGAGCGACAGTGCATTCGAGCCATCTGGAACTGGCAGCTTTGGGGACCTCGGCTGCTGCGAGTGGGTAGCGCGGTGGTGTGCCTCTGGAGGATGCAGTTCCCTGCTGTGTTCTCCCAGGTTTTGCACTAGTGTAAGGGAGTCGCGTTGGCAAAAGTTGGAGGGATGAGGGACTTGGACCCAGCGCCTCCTCTCTTCCCTTTCCCCCACAGTACTGGGTAGAGAAATGGAGACGCTAAGCGATGCATCTACAATTAACCTACTGCCTCTTTATCTTGAGGGAGCTTAGAGTTGACAGCAACAAGAAAAAGTGCAATTGTAAGCTTATTTACTACATTTGTTAACCATCTGGGATATAAAGCCTCTAAAGTGAAGGAGCTGTCAGATTTCATTCTAGTTAACCCTGTGGAAGCAAAAGCCTTGATTTTAATTTCTTTCATCAGGCATTCAGTTTAATAACAACCTTGGAGAAAAAGCAGTACTGATAGATTTTTTATTATTATTATTATTATTATGTTTTTATTATTATTATTATTCTCTTGCTATATCCACATTGTCGCAGGAGCGCTGATTACTGACAGAGGACACCAGTGGTCAGCAGGGCTCCTGCTGGAGGACAGGGGAGGAGGTCACCGAAGGGTGAGAAACTCTTCCTTGACTCAAGCTGTCAGGTGCTGTGAAAGGTGGTGGATCCATAGCATGGAGGCTGCAATGGTCTCCTCCAGTTATGGGACTACAGGAGGCAAATTAGGTCTAGTGGGTGACAGGGATGTTTTGCAGTAGAATAAATTTGTTTTAATGGCTGTGGTAGATGGAAAGTAAAATGCTAATTTGAGCTCTTGAAATGGAGAAAATGAATACCAGAGAACTCAGCAAAGACACCAGAAGGGGGCAGAATAATCATAGAATCATAGAATGGTTTAGGTTGGAAAGGACCTTGAAGATCATCGAGTTCCAACCCCCCTGCCATAGGCAGGGACACCTCCCACTAGACCAGGTTGCCCAAGGCCACGTCCAGCCTGGCCTTGAACACCTCCAGGGATGGGGACTCAACAACCTCTCGGGGCAACCTGTTCCAGTGCCTCACCACCCTCAAAGTGAAAAACTTCTTCCTAATGTTCAATCTAAACCTGCCCTCTTCCAGTTTGAAGCCATTCCCCCTTGTCCTGTCACTACATGCCCTAGTAAAAAGTCCTTCCCCAGCTCTCCTGTAGGCCCCCTTTAGGTACTGGAAGGCCGCAATAAGATCTCCCCGGAGCCTTCTCTTCTCCAGGCTGAACAGCCCCAACTCCTTCAGCCTCTCCTCATAGGAGAGGTGCTCTAGCCCTCGGATCATCCTCGTGGCCCTCCTCTGGACACGCTCCAACAGGTCCATGTCCTTCTTATGTTGGGGACTCCAGAGCTGGACGCAGTACTCCAGGTGGGGTCTCACGAGAGTGGAATAAGATGATGTAGCCTTCTCTGTAGAGTGTTGTGAGCTCTCCTTGAGTTTGCACAGAGGGAGAACAGCCAGGATTCATCTTCGGAGCTTCCTTAATAAAAATGCAAGAAAAAATACAATGCAAGAAAAACGGGCACAAATTGTGACCGTTTAAGGTACTAGAAGTGTAACAATGAGTGATGTAACGGGGGATGGTAAGCTTTGCTATATAGTACTGAAAAAAATGGCTTGGCTTTTGGTTTTTAACTGTGGAAACTGGGCTGTGTTCTTGTTTGACTTTTTTTTTGTTATTATTTACCAGTTTAGAGCTATGCTAGCAAGGTTGAGAATTGGTGCTGCTTTCCCCCTTGACACTAGTGAACAAAAGTAAGGAAATTAAGGAAGAGAAATGACTTGAAGAGGGAAAAACAAATAAGAACAGCAGGGAGCCAAATTTTACACTGGAGCAACATTGGATCCAATGGAGCAAATGCAGTTTAGAGGAGGAAAGTATTTATCCGTGGATTTTGAAGGAAGTGTAGAGAGAAAGATGCTCCAGTACAGATTAAAGAGAGGAAAAAAAGTCAGTATCAAGGACGGGTCAGAGAATGTGGATTACATAAAGCAGCTGTAGGAATCCCCTGCGAAGCAGGTCCATTACCTTAGTGGGAATTTCTTTTGTGATGTACACAGGCTTGGGCTCTGGCCTTGAGATACCAGAGGAGGACTGTTAGGTGTTGAATTACCTCTCTGGAATGTGTATGAGTTATAAAGAGGGGTGGTTGCCCCCAGGAAAAATGAATAGTGGAAACTGTAGCCCCTTGCAGTGTGGGAGTTAAGTGTTCTGCACTACTGAGAATCAGGTTGCTTTGGTGCCAAAATATGGATTTAGTTGCTTAAAATTAAGTCTGCCTGTGTCCCAGTTTCCCCATCTGTAAAATGTATTACAGCAATTTCAGCTAATCCTATTAAATTGTAGTACTAGTGTTTCACTATTAATATATCTACAAGGACATGCGTCATGGTAACTTTACCCCATGGTGACTAAAATGTCTGCCAGTAGCACAGTATAAAATAATCAGAGCGTCTGGGACTCTGAAGCTCTCCTTTTTTAATTGGGTGACTAGAAAGAAATCATGCCAATTTTCTCCAAGTAAAGATCTGGTCTACCCTCGCCATGAGGGAGGGAAGGCAACCTATTTTTCAGAGTAAGATTTTTTCTACTTCCTCTCAACCCCTGCTGTTTTAGGGTAACAAGCAAGCAGGATTTGGTGAGCAAGCTTTGTCTTCCCTTTGCACGTTAAACTTGTGATATTTTTTTTTTATTGTTTCATCTAACATCATTCAAGGAAGGACTCAAGTGCCTTCAAAATGCAAAGACTGTGTGTAATGAAAAGACTTCCTGCTAGGCAAGGAAAAAGCTTCAGAGGTAATTATAGCTCCGTTTCTTCAGCGTTTTGTTCCATTTAGTGTTTTATTAAACCTCTCACCTGATCTTTGGTGTGTGTATGATAAAAGGAAGTTTGTAGTGCAGCCACCTCTGATAGATGATATAATCCTTTTAGCAGGCAGGATGTAAAATAGGTCCCATAACACATCAGGATTTCCTCAGAAATCTCTGGCAAGGCTAATTATTTTTTTCCTAGCCACTGAGCAATTGCTAACTCTCCCACAGTTACTAAGTGCTTCTGACCTTCGATATTTCTTCTACACTTGTGCAGAGATTACACCTAAAGTCCCTCAAGGACACAGCACCTGGGTTGCTGTTTCAAAACAGAGCTCCCCATGAAGGACACAGTTTTTTGACTGAGGCAGTTTTGTCTTGCTCAGTGCATCCTCCAAAGACAGCAGTGTAACACGTCGCGTTGCCATAAGAAAAAATAAAAAGCTTGTGTTCTTCAGAGTCCATTATATTAACAGACATCATTAATACCCTGCTGATTGCAGTGGCAATGCAGTAACTATAATATATCTAAAACGTCACTGGAGGAAGGTTATGGCACAAGTTTGAAAGTAGGTGTTTACAGCGTGCTGCTTGAATAAATCAGTGGGCAAAGGGGAGGCAGTGTGACCTAGAGACCGAGGATCCCAAATCCTGGTTGAACATCCCAGGCTGGTACCGAAGCTGCAGTAAGAGACCACAGCCTACCTGCTTCATAATGTTCCTAACCTGAGCTCAGGAACCTCATGATCTGTCTGTGGTCCATGTTTCAGAAAGGCTGGCAAAACTGGTGGAGGGGGTGTCGGGTCCGGGCAGCGAGAGAGCCCGGAGTTTGGTGTCTGGTTCTGCTAGCTGAGCATGGGCAACCTATCTCACCTCTCTCTGCCTCTTCTGCACAGCCACTCTTATTTTCCTCTGTTTAGGAGCTAAGGTTTAATTATTAGGGTAAGGCTTTCAAGTGTTCACCAACAGGTGTTAATATTTTGGACGTCTAGATTTTTTCCAGATATCCTGAATATGTTCAGCTTTTCTGACTGCTTATGGATACTTGGTAATGCTGAGGATTAGTCTTAAGGTCTCCAGAAACATTTAAAATCAGAACTCACTTGCAAAAATGTGAGGCTTAACCTTTGAAGTATTCATTGTTTAATAAAATCAATTTGCATTTAGATATCTTTACTGTAATTAAATTATGTACAAGGGCTGAAATCTTAATGTGATGGGCAGGTGCTGAGAGCTTAAGACTCTGCTCATATGTAATTTAGAAATTAATATTCTACCTCTTATTAAAATAAGTTAAATGGTACCTGTTGTAGTGCTTCATTTGAAATTCGTTTCACTGGAGGCGAGTTCAAAACCATTCACTCTACCACTCCTCTGAGCAAGGAGTTCCTGCGACTTGAAGCTTGCTCTCTCTGCTTAATGTTCTTCTACTTCAAACACTGATTACTACTGCTTTCACCCCTCTCTCTCAGCATCTCCAGAAGACAGGCAATGACCTAGAGCAAAACAGTTGGGGTTCCCAGCCCCACATGTAGGTCTGGGAACCTCAGAGTTCTTGTGAATGGGAAGCCAAGACTTGAAAAAACATGTTCCTTGCTGTTGTTGGCACATTCTGTTTTGAAACATTATTGTCGGGTGTCTGACTGTACCATTTAAATAAATAATCACCAGAGCCACATTTCCATTCAGTTGACAGGCTGTTTCTTATCTCAGTAATTTTTATGGTTCCCCAACCAGAGCTCAATATACCACATATACAAAATAATTACAGTGAAGCAAAGTGTTGGGTTGCTTTCTTTGAGGGGTACATTGTTCAAATATTCCCTAGCTGGGAGTTTTGCCTAACCCAGGAACTTTCAGTGCTGTTATAGCTGTAACTGGAACTGTAATGATGCAATTAAATATTAAATCATCAATCAGATGCTCTGTGTTGCTCTTAAGTTAGATCAGGAACACCAAAACTAAAAGGAAAAAAAGCCCAAAAGCAAAATACATGGCAGGTCAATGCATGTTTTCTACAGTTTTGTCAGACTAAAAGTGGAGGTCTCAAGTGAGTTTACTGCCACCAAACATGTGACTATAACGAGATGCAGTTGAGGAACTGTGGGGAGAATACAAACTCATCAGCAACCTACCGTGCCTAGCACAACACGGTTCTCTTCTGTATGTGAAGACTATAAGCACTTCCTTATCTCGCACAAATTATACGTGCTTTTTATAAAGCCCATTTCTGATGCAGGGTAGAACAACCTTACAGATGGGAAGCTGCAGCACAGACAGTCAATGACTTTTTGAGAGTTGTACAGGAAACTAGAGAGCAACTGGGATTCACACCCAGGTCTCATAACTTGTAGAGATTTTCTAGAAACTAGTGGATTGTCTGTCTGTTGTAATAATAATAATTAATATTTTATGTGATACCAAAAAAGCCGGATGCTCCTGAAAACTAATCTAAAGGCATGTCTGCGATCTCTGCTAAAGTGATACTGTAAATTTGATGTAATAAATGCCCAAAATATATTTCCTGTCTAACTGCAGAGCTGGCTGCTTCATGTGATGAAGCTATTCTGTGTATTTCTGGAATACCTCTTATTTTTAACTTGAGGTTTTTTCCCTAACTGGGGGACAGTAAAGCTGGAGGAGATTCTCCAACCATTCCTTACTACTTTTAAGGCCTTTATATTGCTGGAATAGCACAGTAAAGCTCCTGCGTAATGAAAACCTGAGTCACTCAAACTATGATATTACTTCTACCAAAGGTAATTTTTAAAAGTGCAGATATACTCAGTAGGGCATGATCCTTGTAGCTAATGAGATCTTTCTCTTTCTTTGCATTTACCTGGAGTTTTGCATTTCAGAGAAACTTCTACAAGCTCTCTGTAAAGACCTGCTGTACAAGCTTTTAAAACAGAGACAAATACAGTATGTGGTCTACCCCTTTTCCTCTGACAAAAACTTGCTTTCATCATTATTTGTTGTGTGTTTTCTTTAAAGTAATTCTTGGACTGAGAGTCCATGTTTTGCCTTTTTTTTTTTTTTTGGTAGCAATTTAACTGTTGTGACCTGAAAATTTGTCCTCTTTTCTTATTTTTGTGAGTGCTTGAGCTCCCATTGCACTAGAAGTGAGGTAGAATGAATGAAGGCTTACTTCTCCGGTCCCCCCTCTCTTGTATAGCTTGTATGTGGTAACTGCTTGCAGCTGGATACTCCAGTGGTTGCTGCATTTCAGAGGTTCCTAGGCTATGTATTTATAACTGAAAAGACAGCATTTTGCTGTAACCCTGGAAAAGTGTGTGTATTGTGATATCAAAATTGCATGTGCTGGAAAGTGCATACATCCTGTACTTTCGTTTTGTGTATCAGAGTTTATTTCTGTTTACTTCTGCCATGTTGTGACTCAATTTTTTTGAAATCTAAGCACTTGCTTGATGTGATGGGTGACCTATTACTGCTTTCGGGGCCACTGACTAGATTGCTCCAATGTATCTTAGCATAGATTTGTTGAAGTCAAAAGAGCAGTGACAAATTAAACAAATGATGATCTGACCCTAAAAAGTGATCCAGCCTGTTGGAGTGTTCTGGCTGATAAACAGGAATGATGTGTTTGTTTTCCTACTTTGTAGAGTCAGAGCAAAGCAGACTCCGCAGGGATGCTGAAATTGCTTGCAGCAATATTTTCTGTAATATGAATCCAAATAAGTGAACAGACAAAGCTTTCCATAAGGGTAACCAGCTCACAGGGGAAGAATCCCTTTCGCAGATACCTTAGATGCATTTTTACGGCAGGGGAACTTCTGGGGAAAAGCAAAGCAGCGAGTGGTACAGTCTCCAGTCCGATCATGGTCTTGTTTAGAGTCCGCGTAGGCAGGTTATAGCCTGCTGCACAAACGGCTTCTCTGCAGCCGAATCCCAGCAAATGGTGTCCAGTGACAGCAGTTTCCAGAGAGGTACCTGACAGAGGGAAGCTGGGGATAACTAAAGCTCAGCGCTTTACACAGGGATGCTGTATAGGCTTTTCCTGTCTTTCCTATGTGTAGGCTCGAGGCTTTTCCTGTATTTCTGTGGTAGTGTGGGAGCAATGCCTCTAAGCATTAGGTTGCAAAGACTTATATCTGTGTCTTATTAGCAATTGTCTAGCTTACTCTCTTGAATGCTTTAGTTACTTATATACGTAACTAACTCCAAATCCTGGGGAATTTTAACGGAGTACTTTCATGGGTTAAATCAATGTTAGATGATATTTCTAATCATTCAAAATCCTTCTTCTTTTCCAGTGACCACCTTTTTATACATCAGTGCAATGTGTAACTATGTGCCTGAGGTGGATCCTCTGATTGCTGCATCTAGGCTTGGTTACAGAAGTAACTGAGAAATAGTGGTAAATAGACCTCACCACTAATGAAAACAGTTTCCCCGTCTGTATTCTCTCAAACTGCTCTGTCTTTGGTCTGGAGCACCTTGTTATGGTCGCTAAGAATGAACTGCAGGGGTTCAAGAGATTGGAAGGTCATAAGAAGGAGCAAATTGTCTCTCCATAGTTTCAGCA
This sequence comes from Anarhynchus alexandrinus, assembly GCA_008711295.1. Lineage (NCBI taxonomy): Eukaryota > Metazoa > Chordata > Aves > Charadriiformes > Charadriidae > Anarhynchus > Anarhynchus alexandrinus. Next base: position 518,608 of record VUYV01000208.1, on the reverse strand, counting down.
CCTACTGGTGTCAAAACCCAATTCTTCACATCATCTTTCAGGGGAAAGGGCAAGTAGCTCTCCTGAGCCTCTGCTAATTTTGGGCTCCTTCAGTTAAGACCAAGGGGTCAGCAGGAAATTGTATTTCCTCTGTTGTGTGCCAGGTGTTGTATTCTTCTTTTGTCGTTGTTCTCACAGCTGGTAAAATTGGATAACTATTTGATTTGTTGCTTACCTCTTTGGGTAACCTAGGACAGCTATCTTAAAACAAGTGCCATTGAGCAGAGATAATAATAATAATAATAATGAATAGCATTTCTCCAGCATGTTTTTATCTTCAAAATGCTTTACAAGCAGTAAGTAAAAGTAACAAGTGAATGGAGAAAAATATCGCAAATGTTCTGATTGGTTCCATGCGAACTGCCGGTGCGGTGGGTGCATCCCCGCTGGCTGTGTCACCGTGTCGACAGGTGTCAGCCAAGTGCCACCGAAGGAGCTGGGCACAGCTGAACGGCAGCTGCACGCTTGTCACCTCCCTTGCAAGGCCAGAGGAGGATTATTCCGGATGGAGAAAATGTCAGCCCTCTGGATACTAACTGAGCTGGATAACTGGGCTTCAGTGAGATAAAACTGAGAAGTGTAGAAAAATCTGTGTACTGCTGTGCCAATTGCTGCCGACGGTGCTGGGCCAGGCTGGTGTGAGCGCGGGCTGAGCCTGGCTGTGCTGCCGCCCTTCCCTAGCGGTGTCTGCACTCGCGCATCAACAGTTAACACGCTGAGGATAGATTCTTTCTGAGGTGACCGACTCACTTTCCACAGCCTCAGGTATAAGGCATCACCAATACGTATGTCTGATGGCGGTATATGTGCTTCCATGACTAGGTGGTTTCTGGGAATCGAGCTGCCTTAGTTATCAGTGTGTTGCTTTGAGCACGGCAGGCGTCTCCTTGGGCTAAAGTACGTAGGAAGATAGGAGCAGGGCTTTGTTACATCAGCCTAGTCTCAGACTGTAATAGATATGAGGATATTATCTGTGCAATCAGATAGGGGAAATAGTGGGATTGAACTCTGTGTACATTTTATAGACTTCAGGTCATGAAGTTTGATTCGGGCAGCTTGGAAGGCCAGTGCATGTCTCAGCGTGATAATTTTGACGTGTACTACATCTCTGGGGAGAGAGTGCATCTGTTAGCTGCTTCTTTTGTGTTGACCCTGTCATAATCAATAAGAATAGCTCATCACATAGAAATTGTTTGTGCTAAGGACAAGAATATCCATTTCTTGTAAAATACCCCTAAAGCATTAAAATAATTTCCTTCTGTATTATGATCAATGATCATATAGCAATGTGTATAAAGAATATCGAACTACAAAATACTGCTATCTGTGGTGATTCAAAGCTATCTGAAATTCTACCTGGAGGCATAATTATGAATCTGATACAAATTTAGATTTCTACTACACTTCCTGCCAACATTTTAAAAAAACCAAACACCACGAAACAACCAACAAACAAACCAAAATCACCACGTCCCCCAAATAAACCAAACAAAACCACACAACAACAACAACAAAACCAAACAAAATTGTTGGGTGGGGGTGGAGTGTTTGGGTTGTGTGGTTGTTGTTTTTTTTTTTAATAATTTAGTCGTGTATAAAACAACTTAAAAACCTTTCACAAACAGTTTTTAGGACGTAAGTGCAAATTACCATTTAAAATATACATATAAATAGCAAGAAGAAGATTAGAAGGTAAGGGAAGTAAAACAGACTTTTGAGTGAGCCTATAAAAATGTTCTGTAAAATGTGTAATTTTGAGCTGCAATAGAACATTCCTTTGCAGTACTTAGATATTCAAATCCCCATTTAATATTTTTCTATCAAATCTTCATTTTCTATACCAAAAATCTGAAGAAAGACCTTTTCTTCTCTATAGTTCAATTTGCAGAATAAACACCCCCACCCTGAGACTATTGATTCGGTTCCCTGCTCCAGCTATCAGGACCACTCCCTTCTTGGAGCACTTAGTGAGTAATTCCCTCAATGTATCTCAGTAATGGACCATTATTCTGAGACCTTCAGCACTGGGAAAGAAATACATCCTTGTGCAGTGGGCTAACTCAAGATCGATGTGCCTCTTAAATTCTGAAAATAGGTCTCAAGTGTGCTATCCTTCTGTCCGGCAGGGAATTTCAATTCCCAAAGCACAAACCCCTCCTGTTTGATACAGGGGTGTTACTGGAAAGCAGAACTCCATCCTACTTGTGGCTCTTCTGTTGCATTTATCCCTGTTTAGGCTAACAGAGCTTATCTGAGCCCCCGATTAAGGTCTCAACTCAGATGCTGTTTTGCAGCCGACCTGTGATCATATGCTTACAGATTCCATATGCGTTAGGGTGGAGATGGATCACAGAGTTCAAAAGTAAATCCCAAAATAGTTCGTGTTGGCTAACTATGGATTTTGCACTAACTAGCATAGTCCTTGGAGAATCATTTGGGGCAAAAGAAAAAGAAACAGCAACAAAAAACCAAAATAAAACCCACAAAATCTGTCATGGCATTCTCCCATACCGTCTCACGGGAGAGCCTGTCATCTGCATTCAAATTTATTTGTGAACAAAATGATGTAGTTTGTTCCAGGCTGGAACACATGCACATGTTTACGTGCAAGCTGGACAACTGGGGACCTGAGCTCCGGAGTGAAGTAGAGAGCAGCTGTATGGACGTGCCAAGATATTTTTGCAGCTGTGACAAAGTATTAAGTTCAGTTTATGGCTAACAACTGCAGCGTGTTAGGATCATCCGCACTTATCTTTTTATGCATGCAATACCATTTACACATTCCAGTCTAAGCCCAGGAATCTCATAGTTATTAAAGATAATTAGACAGCAGAACATTCAACTCAATTTATGTCATGTTCATTAATGGTGGCAAACTAAAAGCATGTGTTTAGGCTTGATCAAGATTCAGTGTTAGTGAGCCTGCCTGTCTCTCTCCTTAAATACTGCTGTGGTTAAAAACCTGTTGGAAGAAAATCTGACCGTTTGTGGCTGTTTGGTAGTTGTATTGTTCATACAGTAACAGAACTCCATTCTTGAAAAGCATTTATTTTCAAATTACCTCATAATGACCTCCTGTTCAGGTAATAACATATTTGGACATGACAATATTTTGAAATATCTCTTGAATTGCAGCATAACACCTCTTAAATATTGCAAGAGGAATATTAGCACAGGCTGAGGCTACCAATTCCTGTTATGGTTGAACAACCTGAGAAGTTGCTGCTGAATCAGGATTCCCAGGAGGCGAGGGCTAGGTTTGCCTCTGTTGATGTGTTGCAGTCTCTTAAAACTTTGCAATTAATTTCCATTGGTACATTATTGCTGCAGGTATTTTCCTGAACTAAAACAGTTGCAACAAATTCTATGGCCTTTGTTTAGAAGTTGTTCTGCCTCTTGCATAAATCAATTTGTTTTGTACATTTCTTTATGCATTCAGAGTAATAATTTCAATTTAGAATTCAGTTTAGAAGCATAATCTTTATGAAGCAATCCCATTGAATATGGATTGATTATTCCTATTGCCTAACATCTGCGAAATCTACAGCCCTCTGCTGGCCCAGGAGTGTTGGTGCACAGGTACTGTCAAAATGCAGCTGCGATGGACGCAACTACACAGCATGTCTTCTAGCCCACCATCCCTTTTTCTTCCCAGCCTCCAGCCAAAAAAAGCTAAATTGAGCTAGTGAGTTAAACTGGGAGGACCGGTGCTGGTTTATGTTGCTATTGCTTTCAAAGAGAAGCAATTTCTTTTTTACTTTCCCGTATCTCTGGGGAGGTGAAATTGCGCTGTTGCGCAGGAAAGGCTTTCCTTGCCAGACTGTTCTGTCTGAGGGCTCGCGGGGCCTTCAGTGCCTTTATGCTGCAGATCTTTGGCAGGGACATCATTAATGTCGGGAGACTTGTCAGATAGTCTGTCTCCATGATACAGACTAGCAGAATGGCTCTCCATGTTAAGATCACACAGGGTTCAGTAAGCACTGTCCCCCAGTGGACATCTCTCCACAAAGTGGCACAAACAATTTACAGGTAGCTCATGTGCAAATGAACTACACATTTTTGATCAGCTCCTCCTGGCTTGGAATGACGTCACATGGGTTTTGCAGTGGATGTAAGAGACACATCAGCTGCTAGAATGGGGTACTACAATTATCTTAAACAGGCCTGCGAACGAGCGTTAACATTCTGTCTTCTGGCTGTGTGGTGATCCTAGGCCCTGTGAGAGCCAGTATTTCTCAATATTATAGCTCTGTACCATGGCTCTGAAACTGTGGTATGACACAATTCAGCTCCCTGTCAAAGTGCCTGCAAAGAAGGAGAGAGAGAGGAATGAAGACTTGACATCATTTTAGAGCTGAGAAAATACAGAGACTGAGACTTTTCATTGACTTTGTAATTTAGTTTATGCTGCTTGATTTTTATTTTTTCAGTTGATGCGGTATTTTTGTTTTAATAAAATGTTTCGTCTATACCATGCTATTCAAAATCTTAAAGTTATGCTGCGTGGTTCACTTTCAGCAGGGTAATACTCTTTCTGGCTGAATAAGCGTTACACCTGTAACTCAGTTACAGGTGCCAAAGCTTGTGGAAAATGTATTTTAAAATATACTTGTAGAAAGTTTTAGAGTGTCTAAACTTCATGCACTTTTTCATTTTTTGCACCACTCATTCTAAAATAACAAGTGATCACACATCACAGTGGAAAGGTTGGAGGCAAGCAATCATGAGCAACATAAATTTGTTTAAAGACCTGAATGATTTCTAATGAAAAGCGCCTCATGGTAGTTGGGCTGTATGAAGTGTATGGGGGGCGTAGTCATGCTGTTCTGGCACAATGTGATAAATGACTTGGGTTATTTTTGCATTCAGTATGGGAATAATCATAATAAAACTCTAGAATACATTTTGCAAATATTAAATTAGAAATTATCAAAATACTGCTTTCAGGAAGGAAAGTATTACTGCCTCAAGAAACTGTAAGGTTAAACAATTTGTCCAAACCCACTGAAAAAAACCAAGGGTCAGACTAGATTTATTATTGCAAAATTAAAAAGCAAATGATAGTTGGAGTTGTAGTAAAGTTCCTAGCCCCGAACTCCTGTGCTGTCTAGAAGGCTTTGAGCTTGATGGTAGCGTTGTCCACAGGACACATGTCTTCAGGAAAGGTCATAAAGACAATGTCAGGTCAGTTGTCAGGGGAATGGAACTGCCGGTGCAAAGCAGAATATATGCTGCAGTATTGCTTCATGGCAAGACAACTCATCTGAGCAAAAAGTCCTGATGGAGACAAAGCACCAGGGTAGACCTCACCATACCAAAGCTACATGGGCTCGACCCCGTTTCTGCAATCCAACTCCTATAGCTGCATTGTGGTGCAGATTGCAGAACTGCTTCTGTAGGATTTACAGCACGAGATCTGGTGAGAGTTACCCACAGGGATTTGACTTTTTTGGCAGCAAAGATACAGGGAGGCTTTTCTGTCTCTTGGGGAGGCTCAGCGGTAGCAGTGGGTATAAATTAGTAGGCTATGAGAGCCTGTTACAAAGCTGCCCAATGTTAATCTCATTGGATGTATCTGTATTTAGAATTAATTGTGTTTCTGCTGATACAGGCTCACATAGGAACTATGTTTGTGTACCTACTCATTTGCATGTTAATGGGGTTCTCCAGGGTTTTTCCTTGATCTTTAACAATAGGAAAGCCTGGCTAATTGAAATTTATTTGAAAAGGGTTTATTTGCCTCTTGGGCTAGGGACAATAGACTGTAACAGCTGAGGAAGGCTGCAACGCTCACGTTATCCAGTTAGGTTTTAATACCTAAGCATACCCACACTGGCAGGATAATTTAACAAAGGAGGTGAATGGTTTACACTGATCCTTCTCATGCTAACTACCCTAAATTGGTTTTGGTCCAGCCTGTTCATGTCCTGACTGCTTCACAGCAGCTGAGGTGGGAACTCTTGATTTTTAATGGAACAAAGGACCTGTGCGTAGAGCTTTCCATGCGATGTAGTTGTATGCTTCCAACAGATGAATCTGGCTGAAGAACGTAGGAATGACAGTACACAAAGGTGTGTCCCAATTACCACCACTAACACTCATGAAAAAATTGAACATGAACATCCGAACTGTGCTTAAATGCCCTACGTTGAATCCTGGTTTTGTTTATTCTAACATCTTTGATTCTCTAAACCCCTTATTCCAATGTTAGTGGTGCAAGACATTTCTATCTCAGATCTTTGTGGAGTTCTCAACATGACTCCTGTCCGGAGATGCTGGGAAGTGTTGGTGAAGCATGACAGTTGCTGTAGCAGATCAGCGTACTCTGAGAATTACCTCTAGGCTGGGAATATTGTGATGGCTCAATTTATCAGCTGCCCCCTTTGCCAGCACCATCAGTCAAACGAGCTGGAGGTCAGGATTTCAGTGTGGAAATAACATTTTTGGGTGAATGATGATGATTATTTGTTGGGGGGGGAAGGACTGTGTATTTTTACTACTTATCCTCTGTGGCCTGTGTTTTCACTAACTGCATGAGAGCTGTTCTGATGTGCACCTTCTGGGGTCCTTTGTTTTTAATCCAAATATTGTGGTTTCTTTCTGTCTAGTTAGTCACCAAAAAACACTGCAGGGCCTGATTAACAGTTCACTAATCTCTGTATTTTAGAACCCGCCTATGATTTGGTGGTCTTAGTCCATGTCTATGTGAGTATTTAATTGCTAGGTCTTATATTGAGGGTTTTGATTATGAAGAGTTCATTATAGGGCAGATAGCACATTTCCTAGTACAGAACAGAGTATAATCACAGCAGAAGCACAGCTGTCAAAATAAAATGAACACAAAATAGGGCTATTGCTTTAATTGTGCTTATTAACTCTGAAAACCTAACAGTCCAAAGTGGGTTTTCCCGCTGATAGTGCGGTAAGCAATGGGCTACCAAAATTCTATAACCAGAGTCCAACTGGATTTTGTCTTGCTGCCCTGAGACGGAGCTGATTAATGTTTTAAAAGGAGTGTGGAGTTCTCTGTACTCTACCAAGGCAGGGAAAAGTAAATGGGACAAACAGAATACATCAAGGACAAGACTGTCAACCTGCCAAAGGGACAATGGTCTGGAAGCATGACTGGATGCCAAGTGATCTAAGGGTGCAGAGAACTGTCCCAGTTGTAGCTTGCTGTGTGAAACAGGTGAAACGGGTGAGCTCTGCTTCAGGTGGCCTCAAGGCAGCTGGTACATCCAGAACTGAGAAGCCATTAAGCAGCAAGCCTTCACCAGATGCAAACACATTATGAAATTAGCTGTGTTAGGACCAGCTGAGCACCTTTTTGGAGTGTTAACTTATCATCCTCTTGTTTTTGAATACTATTATAATTCATGGGAGGATTGGACCTTGACAGTCTTCCATCTTTTGTATTCCTCCCTACCTCTGAGATTGTTATTCACTGGCATTGTTTCTACAGAAGAGGTAAAGATGTAAAGGCTCTACCACGGTGCACCATCCGTACCTCATACAGAGCTAATTAGGGAGCAACCCAATTGCTCTTTCTAATAGGAGAGCTTGGGTTTCTAAAACAGCCGGCGTAAAGAGGCATGAGAATTTCTCTATTTGAAATTAGTAAGGACAGCCAGGTATTACGAATCTTAAAAATGTAAGTCATAGGACAGGAATCAACTGCTGGATCATCAACTGGCATAGCTCTTTGATGTAAGATATGTTGAAGTTGACATCAACGACCAAATTGCAAAACTGATCCTCAGGCTCTTGTGCATCACAGGACAAACAATACAAGTGTATAGAGGATGGTCAACTGTTTTGCTTGAGGTAGGATGGGCTCTAATCACCCAAAAATGTTGCTCTGCTGTCCTGTTTCTTCTGCCTATGTGATAAGTAGAACAGAATGACAAATAAGCAGACAAGAAAGCAAATTCCCACTGATGAGGAACGGTGACCAGATTTATTTGACTTTAACAAAAAAAAACCCAACAAACCACAAAAAAACCCAACCCATCAGAAAGCAGGTTCTGAGATTGTCCAGACTGACTGTAGTCTTCAGCTTCAGGGCTACAGTACTTCATTCTCAACAACTCTCTCTTCCGTTTTGGCAATATATTACTGCAAATGTCCAGTCAATCTTTGTAAAATATATTGGAAGAAGCTCTGTGTTGCTGTAATTGACAGCAGCGATAAAAAAGTAAGGCACAAGAGAAAGTCTTAAGTGTTCTTCAGGTATAAATCCACTGTACCATGTAAGCAAAGCAGACTCTAGTAAGGAAATACAAAATAATGTTCTGAGATGGATTTTTTTTTTTTTGCTTGTCTCTGCATCTGTTTGGTGGGTGTTTTTGCAGTTGACTAGAAATGATGTTAAAGTAGGCAGCAGATGTGCATCCTGAAATATACCGAGATACTCTTAAATCAATCTTTGTTTTCAAAGTCTTTTGGACAGTTGAGAGAGAGAAATAGAATATTAATAACCAAATTGGTTGGTAAACTCTGCAAGCACTTTTAGAAGTACCCTTCAAAGAAAGGATGCAGTAAACTTTAAATTGGTCCTAAGGGAGCTACACAGGACCATCATCAAATAGAGCATTTGAATGAAAGCGTCAGGAATATTTTTTTTTCACCAGCTGGAGCTTGGAAGCATGAAACTCTTCAGAATGAACAGGTCTTGCTGGATGGAACTGTATCATATACTGCAACTTCTTATCTTTGTTGTTATTATCTCTGTGGTTTTAAGCTGATTGCCTCTATGTGATGGAGCTCAGTTGCAGTGGCCAGTTACCAAGTGTTACCCTGGAGTGTCCTGTTTGCCGAGCATCTCCCATACACAATTTCAGTTTTTTACTCCCACCTTGTCCCTTAAAACCAGGCTATACTTACTTGTCTTCCACCTTGCTGGGTTTCCATTCAAGCGCTTTTTCGTTTTCTTGCACATTGACCCTTCAAATTTTAGAATTTTATTACAAATTTTCAGCTTTCTTGGAATGCTTCAAATTCTTTCTTGGAACTCTTCAAATTCTTTCTTGAAATCTGTTGCTATGATGTTTTATAAAACCTTGTACTTAGGAAGCCACTAGACTGTGTCAATACCGTACCCATCATGCTGACTAAGGATTTGCCTGCCCTGCATGGGGGAGTGCGGTACAGAGATTTCCAAGCCTCTGTTAGCGCAGGTACCTGTGCATCTTCACAGGAAGTGTAGCATCACACAGAGAAAAGAATTTAGGTGCAGTGACCACCTGGCTGCTGTGTCTTAACTGGTAGGCCCCGGCGTTCTGCTGCACGCTGGTGTTCCTGGGAGTAGCAGCTCTCCTACGGCATCTAGATCTGTTGCTGTTTGATTCTTTTTGTGATTTTTTGACATATGTGGAAAGCTTTTGCTCTGTTCAGTGCATAAGAGAAAACTTGTTCCTGCTTAATGACTGGAGGGTTGGGGGTGGCTGTAAAAAGCAAAACTTGTGAGGGGTCTCTTTGGCCTTGGCTTAGGTTCTGGACACTGGAAGCTACTGAAGTGGAATGTCAGTGAGATCCCATGCAGCACAAGGTTTAACTTCAGCATTTAGTTAATCATATGCTTTATGGTATTTATTCCTATTTAAAAAGAGGAAGAATAAAACAAGATTAATAATACAGAGAAAATATTTCCCTTACCACAGAGTTTTAATTAAGCATTGGCGGGGGGAAAAGCATGGGCTAAACTGATTCTGCTTGCCCTAGAGTAATGGAGCTGGAAGCTGAAATGAGTCTGTTCTTTCTTGTCTCAGTATGTTAGGAATAAATGGAGGATTGAAAGCAACAAGTCCTTCATATAAGCATTTCAAAAACCTCGTAAGGGAATTTTCAGAGGCATATGCCGCTACAAATTTTACCTTAAGTGTTTGTGCATCTATTCCAACAGTTGATTTTTTTAATGTATGTTAGAGTTCATCTATTAAGCAGCGGTTATTATGCATATTTGCACATGGCAGACAGTGAAATAGAAAGTTTGACAGGCTTGCTGTGACTGATTAAATTCTTCTTCCACTTCCATTAGAGTTCTCAATCTCACCTTGAAAATCTCATCCCACACCCTTGATGTGATTTTTAAATGGCATTTATACTGTGCCTATGAAACACACTAACTTCTGTAAGCTCTGTATTTAATAATGAGACCGAGAAAATACTTGCGGGTAGTCCCTAGGAAATGGTAATGAAATTCTTAACAGAAGCATCTAACGCTGTCAGAGACTGGTGGTGGTGGGTCTACTCACCTTTCTGCATACATGTGAGAAGCAAACCGTGCTAGTTTAGCAGGACTATAAAATGGTAGAGATACCTTTTTTCAGAGCCATTGTATGGTTGCATACGCCTGGATCAGCCCTTCTGGTTCGAGTTCCTAGAATCTGATTTAATGAATAATGTAGAGTCACAATGCTTACATGGTAACAACTGCTATTGGGGTGCTTGCAGCTGCAGTGATGCCTGATGGAGAAATCTGCACTGGGAGAGCCACAGTTAAGTCTAAGAGGAGAGGGAGGAACCTGCTGGGTGAACGTGGCAGTTCCCAGGCTTCTGACCTGCTTTCTGCGTTCATCACCTCCACTCCTTTAGCGATCATCTCTGTTGACAGTACCAGGAAACTGGGGCATCTTTGAAATGAACAATGATTTATTCAACTTAGTGTTGTACTGGAAAAACTATCTTAGAAGACAACTTTAAATGAAGTTACTTTTTTTCTGTTTATTTGAACATTAGTGGCATTTATGTAGTACCAAGATGAACACTCTTCTTCAGGAGTTCTGTAATCCCAATGTTCGGATATCAATAACAGTGTTCAAGTATGTACATTGATCCTGGACCAATTCCTGAATGTTGAGGTCCCCATCTTCAGGATCCTAGGGACCAATATTTGCAGAAGACAGTCTAGATCATGAAGGTATTTTTTTTTAATGGAAATGTCTGTAGAGTAAAATACACTGCTCTGGCAATTCTGCAATAGTCTACAAATTGGTATCAGTTTTTCCTTAATGGTTTCTTTGGAAATCTGCACCTTCTAGAGAATCTCCCCAAAATCAGAACATTTTTTTTCTTCATGTTGCCATTTTCCTTTTTTCCCTTGAAACAACTTTTTTTTTTTTGTCTTGAAACATCCATTCAGGTTTTTTGATTAAAAGTACCATTAATTTCAACTTCTCAATTTACATTTCTCCTATGTTTTCAGCATACACACAATTTAAATTCATTTAAGACTGCAACCAACTGAGGGTGGGGAGGAAGCAAAAATAAGAATTCAGAGAAGCTGTTATTCACCCAAGTTTATCTGCAATGCCACTCAACATCAAAGTGAAATTAAAATCTGAGACAAATGACAGGAAGCTATGGGACAACCAGAAAGCAGTGAATCTCTGGGGAAACACTGGAAAGAAGATGCCAGCAGCTTTACACACACATGGTGACAAACCCTCATCCTTTGTCAACTGGTGAAGCTCCACTGATTTCACAGAATCTGGCGCTATACGTGCTCCTGGAAAGAGAAGAGTGGTTATGGCAGGCAATCTGCACAGAAAAAGAGTCAGTGTCCTCAGCCTCCCAGTCTGTCTCTCCCTAAAGGCACTCACTCAAATTTTTGTTTTAATTAGAACATATTTTGATTGTGTGAGAGCCACTGTATTTTCAGATGTTGCAGGCTCCTAGATTTAGAAGAGCGGGGCTTGTTCCATTCCTCAGTAAAGGCTAGGGGCGGTGGATCAAAGACTGTTTTCGGATATGTGTCGTTTTGTTGGTTTTGGATATTTTTTTTTTTAAATACTGAAATTCCCTCTATTAGCTTTAAATGACCTATGAAGGTAGGTGTAGTATGCTTATCATCACAATATCTAAGTAGTAGATGATGTCAGGATTTGGCTGTGTTCTAATAAGAACAAAAGCTGTAGAATCCAGGGGAAAGAACTAGAAATACATTATCTTCTCATTTTGCAGCCGAGTATTGCAGATAGAAATTTTACCTTTCCCACCCTCTTTTGAAGACCTACTGGACATTTTTTTTTTGACTGAAACACAGAATCTGATGCTTTCAGGCTTAAATTTTGTATATTTAGCTGGTTTTGACAAGACTTTTGTTACTGATTCAAAGGTCAGTTCCCCTCTCCCCTGACAACATGCTTGAATAAAATGTAAACCTCTGCTAGCTGTAAAATTTGAAGTGGGAGAAAATGCAGATGTTATGTTCATTTCCAGTAGTTTTTAACTCCTGTTCAGGGAGACAGGCAAACACAACAGTGTGCATAATGTGCCTAAAGCTACAGTTCTTTCATTTCCCTACACAGTGTCCATAAGAAGAATTATTAAACATGATTTTCACAACACAGGCATTTGTTTTTTAAATCAGGATTGGAAGATACACTGGGGCTTAAGAGATTTATATGCTATTGCCTCTTTTATAATTGTTTCTGTAAATGGATGTGAGAGTTGAATCACTTAGCATCATTTGCTTTGCTGGAAAACAGCAACGAATTTTAAACTGAGCTTATTTTCGTAGCTAGGCAAATGATCTGCTGTTCCTAAGAACACCTTGGTGTTCGGGTTTATTGCTGTGGGTATATTGCTACCTTTTCCATGGGAAAGATAAAAAAAAAAATGTACAAACAGTGGCTCATGCTGTCAAAACTCTAGGATGTCTAAATGTCTTTGAAAATGCGCATTCTCCGTACCCGAGGAAGATTTATATTCACAAAGGCTGTCCAGGTCCTCAGCTCTTACTAATTTTGCCAGCACAGTTGATTTCACTGGTGCCAATTTACCTGGCACCAGCCGTGAAAATCGGGATCCTGGATGTTTGTACTTTAAAAACAAGAACTTCTTGCTGAACTATTCTGTAATCAAAAGTGTGTGTATATATCCATACTCATTATGAAAGTCTGCAGCTCTTAGCTCAACTGTTTTACTGCCTTCTTTCACCCATTTTTCTATATACGTGATATACTATTATGTATACATGTCTATAAGCTTATAGGCATACATGCATATATATACACGCATTTGTTAAAAACCAAACTACCGGAAAAGAGAGAACTACTGAAAATAAATGCTTCCACCACTGAGTAAAGCAATGCCACTCTACGTCAGTTAGAAGTTTGTTCAGAAATGGGCTTGTGGATTCAAACTTTTGTATTCAGGAGGAGTTTGAATTAAGGCCAACCGAGACTTCATTAAACCTGCATCCTAGTTCAAAGCATTTGTTCACATTTCATCAAATCACAGAATGGTTTGGGTTGGAAGGGACCTTAAAGATAGGGTTCCAACCTCCCCTCCACAGGCAGGGACACCTCCCACCAGCCCAGGTTGCTCCAAGCCCCATCCAACCTGGCCTTGAACACCTCCAGGGAAGGGGCAGCCACAGCTTCTCTGGGCAAGTTTCCCCCACTTAACAGTCCTGATGAGCGGCTCACAGGAAACTTCACGATTACAGGTGCAGAGAAGGAGTGACGTGGCAATGCCAGGTTTCCCTCTTTGCCAGTTTATAGCAGCAGTGACCTGCATGAGACCCACACCCTGGCAGGCATGGAGAGCAGGCTGGAGTGCATTTACCCTCCGTTTCTCTGTGGAAGGAGCAATGTTCAGGACTGCTGCTCATCTCGTATCGCTGCTGCAGGTGACAACAGAGCTGATCCTTGCGAGGACGCAGCACTAAAATGGCAGTACGAATGAGATGCAGAGCACAGTGTGCGGAGAGGAGAGCCGAGTCACGTTGTTTGTACGTCAGTCTGTCAGTACAAGAGCAAAGAACCCAACTTTCAGGTGGATCCTTTTCTGTTGTTTTTGAACATTTACCAGTATGAAACACGGTTTTTGTAATGCCAGCACCTATTTGATTGTGTGAATTTTACACGTTCATGATCTGGACAAAGACACAGACTGGCAGCGTGGTTTCCCTTAGGAGCCCATATGCAAAAGCTGAGCATATCTTTCAGTCAGACTTATTCAATTAGTAAGTTTTGCTGCTTATCTAAATATTTACAACAGATTGGGAATGCAGTTTTCCTTCCAATACAGAGTTAAATCTTACGTTAGGGACACCTACTGCAGTCAATGCCATTATTTTTGCATGTAAAGATAAATAGAAATTTTAAATAATTAACATTAGGATTTATTCATATTTCTCCCTGTGAAAAAGAATTCATTTGTGAGATATAGAGAAAAATACATTATTCATAATTTCACGTTAGAAATAAGAAAATTAATATGAGGATATTTGGCATGGACTTATAAAACCTCATTAGCCAGCAGTGTTCTGAGGCAGTCTAAAAGGAGAAATACATTTAGACCAGATCAATACATGGTAATGCCACAAAGCAAGCTATGTCTTCCTGATCGTTTCTGTGAGACTTCAAGATATTGGTTACATTTCCTCTAGAAATGAATATTTAGTGAACAATGTTCCAGAATAAGTCCCTCTGCAAAAAGTAGTTTGCAAACTTAAGATACAGAGTAAGCAGGAGTTTTTCTGTATTATTTTTTGCTCTGCTGTTGTTCCAGACTTGACTGAATGAGAATATTGTGGCCTAAAGTAATTGCCAGCTCAAAACCCGCTATGTTGTATGCAGCTATAAGTCTTGGCATGTTTTCTCAATAAACATCTCAGGGAAAGTTTTTGTCCTGCATCGCAGGGAAAGCAGCTTTTATGCAGATGTTTGAAATGTTGAGGTTACTGTCCTTGGAGCCTGCGGGGGCTTCCCTGGCAGGAAGGTAATAAAGACATTAAGATGCAGCATTAAAGTACTCTTGTAATCTCAAACTAAAATAATTAACTCCAATAGTTCGGCAGTTTGATACAGAGCAAAAGGTCTGTTTGAAGAATAGTGTCACTAATTACTTTTTGTGATTGTATGTATTGATATACCAATACAGAGTCAGAAGACAGTAATCCGTCTATGAACTGTGTTACTGGCAGGCTCCTGGGGTGAAATCTCAGGCCCGGGGAAGTCTGCAGTAAAAATCCCCTTTACCTCCACGAGCCCAGAATTAATGCACTTGGGCAATTACGCTCTTTCCTTTGGCAGAAATTTGTTGCTCTGGAGCTAATTGCTGGATAAAATCACAAGATTCTAAACTAATAAAAAGCACTGGTAGTCCGAGGTAATGACAAGGAGAACAGAAGGAATAAAGTTGATATTAAAAGTGTGGTTTAAGTGAACAATAATAGACATTTGCAGCTAAGGTAACCCTTGGCCCTTTACCTTGCTGGCTTTTCATAGCAACGTAAAACAGTAAGTTTTCAATATGTGCTTTTAATACTGGTTTAACATCAGCACTTTCACTAATGTTCATGGTCCTTAAATTCTCCTGCAAAATGTGCAATGATGGTGTCATCGAGGACATCTGTAGTTCAGCAGGAATTGCTCCATTGCTGTCTGAACTTGTTTTGACCTTTCCGAGTGCAGTATTGCGTAAGGCGGAAAACATCAACTGCCTAATGAAATACTAAGAGAAAAAAGTATATATTTATTTTTAACAGTATCTTGCTCCAGAGGCTTGTTTTCCAAGGTCAAGCACCCCCTTAGTATGGTAAAGCACTAAGAGGGTGGCCACAAGTTCATACGGTATCATTAAAAGCCCTTAAAAGGCTTCATTTTAATAAAAACTACCTTCAGAAGTTGCTTATGTATTAGTCCTTATTCTTATTTGAAACACTATTGTGAGACTACTCAAATCAAATAACTGCTATTTATTTTTTTTGCAGTGGACTCTTAGCTTACTCTTAGGTGATTCTGCATTTGTGGGGCTTATTCAAAGTTGGCTGTTTGTTGTGTGGTACCCAGGGCAGCAGTAGTGTGTTTCTGATGAGCTCTCTTAGAGATACTGTGATAAAAAACCCGAATCTCACCAAAACCTAATATTGAAGCACTGCTTTTACTTCATATGCTATAATTTTGACCTTTTTTCCACTTCTTTTGAGTCCTTCTCTCCGTCTTCTTGTGTATTTCTTGTAACCTCTTAGAAAAGGTTTCATATAGTGGTCATTAACATCAGCAAGAGATGCTATGGGTAAACACGATAGCGTACACTTAAAAATAACATGGCTTTTTAAGAATGGAAGGAAAGATTCACTAATCTCATTAGGCTAAAGACTGAGGAGGAACTGTCTCAATTTGGTAGATGTACTTTCATTCCAGTGATGTATGGGACCAATTAAATGTGTTCTCTATAGCACAGCAGGTATATTATCTATTTTGTTACACTTGCAGCATCTAGCTTAAATGTTTTGGAGAGCCAATTTTAAGATCCAGAAGTTTCTAAATAGAAGTAGTTCAAATGATAGGAGGAGATGCCTCAGAGATGTGATTTAGGTTAGATGTACTCTTGTTAACCCCTTCTCTAGGTCTGCAGAATAGTAGATTTGACCCAAACGTTTTGTACAGGTCAGGTTGCTTTGGAATTGTAAATGTTAGATAAAGGATTTCCAATGTTAGGTAAAAGGATTTTGTTAGATTGTAGTTGTTTACAGACCAACAGCGGCATCGCGGAAGGGAAAAACTGAAGATATTTAAACACATTCAGAAAAGCATAGGGTGTGCCTGGTCTCCAGAAAAGAATCTAAGAAATAGTGTTAGGTGATTTTGTGTGACGTGGATATGGCAGCAAAGAGGGGAAATACAATTTTAGGGAAATAGACTACCATGTGTTCCTCAATATGGCTGCATAAAGAACAGCTGATTCTTTAACATCCTAGCCTACCAACCTTGATAAAAATGAGATAACAACATATATGTAAACACATATAGATCCACCTGGAAAATCAGTCCTGAAATTTACGTGTTAATACAGAGAAAAATGCATACTGTTTCTTTTGCAGGACGATCTGGGTAATCTGAAATGTTTTGTACTTATAAATCTCGACAAGTTATCTTTCTTTCTGTCTGAGAGAAACAGAAATGCCAGAAACAGGAGTACTATATGCACTAAAAGAGAAAATGAAAAGGTTGGGAGGGTCAAAAGAATTTTCTCCGTCTAGAGAAATCTGTAACTCGGGGGGAATCCACAGGTAGCTAGTTAAGGCTGCTCTGTGCTTCTGGGCAGTCCTGAAAGTATGATCCATTATTACTACCATCTAAATCTGAGCCTTATATTTAAAGCCTTTTCTTTGGAAGATGTAGGCGTCAGTCTCATTATTCAATCATTCTTATTTTTAAACAGAGGGAACTTTCATGTGGTTTTTTTTTTTTTCCTTTGCTGATTTGGTATTTGCAGCCTGTTAAAATTTGCATGTAATTGACAGTGAAATGCAAGGCTGTCTAAACCAAAATAATAATTTAGATAAGCTGCATCCTCAAAACATTTTTTCCTCTTCTATTAAGAAAGCAGTTATTTGAATATTGCCATGTTCCTGCCTGACACATCCCTTTCAGCAGCTTGTTCAGAAGCACTGTAGACACAACACAGTAAAAGCAGAACAGCTATTTTGCCATTTTTCATCATTGACAACACAGCTAAACCTTCCATGAAAGCTCTGTCTCTGGAAGAACAGGTGCCTGACAGAGAAACTGCTCCCGACTGAAATGAACGGAATTGCTTCTCAGATCTGTGGACTTTTATTAGGACAAAAATTCAATTTCCAGACGTTTGCCAAGGGATCCTTCATAGCCCTTCCACTGCTCAGTGGCCATAAAGAAGCCTGTAGCGTATGGGTAAAAGCAATGCCTTATGATTGACAGCTACCCATAAGCCTTCCTTTTAATTTAGGATGCACGATGCTGGAATATGATTCCTGTATGTACTGTTGCTTAAGAGCTGTTCTTTCAAAATGAAGGTCTTATGTGACCATAAAGTGGAAGAATTTCTTTTGTGCCTATAGCATCCCATGTACATTTTATGAGCCAAGGGAGATAAACAGGAGAAAGGTGCCCAAGTCATATTCTGCGCTTTGAATGTGGAGGTTTCCCTGCCTTTAAGGAACACAAGCACGTGTTGGGGCTGAGAGTGGAATCAGAGAAAAGTGAGAAGCTCCAGGCGTACACAGCGAGCACGCAGTGTGTACCACGGGCATAGCAACTACCAGTGTTTACAGAAGGTTCAACATAATTTCAAGGGTTAGAAATTTATTTTCTCCCAAAATGCAGGGTGAAAATTGATCCTTGTTTAATTCTGTAGGATTTAGAGAAGTCACTTTGCTGGTATATTTGGCAGGTCCTTGGGCTTGTAATCTTAATGTATTAGCTGTGACAGAGGAAGGGACTGTACAAGCATGACGCTGGTGGAAGAAGTACCCGCACTGTCACTCATGAACATGAGGCCGGCGTCTCCTCAGCAGTAAGCGTGCTCAGCGTCTTTCAAGAGCAGAAGACCCTTTTAGTGTCACCAGAGTTTATAGGTCTTGCCCAATTGAATTATATAAATAGCTACAAGTTACAGCCCTGTAAAATGCTAAATGTCCTTCCCAGGTTGCTGAAGGCAGTCTTCCCATTGACCTTCAGCTGAACTAAATAAAAGCTGATGTCAAAGACAGTTAAATGCACTCAAAACATTTCCTTCTCTTTGGGAAAATTTTGAGCAATAAGACAAGCTCTTATATCAGATATCTACCCTGGATTTTCTTTGTCTTTATTTCTTGTGTTCATTTCTATTTGTATATGGATCTTACACATCCATATAAAACACGAGAGAAAGAATGAGCACCAGAAAATAAGTGTGGAAAAATGCTAGCTGGCAAAAAGTGGCCATTTTCCTGGGGAAAATCGCTCATTGCAAATTATATACTCAACTCTGAGAAAGTTTAAACTAATGCGTAGATCATTTTCCTCACGAGTCGCAGATCTGTCCTCTAAATGTGCATGTGATTTTTGCGTTCAGTAGCGTTGCTTGGCCATGACTTTGCGGTGTGGCGAGGTCTGCGTTGCCTTCCACCCAGGAAGTATGAAGGTGGCCTCCTACTGCTGAGCCGGGAGCCCCTTGTTCTAGACTGGGTCTGTGCTGCGGTTGACTTCTCCGCTCGACTGCTGCCCAGCCTGAACGCAGACGGTGTCCTTGAGTATGTGTGTGCACCAGTTTCTATGGTCTGGTGTGTTCTGATGGGGAGTGATTGTACTGGGTAACAGCTGTAATAGGTAACGTGTACAAACCCACAGAGATCAGCTTTGACAAGATATGCGCTTGTCAGGGTTTATAAGATTAAGTTCTCAAGGGGTGACCTCAAGCTATGGTTACCATCCGAAAGTTAAAAGCAAGCAGACTTCGATTAATGAACCTCACTGTGCACCTGCTTCTCTGTCACTTTTGTTCTAACACCTGGACAGGCTTCTTTTCTGAACCAGGTAATCCTGAGGTGTAGTGATACAGATGCTCAGGAAGTCGCTCTGTACGGCCTCGTGTGTTAAGGTGGAAAATTGCTGTGGAGCTCTCTGGAGAACAGCTTGTCACACGTTTCTTTCACTGTGGGGTAAGTGTCCCACTACTGCCCTTAGCGTCACTCAATTTGAGGGGACTAGCTCTGTGCAGGAAAGCACGTACTCACTGAGGACTGGTTTAGGGCTTTTGGTTGACTTATAAGGGTCTTGAATCACATAGGATGTGCTCTCTAGGCACCAGTATTAGCACTGGTCTAGGGCGTACCTGTGTACGCAGCAGGGGCCTAAGGCAGCTCGGCTGCCCAGAGCAATACCGTAACATCAATTCATGCCCGTGGTGGGATGGTCGGTTGTCCGCAGAGTGCTGGTCTGATGTGATCAGTTCCTTTTACACAGCCCGGGCGCTTCATTCATTTCTGACACTGAATTCTTTTCCTTTCTTTCAACATTGGAATTTCCCTGTGTATTTCTGCTTCTGTGTTATAGTAATTTATTGTGGCTTTTTTGTTTATGCCAATTCAAAGGTCACATTGCTTTTGTTATACCTTATTAATGCTAATTCCTTAGATTCAACTGGTATTTCTAATTGCTGGTCCTCAAGCCCTGGTTGTTTAGATTACCCACTGGTTTAGTCTTTTCTGCTTGCAGCGTGTGATTTATTTTTTAATTATTATTTTTTATTTTTTGGCTCAGTCCCATATAATTATCACTCTACCCACATTACAAAGGGTACATTTTGCGGTTCATAATTCCAGAATATGTCACTGCCAACAAAAGCTCGTGAAGCAGCAAGAATATTGAAATATGCGTTTGCTTGGAAAAAAGTAAACTGCCTCCCACTACATAGACCACAATACAATTACAGCTGGGACAATGCTGTGGTAGCGCTAGACAGATGCTCCCAGTAGTGTCTTCAATGTCTGCAACTATAAATGCAAAACAAAAGGCACAAAAATAACAAAACTTGATGGGGACTAAAAAGAAAACCCTTCAACCTAGTAGCACAGAACCCAGTATTTGTGCTAAATGTGCTAAACGTAAGATCTCTAGAGGAACCAAAGGTTGAAGTAGGCTTTATTGTTGTATCTCAATTCTGGATTTATTTTATTTAATGCCATATCTGAATTCTGCTTAGCTGGAAATACATTTGTAAAGTCCAGGAAGCCTTAGGGGGAGGAAGAAAAAGAAAAAAAAGACTAGGGAAAAAATGGGAACGTATTCCAATTAGTGTGTTAAAGAAACTCCCATTTTTTTTAAAATCGTCCTATTCAGTATCTTTTACTGATAATCCACCCAGTGAAAATACATGAATTTCAGATGTTTTGCAAGTGTTGCTCCAGATAATTCTTTATCAGCAGAAATTGCTCGAGGAAATACATTGTAAAGTCTTCCTTCATTTGTTGATAACTTAAGACGTTTAAGAGAGCGAGGAATAAGATTATTTGATAAAATCGTTCCTCTTTCTCCACTTAAAGCTTTTAAAGGAATTGATTAATTGTTAAAAAAAAAAAAAATTCTATCCTGCAAGATGTCATTTTTGCAGAATAAGCCACAAGTATGACTTAAATCGATTTATTTAGAGATCTGAGGAAATCTTCACTTTCTAGCGTGTTTTCTGTAGGAAGAGTAGTTCATGGACACATACTCTTAAAATCTCTAAGGGATGCTGAAATCAATAATTTTTCATGATGAAATAAAGTAAATATATGGTACTTGCATGCGTAGTAAAGTGACTTTTTATGTGCTATTAATTATTGGTTTCTGTAAGTAGATGAGGAATGTGTTAGATGCTTGGATTATCTGTCAGGGGGGTCTGGCCCGCAGTACTGGGGTATGATTTATCTCCTATTGGCTGGGGGGGGGGGGGAAATCCCTTTAAGATTAAACGTTGCATTTCCCTGTAAACTCTCTGAAGAAACTGTTACATCCAACATTTCTCCTGTGTCCCTTTGCATTCTGCAGTGCCCTCCTAAGGTGTGACATAAATACTGCTCAGGAGCTTCTCTTTCCAGCCATAATTCATTTTAAATGTTTCACTTTGAGCACACAGAAAAACAAACAAGCACCAGAAGAAACTGATGTTTCAGAGGTGATTAACAATTAGGAAAGGTGTATTTTATATAGTCAAGAAATTTTCTTCTGTTGCTTCACGTGTGCGATCTTTGCAGCAGTAGGGAGCTGCTGCCCCTTTTCTTCTGTTCAAAATTACATTTCAAGTCCAGCCATGCAAAATCAATATATTTCAGTCAATCACATTTAAAGCTTTACTTGATAGCACATGTTCTTCCTATAATATACTGGGTTATCGCCTTCCAAATTTGATAGAGCCAAGGCTTTGGGATGAGATAAGAAATATTAATGCGATGTGCAGTTTAAACAAATCAATGTAGCAATCTGCACTGAACGCTGGCAGAGTAAACAGTTGACTCTCATTTGACGTGCAGCAGTCCCAGTACTTAGCTTGGCCACAGTTCCTGCAATTTGTTTTCATTTATGTTGAACCACTGAAGTCTTTTGCGCTGCCATTAGCGCTTTGGAAGCATTAAGAAGGAAAGTGAGATGGATTCAAATCCGTATAGGTACAAAATCAAACTAATCTTCTTTTGTAGCTGAAAGTGAAATTCTGAGAAGCTCAGAATTCTTCAAAGTCATTTCTCCAAATTCATTGTAGAAATCATCAAAGCACTGTTTTTCTGCTTTATCTTAGCCTGAAAAGGAGAAGTTACTTTTCCTGACAAGGCAGAGTATTTTATATTCCAAATACAATCCAGCGCTTGCTCAAATTGAACTCTCATTTATTCCTCAGAGCTACATATGAGAGAAGAATACATTGTCTACAAAATGACTACATAAAATAGCATCTGTGGGAGAGTAGAATGCGCCTAACAAACCTATCATTTGATATTTACCGCACAAATATAACTAAATATTATTTATTTAAAATAAACAGATTTTGGGGGGTTAGCAGGAAAGCCCACACAATTCTCTGTCCTGTTTTGCTTTCTGTGCATGTTGTCAAGCTTGGTAAATTTTTTAGCAGCTGTCAAAGTAAATTTATTACAGAAGAGGTCTAAGTTCTTGTGTAATCCAGAAGGGAAAAGCCCTGCTGACTTGGTTTTGCTTCATCTTTTGTCTTTACGGCACTTTAAAAGCCTCATGTAGTTAAGATTCAGGAACAGCACTAGTTGAACAAAATTTTCCATCTGCTAAAGAAGAGTGTGTTTCTGTGTGGTGTTCGCGTGTAAAAGACATGTATTTATATTTTAAAAAGAATTTCCAAATAGCTCCCTTTTTAAGGTCTGTTTTAAGCACGTAACCTGCTAAGGATATAAGCGTTAGACCAAGGAAACGGAATTTGAGAGCTGCAATGAGCACACCGCAAACGGAGCTATTGTGAAACAATGCATTTCTTGCTGATGTTTGGCCGAGGGAACCGGAACTCGGGCAGGGGAGGAAAGGTGCCCGAGCAATGAATGCAGCATCTGGGGTGGCGTGTTATGTGAAGGCTCTGTCCCAACAGCTGCGCAGTGAGATGTCACACTGGATGTCAGTAATGCAATGAAACCTCTTGAAGAAACATCTATAATATCCGACAAAATGAATAAAATCAAGGAAAAAAATTAGTGTCTTAAAATGTATTTAAATTTATTAAATAACCTAAATCTGCTGGCATTTTTGGGCACAAAAAAGCAAGCTAAACTTCATTCATGAATCTGTTGCCTCTGAGGTAGCCAGGACTGTGGATTACCTCTCGGTCCCCTTCTGCTCCAGAAAAGCTGCGCTGCCTTGTTCTGACAAGCAACCATCTGCTCCGAGTCTGGGCAGTCAGTTCTGCACTGCTCTGCACGCCTGGGTCACTGGCAAAGCCCTTCTGCGTTGTCACTCTCAAGAAATTAAAGTTAAATCGGTACCTCTGCGCTCGTGTGGGAGCAGTTGGAACTATGAAGTACAGCAAGAAACAGGCAGAGGCAGAAGGAAATTAGAGATTTATTTTCAGTTCATTTCTATAGAAAAGTGCATAACTTTGCTCCTAACAACCTTCATTTAGATGAGCATGTCTGTGTCCATGCTTATCCATTACCCCTCAAACAAAAAAGCCTGGAGTTCACTTAAATTAAAACAAATACATTTTAAAAAATAACAATAAAACAAGCAAATTATTCCATCCCTGCCTCCCCCTCCCCCCCCCCAAAAAAAAACCCCCACAACTCAAAACCCAAAAAAACAAACCCCAAACAAACCAAACCACCACGTGTAGAAAGAGGGAGTAATTTGAACTCCCAGTAAGGATGTTTCTTTGATCTTTGGGGACTGTACCTGCAGCTCCCCATGTGCTGCTAAGCTCCTCAGCAGAAGGTGTGAATAGGCGTGTGGAGTCTGCGGACGCTTTTTCAGTAGAAGGTCCCAGATCCCGGAGACTTGTTGGCCTTAGCTGAAGTCTTTTTTCATTGTGGGATTACTCTTTGAATATCTGGATTCGCTTTGTTTAGCATTATTTACATATTTTTTTTTAATCAAATTTAGCCTTTCATAGCGTGAAACGCATGAGAACTTCCCCCCCCTCACCCTTCCCCGAATCCCCGAATCTGTGTTTATCTGTGATCATCATCCCTGGATGACTTGAGGTTTGCCCATTTAGTTTTACAGCAGGTTTAATTTAACTGAAAGAAGGTCAATACATCAGTCTGCCTCAAACAGATTTATTTTTTTTTCAGCAGGAGGTATAAATGAATGGGGGAAGGGGAGATTAATTCAGCATGAAAGGTTGCATAATTTGCTACTCAGGTCTGCTAATGAGACTATCATTCTTATCATTTTTATTCTATTTACTACATCAGTTCTTTATGAAGAGTGGATTAATATGGCTTCAGGTTAGGTTTTAGTAGTCATTGTTATCACATTTTGGGGAAAATTGTTATTTGCATAATATCTGTATTTCTTTATTCTTTGCCTGTGTTTTCCATGTTCGCCTTTTCTTGCATAATTAATATTACTGGTGTGAAAGATTGACCTATATTTGCTGAAAATATTACCTTGATATACACTTTAGAGTATTTTCTGTGTTTGCAAAGCATTTAATTTTGTAGAGGGTGTAAGAAGAGAAAACTTTGCCCCTCTTCACACAGTCTCTAAAAAAAAAAATCTATAGTCCTTAAGAAAAATATTGTAATATAGTTCTTCAGTGGTCTCAATAGACTTACAGTGTGAATGTTTTAATTTTCAAAAGGTATATGCAGTAAGGTTGGGATTTGTTAAAGACCTCAGCAGTGACACAACTCTGTTCCTCTTGAAGTCAGTGGAAAACAGCAGTTGGTTTCAGCAGGAGCAGAGTGAGGCCGACAGCAGGTAATTAGGAAAATCGTATCCAAGCGGGAGTAGAGCTCGGTTAAATATTGAAAAGCGCCTAAGTGACTTAGGACCACAAGTTCCATTGATTTTCATTAAGGGTGAATTTCTTATCTGGAATCTGCGTGCCTCGAGCACAAAGTGTGAAAGTGCACTTTGTTGTTTCTTAGGATTAGGTTGCCTTTCAGATTATCTATGAAACTCTTCCGAAAAGAACTAGGTTCTTCCCTGTTCGGGTTCAGTGTGTGACCATCCATAAGGTAGGTCGTGGTTGCATATGTCCCAGTGACTTAGAGAACCGTAAGAGATTCTTATCCACACTCAGTTCAGCAGTACTTATCATGGGAGTAAGTGCTGTCCGATACGAGTAGGGGTGTCAGGATAATTAGCACTGCTACTTTTCACAATGCAGCAATTTGAAAGCAGAAGGCAAAGTGGTACGTAAAAGGTGATAAAAATAAATTTGTGCATCCACTGGAACTACAGCCTCAAATTTTCTAATCTTCCAGGCTGAAACCTGCAATTTCTTCTCACTCAAAATTCCCAGCAAAGGCACTGTGCTTATTTCAGCTCTTGAACAACTCCACTGACTTTGTCATTACAGATGCTCAGATCCAAACAGAAATCTGAGCTACTAGTGCTGATTGGCATGAAGCCCCTGTACATGGCCTGGGTGGTTTAAGGGGGGTGGAATAAGGATCCATAACATTCACATCTATACTCAAATCTTTTTACAAAGGCAGGAGAATGGGAAGGACCAGATGTGAATAAGAATCAGCACTATTCTGATCTCAGTACGGCAAGTTTGGGGATTTTGTTCATATAGCTCCTAGTGTAAAATTTATCTTCTGTTTCAGGTTTGCAGCATCTGACTTACAGTTCCTGTAGTTTTCTCTGTGACCTTGTTATCTCCAGGATTTCTGTATTAAATTTGCAGAACCACTGCTCCTAAGTTTCTCTAAATATTACTGATTTTGGTTCTGTTCTGACTTCAGCCATTCCCTTAGCCACGTTTGGTTCCACTTTTGCATCATCAGCAAATTTCATTCCTCTACTTCATGATCAGTCTTCCAGTTATTAACATATAAAGTGTGCATGTGTTGGGGGAATCTTGATCACCCCTGTGGCATCGATGTGTCCGCTCTCTGAATCTTAAATTGCTTCTATGTCACGTACCTTTTTCATATCAAACTAAGAGACTTTGGGGCGGAAGTTGTCTGAAAGTTTTTTTTAAAAGGCTCAGTTCCTTCTTAAATAAGATGTGTGTGTTTGTAATGCTGTTTTTTTTTTTGCCTCAGGCAGAGATCCTGTGGACATTAGTTCAGTTGCATAATATTCTTGTAAAGTAAATAAAATATTATCTTAGCATATAGAAAAGCTGAGGAGAAGCAGCTAAGACTTTCTAGGATAATGCTAGAAACCTGTGTACATCTAGGATTTGAACTATGCTGCTTGAATTTTCATTCAGATCACATTGCCTCCCTAATTATAACACCAGCTAATCACAGATATGCAGTATATCAGCCCAGCAGGACTAAATTAAAGAGAGAACAGTAAACTACTGTAGCTTTCCAGAAGTATCTACTTTTAATATATTAGGTTCACGGAAGCCTTTTGAGATGCATTTGTTTTCACTAAAGTTGTATTTTTAGGAGCTGTGTAATGTTACCTTATGATAATGAGAGTCGTAATTAACATCTTTTTGTTAATTAAATCACACAAGTATACTTCAGGTAGGCAGCTAGGGCACTTTTTCTAGGGATAGCGAGTAAAACATCCCTTGGTGCTGCTTAGGAAGACCTCACAGGTTGCATAAGGTGCTGCTTAGGGATTAGGTACAGCCTGTTATGGGTTGAGTCATAATTTTTTTACTTGGGTAGAGTGGTGTAAATTGGGATAACTGTTTGAAGTAAGTGAAATTGCAGTGGCATTAAACTGCTTTAAAAAAAAATTAGATATATTTCATGTTTGAAGTTGAGTTTTGAGATTTCCTGAGTGAATTCCTAGCTCCTTGCAGCCAATGGCAAAGCTTCCTCTGCCTTCAAATGCAACATCATTTCACCTTGTATTGATTTATCTGAGAACATCCAGAATGTTTTCAGTCATCATCATCACTAAAACATTCTTATAGTGCCAGTGGGATCAATTTACTGATCATCTTCAGGGAATTGTATTTTGTCAATCTGCGATATTATGTAATGCCATAAAACAATCCTTATTATAGATTCTCCCTTGTTCTCTATCTGAAAAAATATTATGATCTGCTGTTTCTTTCAGCACACTTAAACCTCTCGATCCTGTTAAGTCTTTGATCACTTGGATAGTGGAATACCTTTCTGACAGCATTTTTCCTTCAAGGCCATATTCTTTCTCTGTGGTACGCTATCATATATGTTCAGGAAAACATCTGTGGCCTGTTGAGTAGTAAGGAGATATTAATTTTTTTTTTTTAAACCTTAAATGTGCCTCCATTTACTTGCTATTATGCTATTCAACATCCAGGATTTATTTTTCAGCTTTCTGCTTGTTTTTATATATAGTAGAAAGTACATATTTTCCCTGATAAACCAAAGGTTCTCAGAAGGAGAATGGATGAGGATTTTAAGAGTGAAGGATCTACCACCTATCCAGGCAGCATAACAAGCTTATTTTTAACATGACCAGAAACTTAATATCAGATGCTGAAAGAAGGGAGCAATGCACAGGACAGAAATTAAGGTAGTAAAACCTCAAGAGAAAGACAGGAAGAGGCAGCAAAATGCAGACTGTGGAGACTCCCAGCAAATTCTTCCCTGTGTGTCCCAATGCAATCTTTAGTCGGTAAAGAAAGTTACTCTGCTGCTCTGTCTTTATTTTTGGATTAGCTATTTTTATACTAAAGTATCGTCAATATTCTTTTTAACTTTGAAACTTGCAAATATAGAAGAGTTCTTACTAACGTGGAGATCAAAGCCATAGCTAAAGACTTCCCAACCTGGTAACTGGTCATACAAAGTCCACTGCATAATACATGATGTTTAAAGCATCATGAGGAGGATCATCATATGGAGGAGAACTAGCTTTGTTTTTCCTTCGTTGAATCACCACTGCAATTTTACTTGAGTCTGAAGGTGACCATGTCAGCTCAAGCTCCGTGGTGCCATGTAATGTTAAATGAAGAAGAGAGAAAATGTCAGTTTTGATTGAAAATGCAATTTTTTTCATATTTTTTTCCTAGAGAGTAGATCTTTAATACCTATTACCTTCAGCCAATGAAGAGAAATCACCAGCAATCCTATTCCAGCTACAAAAGTATACAGGATGATGGAGAGAACTTAAAGAAATGATTTTATTCTGTGATATTTTAGGAATCTCTACCTATTCCCACTGCAGTAGTGGTTTTTTTCCTATGGCTGTACCATTTGTAGAAACAATTTGTAAACAGGGAAATAGCAAAATTCATCAAATAAATTATTCACAAAGGAATTATTCGCTCAGCTCAAGTATTTCCTTTAAACAAAACTAAAAGCTGTCAACTCATGTGTCTTGTTATAAGAATTGAAACAGTGTTTTATTTAAAAGATGTCTTTATGACAAAATAGACAAAAGGAAAACAATGCATGTGACAGAACTGCAGAGTATGGTGTTTGTCAGCTGGTTTGGGGTATCAACTTTCAGAAAAGCAGAGCAATACACAAAAGTACACCATTAGAAGACTCAAATTCTGATGTCCTTTTCATGCCTTTTGAGAATATATAGTCACATAAAATTTTTAGACGTGACTAGATGAGTTAGAAATGCATGTTTCTTTGAGAAGTGAGCTCCTTAAATAGCTCTGATGCGTTTGTAAATGGTGTTCTTGTAGGCGAGCTAACAATTCTGCAATGGAAAGAAATAACCAACGTGTCTTTCTGGTAAAGGTTTTCTCTATCTATAATTCCATAATCTATAGAAAAAGAAGAATATTGTTCGCTTAAGGCTTGATCCAAACTCCTTCAAAGTCAATGAGATTTTTTTGCATGGGCTTCAACGGACTTCAGATCAAATAATTATTTTAGTTAAAAACTCTGTACAAAATGCGTTTGCCTTTAAAAATTATCTTCTTTTCAAAAATCTTTTGAATTACTTACTGTAAATTTTATTTTTACCAGTGTTCCCAAACTCGTTTGTATATTGACTGCCTATCTGAGGCTACTTTGCAACTTGGAAGCAAAGTCAAATATTCATACTTTCCCTATAAACATCTAATAGATGTTGATTACTGGTAAAAGGTTTATTTAATGAAGCCTTTAATTAATTTGTGTCTTTCCTTACAATTAGCCTATCTTGATTCTTAAGTTGTCCAAAAATAATTGTTGCCTGAAAATCAAAATATGAGAGGGAAAAGTGCATCAGAGGCACATTGCAAATTACTTACGGATATCTTCATACTTTCTGTCCCAGAGGCAGATAAAACTGAACTTTCTCCTGCATGGACTTTTGGACCTATTTTTGGCTAACAGTAACTCCTTAGCTGTTATTGGCTCACGGAGGGGAAAATACTGAAGTAATTTACTGGCTTGTCATTTTGCCTGAGGGTTACTTCAGCGTAGTCACTCAATAACCTTTTTTGTTTGTTACCTCTAGCCTATTCTGAAGCATTTTCCCTTTTTGCACCTTTACTTGCACATCAAATTTTTATGTGCAGTGGAATATCGGAGCAGGCTACAGTCTGTGAAGACATGCTTTGCAGTATATTGTGAATTATTTACCGGTATAGGTCATGAATACTCATGCAAACATTAAAGAAAGAGGTAAATATATTGTAAAAGCAGGAGAAATGTATGTGCCTTAAAGCTGAAGATGTAGGATTGACATAGTGTTTCACTAAATTTATTGGCTTAGCAGTTGTGTATGTTAAATGAAAAAAAAAATCTTAAATCAGAATTTTAATGCCACCCAACATACAGATGTCATTACAAATGAAACATTTACATCTCTATAAACAAGAACCTCTGACATTTGTCTGGTAGTGTGTCATATAAAACTGGATTCTGTGTATTTGCTGATGTTCCTGTTTTTTTTTCTAAGCAAGTCAATTTATTAAATAATTCCTCAGTAAACAGTATTGTCATTTTTTTCCAGTGCCTTAAGAGTTTTAAAAGAAGAATTTTAGTATTTTTGGTATAAGGGAATAAGCTGGGGGAACGACATTTCTTTACCTACTGCTATAATGGAAAAGTGCTCATCTAAACAACTTTGAGTAAGAGTGAGTGGATGATCTGCAGAGCTAACTGGAGTAGACATATATTTGCTTTATGTTTCTCTACCAGGGTTCAATAGAAAATTTCAATATCAAACATTTTTCTACAAAGTGGAAGCACAGTGCAGGTGAAGTTCACTGTGGTGCTACGTAGTGGTTTTAGTAAAAGGGTTTTAAGGTAAAAACCTTTTTTTAGAAAAGAAACTTAATGAAAATTTTAAAAGCAAACATCTAGAAAATCTAAGCAGTAAGATGATTTAATGAAAAAGATGCATTAAGAGGTAAATAGTCCTTTTATTTTAATGGCTTGTAAGATGACAATAATAAAGTGAGAGCATTTTTATGATCTTTTAGTTCTTCAAAAGTGTAGTACATTTGATTATGGAGTTATGACTCCTTAATTATGGCATTCTGATTAGCCTATTACCTTGAAAATAATCAGCTTAGCTATCGTAACATGATATGTCCTCAAAATGATAAAGCTCAATTCCAGTCCTTTTTTGAGAATATTGGGCATCACACCTGCTACAGTGACACACATTTGCTGTCTCTTATTTGCTATCACACTAATGGGTGGGCTTCTCAAGTTGAAACTTGTTTGCTAACAGTACGTGGTGTGATAAAGCCTTTCAGAGGAGGGGAAGCATTAGGTTTTATTAATCATGCTGAGTTCCCACATGTCAGATGCTGAGGGTAAACCAAGAGCAAGATTATGAGTAGCGAACAGCAGAAACAGCCAATGGCATGTGTATATCATTTAATTTTGGTGGCTGATTCAAGCTTCATCACTCCAGTTGTCTACAGTCTTTTTTTCGTCATTTTCTTTTCTGGCCTGTGCATTCTTATTGGCAAATAGTCAACAGAGGTATCTCTCCAGCCTCTCACTCTCTGCATTCACGTACGCCTTTATTAAATGGCCGGTCACCTCAAAGGGTTGCGTCACACAGAACTCCAAAGAATCGGTTTCTGCTTTTATGGAAAAAAGGGTCCTATCAAATTTGGAGTTTTAAGCTGTCTTACTCAATAGTTTTGCTTTGCAGACTTTTTAATCTTTTATTTCTTTAATCTTTACTGTAGCATAGCTCAGTCTTCCTGATAACCTTATCTTCCATCGCAATGGGCCTCTGGGAATGTATCACTGAGATAAAAATTAGCTGCTTCAGTAAGTTTAGACAACTCTTCTCTGATATATTTCTATTGAGATGCAATTGACAGTGAAAGAGTAATACGTACAGAAAAAGGCTGATGGGATATGCTTTTTCTTTTGCAGTTGGACCCCTCACTTTCTTTCTTGGTTTTGTATAAATATACAGCTTATAATTAACCTGGCACACAGATCTGAAATAAATTGTTTATAGACAGAATGACCAGTCTAATGCTTTTTCTGTAGAGATCAACAAGTGATTGTTTTGGAGTATATTCCAGGTGTCCAAACATCCCCAAAACCGCACCCTTTTTCTTCTACTTGTTGGATAATTCCTATCTACAGTAGTCCTAGGTTTTTATTTAGGTTACTGCCCAGCTGTAGTGGTCATGGTCACGGAGGTCTAGGTTTCTGGGGATTTCTTTATTACAAATTTCTACAAAACTAATATGAGTAAAACCAAATAAATATATCTATGCACACGACATGTGACTATGCCACTAGGAAAGCAAGTATATATATATATTACAACAGTAAAGCAAATCTATGTATATTGTAAGTTATTACAGAACTCCCGCTAGTGAAGCACGTATATATACTATATACATACCAACCCCTACCTGTCACTCTCCTATGGGAGGCGTTAGCGATATGACACTTACTGAAGCGCTCCTAGGAGTGGGACTAATTGATAATGGAAAACGTTTCACTTCAAGGGACCAGATTCGGCCAGGGTCGGGGGTGTGTGGAGAGCTCCCGCAGAGAGGCTCTGGCAGAGAAAGAAGCTCCTTTTCGACAGAGGGTGATTTACTATTTATGCCTTTTTGGGAAAGATACATAAGGGGGCGTTAGGACATCTGTCCCTGGAGTAGTTGTTGCTGGCTCCTGTTTTTATGGAAAGTTAGTTTGTTATCACAGTTTCTTTGTCCTGCCAACTACTCCCCATCAAGAACAGCAGCTTATTAGGGATGTCTCAGGACTCCAGCTAAGGAGATATCCTCCTTGTCAGTGCCTCTATCTGGTTGCCTTTGTGGCAGCTCCATCACCAGCCAAACTCAATGAAAACAGTAGATGTTCAGAACATGACATCCTGTGATCAGTCGACTTCCAGAGGAGCTTTGCTTGAGAAGGTCATAGAGTTGATTATAAATTAGGTTAACTAATTCAATTAATTTGTTATGATTTTAATATTTTTTTTATAGGCATTGATGGATTGTATTGTTTGGAGGCTTGAAGGTTGTCAGTCCTGCCTTAAATGTCTTTGTGAAGCACCTGGTGCAGCAAGATAAGATGGGGACAGAACAGGACCTGGTCCTACAGCTGATGCAGTATCAAATCCTCCAGACATTTCAGTTGTAGGATTATGTTTGAATTAGGGGCATGATGCTTCCATAGTGGTTGAACAACTTTGACAATACTTAGGAAGTTTAAGATGAGGCCTTTTTTAAGTAGATTAAAAATTGTTACTTACGGAAATGAGTTTATGAACAGGGAATATATTTGGTCAAATGGATGATAGAACTTGGAGGAGGAGAAGACAAGTGTACGATAGTTTGGTGCTCCTGTATGGAAGAAGCTACACTACGTGTAAGAAAGATGTTACTGATTTGACAGAAACGTGACCACTGCATGGCTCTGGCCCAGCCCCCGCCCCGGGTCAGTGCCGCCGGGAACAGAGCTCAACAAAAAACACAGAGAAGTGTCTGCCTGAGCGCAGAGGGGCCACTAAAGCAGAGGTGAGGTAAAGAGTTAACAGCGGGTCACCAAGCGTGTTAGCAGGGACAGAAACTGTAAGTAAACACCAAATGAGCCACTCATGATCTATTGCCCATGCAACTAATTTGTTTTTCCAGAGGCAGAGCGGAGGATATTTGCAGCCTGTGTAAAGCTGTGTCTCTTGTCAGGATGAGGCATGGAGCGTGCTTTGCTCTACTATCTTTAGTGATAGAACAATGTTTTAAAATTACTGGCAGGCTTTTTAAATGGGAAATGGTGAGCTAGATAAAGCTCCAAAAGGGGATGATATCTGTTAGGTATGTAGTAAAAAGGGGATAGAATAATAGGAAGTAATGAGTCCTGGCAGGCATCTTTCTCTGTTTGCAAGAGCCGAATCAAGGCTGGCACCGATGGAGTCATTGCATGACAAAATGAAGCTGTGGGGATTTCATGAACGAGGAAATACTTTCCCATCAAATGTACTTTTCACGCTGTAAAACTAAGCAGCATGATATCTTCTGTTTGCTGTACTCTGTAGCTTTGCAATTCCTCAGTAGCTCTTCTGCCTTCAGTTCAACTGAGCAATTAAACCCAGTTTTGACACAGCAAAGTCCTTAAGAATCAGAGCCTCTGTATGCAATTTCTGGCTACAAATTAGTTGTATTTCATGTATTTTCTTTGAGACTTTGGGGTTTTTTTGCTTATCAGCTTTGGATCCTTGTATTCTGAAAGGACTTCTTTTGGTTTTTGCAGTTGGACGTATCCAGTCATTCAGGAACACTAGAGAATTTTAAAGTGTGGCTGAAAGAAAAATATGAAGTTTGCATCTACTCTTTTTTTTTGAAGGAAGGAAGGGATTATCAAAAACATACTTATAGAGATTCTGTTTTGACAAAATCCCAAATAGAGGACAGAGACATTTCTGCAACAATATGATTAATTAAAAAGAAAAAATTGTTCAGAAAAAATAGTTTTGGAAATTAGTTTTATCCCATTTCTGGTTACTTTTGCTTCAGTGTCAGGAGAGGAGATGGTATTTTGTTATGTTGTCTCTCTTACTTCCAGCTGTTTTGGTTTCTCTTTATGCTTTCTACACTGCTGTTTTCCCTCACCTCAGATCTTTAGAATGTAGTATTTTTTCCATCAGGAAAATCGTTTTTTGATAGCAGAAGCTGACATTCCTATAGCTCTACTGTACTATTTGTGGCATATAGCACAACTCCTGGCTTTCCTTTTTACATGTTAAACTTGTACATAGCTAGGAGTAACTGCTTTTGAAATTTTGTAAATACCGAAAGTTAATTTGACTGAAGTACCATTATCCTTTACAGGGAATTCATATTTTCATAGTTACTTTGTCTGCTCCTTGTGCTTTGGGGAGAACGCACTAAACCCAAGTAAAGATGATTGCTCGGTAGAAAGTATGAATTTCTGTGCTTCAAAATCTGGCTTTACCATATACATTAATGCCTAAATGTATCCATTTGAAACAGAAAGATGTGTATCTGCCACCCTAACCTAACCG
The DNA here is from genome assembly GCA_008711295.1 of Anarhynchus alexandrinus. Lineage (NCBI taxonomy): Eukaryota > Metazoa > Chordata > Aves > Charadriiformes > Charadriidae > Anarhynchus > Anarhynchus alexandrinus. Next base: position 484,295 of record VUYV01000208.1, on the reverse strand, counting down.
CACTTGTTATCCTGAGACACCAAACTGAGTAGGCTTCATTGAGAGGTAGTGAAGAAAAATGGTTTTTGTTTCATTCTAGGGGCATACTGGTGTCATACGCAATGGAAGGATGCTAGTGATGAAAAAGTTTATGGTATTCTGAATTCATTGCTGAAACCGTCCATTCAAACATGTTGCTAGAATACAGGTATGTTCAACTGAATATATAAATCATTTCTTCATCTGATTCATTGTTTTCCTTTTTCTTTTTTTCTTTTTTGACTTGCTCTAACACATCATCCCTAATTAATGGGCATAAAACTGTTCTTTTTTTTAAGTTGTACACAAAAAATATATAGAAACATCATTAGTGAAATGTTCAATTTTTATGGCCTTCTCTGTGGGATGCGTTCCCTCAGCTGATCACAAAAGCATTCACAGATGCAAGATGTAACCGTTATATCTAAACCCCTGCTAATGGATGTTAAATTTTTCTATAGCACCCATCACCATTACATGTAAGTCCTGAATCCAGGCTTCCGAAGAACACCATATTGAGTTTGATGGCTCCTAAGTTCCTGCCGGGAAACATTTAATGGCTTTCGCACCATACCTACTTTACCACATAAAAATGTTTAATTATATAGAAATACTGCTTTGGTTGTTCTGATCTTAATGATGCACATCTGTAGAGGCAGATGATACCTGGGAAAATAAAGCTGGCACACAAAGGAACCAAATTACTGTAGCAAGAAAAGAACTTCTGGTATCTGATTCTACAGAGCAGGTTTCTGCTATGAGGAACTTTCAGCTCATCTGAAAGCCCAGAGTTAGAAGAAATATTATTTACAAAGCTTTTTTTTTTTTCTCCCCCCCCTCTTAGTAGAAATACCATTGGGCTTTAGACCAGTTTGTCTTATGCATATAAGCGGCATTAAAAGAAAAACAGAGCAAAGTGTATCATCTGTAGAGGTAAAAGAAAGTTTGGTTGAAGTGGATGAGGGATTGCAAGTAGAATACCATGGAAAAGAAAGCATGTGGCTGTAAAGTGGTCCTTTTAGCTTTACGCATCTTTGGCACAGACTTTTATTTTAGGGTTCTTTTTTAATGGGATCTATATACCTTTCTTGGTGATTTCCCCCCNCCCCCCCCCCCCCCTTTATGGGTGACTCAGACACACCGAAGGGCTCAATTCTGATCACTGTGTTATTAGCAAATGCCACTATCTCAAAAACTTGTTTGTGGTCACATATGTTAGCATTCATGGTTTTTAGAGGCTTTAGCCATTTTTCCAAACCCCAGAGGTTTTATCGTACCAAACTCTAGCAATATTGATGCTAGCAATAACGCCTTGTCTTTTCACAGTTAGTCTATCTTAGAGGTGGGCTCTTAGTGCCTTGAAAGCTTTGTAAGAATCTTCATTTTCTTTAAATTTGAAAATGTATCTTTAGCCCATTAAAGGTCTCAGATTGAGACAAGAGCTTTACTTGCTGTTGAGATATATACACATATATATGCCTGTGTTTATAGGTAGCACATCCGAAATCCTCCTTTACATTTCTGTGGGTTTTTTCCTTGCATTATTTGGCAGCTAACTGAATATCTGTTACTGGGGGTGTGTAGGGTTTGTGTGGAGAGTTAGCAATCTGCAATCAATATTCATTCAGGATTATTTCCAGGAATTACTGTTCTCTGATTTTATTTTCTCCTGTTTTCACGATGCTTATACCTATGTGAACTTTTAGTCTATTAGAGAACTTGAGAGGAAAAAAATAGTTGAAACAATAAATAGAAAATTCTTCATTTGCTATATTGTTGCTTTTTGTTATTTCATCAGCCACCTGACAATTCATGCTCCTGTTGCCTTTCAGGGCCTGTCATTGCTAAGGGTCAACTAAATAATCTATGCAGATCGGTCAGCAGACAGCTGCTGTTGTATTTTAACTGTTCATATATATGCCTTGCAATGTTAGTTTACAGGCGATGTTGACAGGTTTTTTTTGTTCTTTTAAAAACAACACGGTTCTGCATGGAAATGTAGTCGGAAAGAAAAGTGCTTCTAATGGAAGTTCTTCTAAACCACCTTTTACTTGTGCAGTTGTGCATACCGGTACTAAGCAATATAAATCCCTGCTGCTTGTCTGAGCAAGTAGAGCATTTTCATTTTCTAGAAGTTGCACAAAGAAAATGGCTGAACTAGCTGCAAAGCAAATGAAAATCCATGTTCCAACCTTTGCTCTGATCTAAACAGGTTATTTTTTAATTGTATGTTTTTATCTGGTTCTGAGGCTTTGAAGGAAGTGATGTTCTAAAAGATACAAAAATATTCTGGCATACTCATGTTTTGGTTGCTTTTTAAAATAAAGTATGTAGCTTTTCACATTGCAAATAAACCTTGCTTTCAATAGCTTAAAAGGAAGTCACCTAAGAAGCTCCTACAGCTTTCTGCATTGCCTTGAATGAAATGGGGCATGTTGCTTTTATAATATCAGGCCTTCTATTAGCAGGGAAAAAAATCCTGGAAGAAATATGCAATGTTACAAAGACGACACTTCAGGTTTTGTGAAATCACTTACTTTTTTTCCTCCAGAAAGCAGTACTTTACCAAATAATTCTGTCAAAGGTTATCCACGTTTATCACCGAGCTCTTCATACAGTTACCAAGGGGAACTGGAGTCCTAGACACTTGCCATGAGCCTTGACCGTGATTTGTGCTTGTAGATACCGCCCTTGAAGAAGCCCAGATTGTCACTAGCTCTGATAAGGACTGCTTTGGAGTGCATGGGGGTCCTGGGCTATCTACATATCCCTGTATACTGCTACCCCTTGCAAGAACTGTTTGTCATGTCAGTGTTCCTGATCGGCAGTACAAACCCAGCTTTGTTTTCCCAGAACAACATCCGAGATCTCAAATGTCTCAAGTATTATGATAGTTTCAGACCAGGTCCAGATTCCAGCTGGCAAATGGCTTAGTTCTGGTTTCATTGACACCTTAAAGATTCTCGATGAAGCTGTCAGAAGTGAATGAGCTGGTTTGTCCCTCCCTTCCTTTCTAAAAATTTCTGATGAACTGATGCATACTGACCTTGTACAATCCTGTCTTTCAATTTCCTTATGAATACTACTGGATAAAAGGAAGCGGGATTTTTTTTTTCTTTCCCTTTTCTTTTCATAACAGCAATTCTTTGACTTTCGGAAGTGAAGCTCAAACTTATTTTATGCATTGCTTTCATCATCTGTGTAGCACCAGTCATTTTAAATATGCTAGATTTACATCTCATGTAAATGCATAAAAATAGGAGACTAAATCCAAAGCGAGAGAGAGAAATTCTATTTCTTACAAATCAAACTATATAATTTTTTCAAAAGGGTTAGACACAAAGTAATAGTGACATTCTTATCTTAGTAATTTAATAAGTTATCTTTTCCCCACCCTCTCTGTCGCATTAACCACCTCATTGACTCTCAGGATGTGATTACGCTCAGAGGCAGAGCACCGGGATTGGGACTGTGGGCACCCGACTTCTTCTCCAGCGAGAGGAATGTCACTCGAAATGATTCAAAGCTTAGGGATTACTACAAATCTGGAGAGAAATGGGAAAGAACCATTTAAAATTTCTTTGCTTGAGGCCTGATCTAAGCCCCAAACTATGTATGGGGGGAAGACTCTGCTTAAGAATCCGCTCACGACAAGCACCTGCTCCCTTTGGTGCCAAGTACGAGTCGCTGTTTTCAGTAGCCTTTGGATCAGGCCCTAAATCCCACAGCAAATGAATTGCAATTTGACTGTTCATATCAAAAGGATAGTTCCATCTCATTAACATTATCTTCCTCAGCCAGAATCACTGATATGTACGAGCTGCTTTGCATCACTCCGCAGGCACAAAGCAGTTATACACCAGGTGAAGTTGGGTTTATGGCTGCAGTGCATTGGCAGAGTACCACGGAGCATACGGGTAGATGTGACTCGGTGTTAATTGTGATACAGCAGTAATCCAAGATGCTTACGCTTATTCTTTTCAAAGACATGTAATGTCCAGGTAATAGTTTTTGGGAGACTTGCAAAAATGGTGAAAAGATGGTTTAAACATTGTATAGTGCATGTTGTATTTGAGAAAATTATGGCAAGATTATAGCTTTAATGGTGCAAGCAGTAGTTTCAGAAACAAAAAGCAACAATGATGGAAATTCAAATTTGCGTCAACTACCAACACCCCAACTTCCAGTTGCAATCGATAGCCAGTTCTTCAAATAATTGCTTTTCTGCCTAAGGATTTACATGTGGCAGACACGTTTTCTGTGTCCAGCCTGAGACAGATATTTTTGGTTTAGCCTTGAATGGAGAATGACAGCATCCTTTCTTCCATGAAGTCTCCTCGTTTTTCAGAATTGGTGCACTAATTTCTGGCAAGCTTTCCTGTTGGGTTATGGAGCTCTGGGACGTGTTTATGCTTTTTACTGGGAAATAAGACTGTATGAAACTGCTTCAAAACTTTATGCAGCCAACCTAATTTGTAATCCAGGAAGGGGGATATATCTGCAAGCAGTACAGGTGTCTCACATAGCATGTGGATGTGTAGGAAAAAAAAAATCAGAGATTTAAAATTGCCTTTGCTTGCTATTTATGCCCTGATTTTGGATATCCCATTTTCTATTCTGTGATTAAGGTAGCCTTCATGGGTGAAACAACAGGCTTCTCTCTAGAGCAAACACTTACATTTACATTGTCCATAAAATGGAGGAGAATGTTGTTCTGCTGACTTAAGTCTTGAATGCACAGAAAACTGTTCTAATTATGAAGATGTTGGAGTCCTGGTGTGGAACTTGTTTCTCTAGAAATCAAAATAAGAGCTTATTGGAAGGAACAGCTTGTTCTTGCTGAGAGAGAAATCGGTTCTTGGTTTTGGCCTAATATATTGGCAGATGAAAGAGAGGCAGGATAACAGCATGAAGCAGGAAAAGTATGTTGTTCATATATGATGTATTGCAAACAACTAGGCTTTGGAAGGTTTCCTTCTTACTTTTAAAACTTGTGCCTATTTATTTTGGCCCACTCTAAAGTTAGTAAGTATATTGACTAACATGGTGGGTATGTACAAAGAGAGATCAGGCAGCGTAATTTTCTGGTGTCTGTGGTTAAGACTTAAAAGCATATTTTGCAGCCCCCTGAGAAGTCACTTTGTAATGTAATATTGAAGGAACATAAGATCAGCAGGTATTTGTGCAACTTATTTTGGTAAAGAAATAGAATAGAGAATGCAAACTGTCCATAGAGCACATCCTACTGGGTTTAAAACGCAGAATTCACAGAGACAGAAAACATGAGCTGGGTAGAATCCCAATGGATGATAATATGGGAACTATTTGGGGACTGAGGTAATAAAGTCATTCATTTTCACCTACGTCTGCACAGATGATGCTAACACCATGTGGATTGTACAACATTCGTAATATTTGTAATAACTTCTCTCATCCAGAACAAACTTTTATTAGCAACAAGCCTAATTCTGCTCACTTTTCTTAAACAATGGTCCCATTAATTTATTGTAGAATACAGAATTATATCTTCTATGCCGTGTTTAAGAATTGCTGCCTTTTGATGTAACTCTGCCTCCAACCGAGCAAGGTCCATGTTTGGGGTCAAAATGCTCAACAAAATGCAAAACAAGGGACTGAACACCTAAATAAGAAATATAAAATGCTGAAGGGCTCTGTCCTCCTCTGTGAAGAATTCTTCCTACAGCTCTTCCAGAGATTTCCTCATGGAGGAAACGGGTTTCAAGACAAAAGTGTGGAAGACTCCAGTTGTATGGAACAGTGTCGTGGTTTGGGCCAAATCGGCTACTGCGGATGTGGGGGACCCCAGATGGGACTGACAGATGCTCCCTCCCACCTCTCTACAAAGAGAGAGGCAGAGGAGGGAAAAAGAGACTTATGAGTTTACTAAACTATTTTCATGAAATATGAATAAAAATAAAATAACGAAATCGATACTAAACCGTATCAAGCTCTTGGGATGACGATCATGTCACCAGCTGGCTCTGGGGAAGACCCAGAGCAGACTCAGCAATGGAAGGAAACTGGATTCTGGATCTGGATTCCGGATCGGGATCGAGGGCAGATGAACTGACAGAGTCCTCCTTGGACGCAGCCATTGAAGAAAAAGAGGGTGGACCCTTTGATCCCTCAGCTTTTATACTGAGCGTGAGGCAGATGGCATGGAATACCCCATTGGTCAGGTTTGGGTCACCTGTGCTGTCCGCTCCTCCCCGCAGGCGCGACCCCTCTACGCTTCTCCGCTTCCGACCCCCCAAGGGGGCACATAACCGCCTTCACTGGCCTTGGCTGGTAGAGCAGTGCCTGTAAGCAAGAGCCTCTCTGCACACCATCCCTGGGCATCCCTGGGACAAACACAGGTCTGATCACTCTCAGAGCGAACAGCGTCTGCACAATGCGCTGTTAATTTCAGTAGTTAGAAGAGGCCGAGCTAAGAAGTAGTTACTGAACAAAATTGGTCCTGTTGTACCTCAAACCAGGACAAACAGGAGTTTCTTTGGGTTTCAGGTTCTGATTCAGGTGACCCTTGAAACAAAAGCCGATGCCCCCTGGTGAAATCTGGCGGGTTAGGCAGGAGCAGGAGAATTTCTCAGACATTTGATACTACAAGAATAATTCCTGTCATTTAAAATAACGTTGTGTTGTACCTTAATAATTGCCGAGGGACCCATCTTACACTTCGTATGAAACATTGCATGTTAACAACACTGCACTGTAGACTTAAATAGATTAATTTTTCACAGAGAAACTTACTTCTGGCTTGGGAATAAGGAAAAGAGTTTGTTCTGGCTGCAGCTGGCACAAGTGCTTGTATCCTGGATTTTCTTCCTGGAAATGTCTGTCCTGGGAAAGGTCGTTTGCGATGGGAAACGTGTCTCTGCTATGTGTCTGAAATTCTGCACATTGTTTAAAACTTCTGCAACTTGCAACTTTTATCTAGAAGTTGCACACCTTCTTGGGGATAAAGAAGCAAATATCTTCCTTTTGTGCAGAGCATATCCCTTTTATATTAGATTCCATCATACATTGAAAGCTTCAGACGAGCAGTCTTGCAAGGAATAGAAACTGTCCAAAAGAGACAGATAGACCGTTCTGATTTAAGTAAAATATTTTGTGTTTAAAAGTAATTCTGTTATAAAGTGCTCAATCTGTTTTATTGCAAGTTTAATTTGATTATTGTTTAAACCTTAGTATGTAGGTTTATATATATTTTCTGTCCCAATTTTCACAGAAACAGATGGTGTATGTGTAACAATCGATCTGTCCTGAAGTGGCAGAGTAAAACACTTTTATTATAGCAAAAATTATTTAGAAAACTCCTGAGCTCACCCTTTTGTGTTCAAAATTGACTTTTGGTGCAAAGCAAGTTTTATCGCTGCTTAAACTAGTATTGATCAAACTATCAAAAATTGTGTTACGGTTCCAGCGGTTGTTCTGGAAATACCTACAAGAATAAGGTTTTCTGTCTAAATTCTGAAATCAATCCTGATCCTGTGAAATACCATTTTTTAAACTAACTGTAAACTTGGTTACTCTCCTGACCTTTTATAAGATAAAAGGATAATTTGAAATACTGTTGTCCTTTTTTCAATTTCCTCTTCTGAAAATAATAATTTAAATATTAAAAGCCTTTCTGCACATCTCCAGGGCAGTTTTAATTCTGGAATTAAAGGTACTGCTTAAGACTCCAGTTATTAAGGAAATCCTTAAGAGTAAATTAAGGGTTTGCTTAATTTAGAGCGTTTAGTAAAATGCTCTGTGTAAAATTGAGATGTAGACAAACTTCAGGGTATTGCATATTTTGGAAATGTAATATAACAAAAGAAAAATAAGAATATAACCATCTCAAATATGTCATAGCTTAAGAAAACGGAATTATTTTAATCTACCTTCAGGTCACAGAAAAAGGCACAGTGTATTCCCATTTCAGGAAATAGTGTTAAAAACGAATTTTTATTTTTTGCATTACTCTTAATGGATTTTTATTTCCACATGTAGATAAACACCTCAGGACTTGAATTTCCATTCCCCAAATTAATTCATTTGCTAGGAAAACTGAACTACGTTGATATTTGGTGAGGTTTGGGGCCCTAAATATGTTCATTGCTTTTGAAAACTGCACTTTGGCCTCTAGCCTTCTTAAGCCAAGAACAGGAACCTCTTCCAGACTGAGGTGTGCTGCCAAAAGAGAAAGCTATTGCGCACAGCTTCTTTGGCATTCTCCATCTTTCATGGTTTGCTAGGCCTTTAAGTCTATCACATGCATAAATGTAGTGGTAGAAACGCTTTTGCATTAAAAAAAGCCCCAAAACTGGAACAATTTGTGACCTCAAAAGCCGAAGAGTTTGCCACTTGGTCCTGATGAGCGTCAGGAGCCGGTTGGCAGGATGATGCTGGGGCTGGGGGTGGAAGCATTTATTCCTAATGCAGGTCGTGACTCTGAGTACATTATCCATGTCAGTGAATGCTTTTTGCAAGAAGTTGCATTGATTTTAGTGGAACTATCATTCTCAGTTTATCATCAATTAGGCTTACAATCTAGCATGAAAGAAGTAAATGAGGAAAATACATAATATATTGATCTGTATCCTGTCTAGAAAACCTTGAAGCAGCTTACATATTTTCTAGTACAATGGAAATGATTAAATCATTACACGGTAGAAACTAAAGCTCTGGCTTTTTGGAGTGAGAAATCTCACTGCTGAGAAGTATATATGGTTTTAGTAGAGATTTGGAGAGCTTTTAGGCTTGAATCTCTGAGGTAAGCTCCAGCAAGGCTGATTTCCAATAGAAAAAGTGGTCAGGGAAGAAGAGAGGTATTAATTACAGTTAAAATCTCTGGAGAGCTATTCTCCAAATCTACATATAGCAAGGTAAGAAAAAGAAATGAACTGAAAATGTCCAGATTTACACTACTTCTTGTTGTAAAGTTGTTTTTTATTATGTTAATATCATCAGGCAGCTTGAAAAACACACTCAGAGCATTGCCATCGGGATTTGTTCTAAGTGACATATGGATATTGCCATTGTTATCTTTAAGCAATGGGTTGACACAGTGCTACTGCTGGTACCATGAGAGGCAAGGCGCACACCTAACCTGTCGCACCTTCTTCTTTGGTAACCTTTAAAGTACTCTAAAATGTTTCTAATTGAATAATGATTTTTTTACACGTAAATTTGATAATACTTTGGTATATTCTTCATTAAAGTACCCATTTCTCAGGGTATTTGTTGCAAGTGAGTAAATAAGTGTGTGTAAACAAGAAAGTACCTAGATTGAGCGAGTTGATATTTAGGGATTTTTCCATACAGTTTCTTCTCTGTTTTTCTGCAGTTGTTTCCAGTCTCTCTTACTTGCAAGGCAGGTGGGGTGGAAATCAGCAGAAACAAGCTGCCATTAGCTTACCTCTTAATTGTGGAATTCAAATGTGAATCTGTACTTCCCCAAAACTGGGGGAGACTGAAAGTACAGCTGTGGTTTTCTAAAAGAGCGTTGATGACTGGTGCGCGCGGGGAAACACCTATCCTGCTTCCAGCTGGCCACGTGCAAGCACCAGTTGCACTAACATTGCTTCAACAAACGGGGACCCTTTCTGATGGACCCTTACTGTGCTGTGCCTTCTGCAGGAGAAGGCTGAGTCACAGTGGTAAACCCTGAGCGCTTCCATCTATTTTGAAAAAAAATGCTTCTCAGGATTGGTAAAATTTTATGATGCAAGAACTGTAGATAATTACTGTATAAATATTGGCATAAATTAACCAGTGCAATTTTAGCACTTGATTAATGGAGTGAGTAAGCTACTGGGATGTGTTAATGTTCACAGATGTAGACCTTGAAACAGGAAATGAAAAATATATATTATCCAAATAAAATTAGTGAGAGAATTCACATAAGAGAATTGCGTAAAAGCAGTGGGGAGCTCGTGGAGCCTGCACGAGAATTCCCTTTTATCCCTCAAAGCAAATGCAGACACCCAGCTCTCACATGTACAGGGATAAGTAGGGAATTATGCCAAATAGTGCCAGATGGAGATCTGCCCCAGAATTTTAGTTCAAGGAACAAATAATTAAACTGAAAAAAACTGCTTATTGTTAAGGGGAAATGTCTGTGGTTAACGTACCAGACACAAGTTTCACCCTCATGTCAAACTTGATGCAAAAGTCGTGACAAGAGAACCCACAGTAGATCACGGTGTGTGTCATTACACACAGGGGGTTTGTTCCACTAAATTGACGTCCAAATGATCTGAAAAACAGCACTCTCTTGTCCGTCTATGTGTCTTTTCCCAGATAGGTCTGTAAACTCCAGATTTAGAAAGGGAAATATGCAAATGTTTGTTGAGGGGAACAAATGTGCTCTCTGTTTATTTTCCGTACTAAATTGAATTTGCGGAAGATTTAACAGAGCAAAGCAGCACCTGCTAGTCTAATATTACATTAATATCAGTCGTGCAGACTGGGGCCCGACTTAATGACTAGGTTGCTGTTTGCCTGTGCGCAGTAATTGAGATGCAATAGTTCTACCCTGCGCTTTGCTGCGGGAGCACTATGTTTTGTTAATCACTACCTCATTACGTTTGGATTGTTATTCAATAAGCTGTTTGATATAGGGCGTGACTGACAAATGGCAGAAGAAGGTTGGCCTGGTAATACATTTGCTCCTGACTTTCGGCTTCTGCAAAATTAACACAAAGAGCAGATATTAACGTCTGCTCTGAGGGGAACGCTTCTGCTTTGGTGCTGAATTGGCCTACAGGAATACCAGTACGGGATGGCACCGTATGCAGCGATGTTATGGGGTTTTTTAATATAACCAAATAAAATATTTTTGAAGTTGGAAGAGAAACACTGACGACATCTGATGATTTTTCTTTTTTTTTTCTGAAAGGCATGGGGAGAAAGGTTATGTCCAAAAATGCTAGTTAGTACAGTAAGAAAGAAGTTGTTTTTAAGGCATTCCCAGGGGCTGTGGCAGCTTCTCCTATTTTATAGTGTTCTGTTTCAAATTTCCTTTAGTTTTCCATTTCTGAGAAGAGAGAGTTATATTTTCCTGAGTTAAATCATCCATAGTTATAATTGTCCCAGTGCAGGAACTTTTTTCTTTTCTTTGGTTGGACAGTGCAAATATAGTTATGACCCTGATCTCAAGTATAACCTCCAGGTGGTACAGTGGAAGTAACACACGATAAGATAAAAACTAACAAAGTACCTATCAGACAAGAAGTTAAGATGCAAGTTCTTTGGTGGAATGGTATCATAAAGACAGAGAAGAAAACTATGCTAAATATTGGAAATCAAATAAAATAGGAAATTCTATAATTTTTATTTATATTTGGTCTCAGATGGTTTATGATAAGTTATATTTGGATCACAGTGTTTCTGAAAGTCAGTAGCAATGCTACAAAGGAAAGACATTGTGAGTGTACTGTCTGTAGGGATAATGTAATAAGAATATTGGTAAATGCTGCAGAGTAAGGAAAAAAAAAATAAATAGAATCTTCAGGTTGACTAACAACTCCTTCCTGATGAGAAGGAAGCTTGGGAGAGAGCTTAAAAAGTGAGCAGGAGTCTCACATTCCTGAGAAGCAAATTCAAGATGATGCAGTTCTTGTGAAACGTGCAGGACCACCAGAACATGCTGAGGGGGAGACCTTACTGCTCTCTACAAGTGCCTGAAGGGAGGCTGTAGTGAGGTGGGGGTCAGTCTCTTCTCACAAGTAACAAATAGGACAAGAGGAAACGGCTTCAAGTTGCACCAGGGGACGTTTTGATTGGATATTAGTTAAAATTTCTTTACCGAAAGGGTTATCAAATGTTGGACCCGGCTGCCCAGGGAAGTGGTGGAATCACTGTCCCTGGAGGTATTTAACAGACAGGTATACGTGGTGCTGAGGGACACGGTTTAGTGGTGGGTTTGGCAGCGTTAGGTTGATGGTTGGACTTGATGATCTTAAAGGTCCCTTCCAACCTAGATGAATCTATGATTCTATATGCTGGTGTTGTCACTGGTTTATTAGATGGGAAATTATTTTTCTTCTTTTTCTGAGTCTGCTAATATTTCTTCTCAGTCGGTCCCATTTCATTTTCTTCTCTTACGAAATTCCACACAGAAGTTCAATTTGCTGTGAACTACTTCCTCGAAATGAGAATTCACTGCACTATCGGGTATTTTCTTAACAGGGCTGACAACAGTTTAATCATCTAATACATAGTGGGGGATCCTCTTGCAATACTGTGATGGACTGAGAGAGAAAGCATTTGGTGCTATGGGGCTACTTACTCCAACATGATATCCTAAATCTGTGTTTGGTATAACATCTATTTAAGATGAAATGATTGTCTTGTTGGATTCCTGCGGTGCTTGTCAGTTGTTTTTCTCATGCTCACTGTTAAGTGCTAGGGCATATGACAGTACAAGTGTCGTGCCTGATTACAGGCAGGCTATTGAATGTTATGATTTTTCAATCAATTCTTGTAAAGATTGTACTCTATTGTTAGATAGCAATAACGTTACCTCCTTGTTCCAGTGAAAACGGTCATCTAAGTAAGCAGTAGAGTGATGAAATATTAATTTTTCTCATTTTTTAGTACTGTATTTTTTTTGTCTGGTAGCTTCCTTCTTCATCAAAGGTTCAAATGCAATGAGAGTGGTAACAGTTCTTCCTACAGTGCATTAAGGATAGAATTTAGTCCTTTGAACTCATTGTTACTCTCAGCCAACATTAGAAATTATTAAGGATTAAAATAATCTCCTCTTGTACAGAAATTAGTCTCATTTAAAATGCTGAAGTCCATGTTTAACCCAACTGGTCAACTCTATAGAAAAACTAAAGGGTTTTTTCCAGTTTATGAACAGTCTCATTTTTGTGTTATACATACACATAGAACACACAGGTTTGAGGAAAATAGTAATTTTTGTTCAGCATTCCTTGCCATAATAGTTTGTCCTCAGGTCTACTTGGTCAAATTCTCCTCCGTTCCTGAGTATACTGTAACTTTAGTTACAAGTATGTGATTAATGGTGTAGGTGGAATATAGTTGTAAGCATTCTTGGTATTTGGTCATCACCAATGCTAGCTTGGTCTGTTGAAGCTCTGAAGGGTTATATTACTGTCAGACCTCACCAATATCATAAAATCCTCTTTTTTGGGACATCCTTGAAATCAGTGCAATGTAATTAAAATGGAGAAATGGGACTACTTCACACCTGGAGAATAAGACCGTTGCTGAAGTAATCCTGTAATACTAGTTCTTTGCCTTCTGTTAATAACTCTCTTCATTCAGCTGTTTGTGTCTTGATCAAAAAACTACATCAGTGAACAAAAAGAAGGATGAAGAAGCAGAACCCTAAAACCAGTGCCTTTCTGGATACTAGTGAAAAATGGTGTTTAAGGATTTTAAAGATCTACCTTAAGGTTTACATCTGTATTTCATTACACGATGGTAGTGAGGTAGAGAGGGCATGGTTTTATGGTAAAAATCCTTGATCTTGGAACATTTGGGTTCGATTCCTCTTTTCTTCATTAGAATCATATAAATAGACATTTAGAAATAACTGGCTGCAAAGCACTAGATTTTAAGAAGGATTTAGGGCCTTGATTATTATTTGTCATAATTTTTAAAAGTTCCCATGTGCAAAACTTTATTTAATGCCATAATCTGCATGGAAGTAAATGAATCTTGAAAATCCTACTGATTTAATAAGATGTTCAGTTCTTAAAGGCTTTTATCTCGAGTTCTAAAGTAGTTTTGGAAACCAATAATTAAGCCGTTTGTCAACAAAACTCCCAAAGGAACTTTCCCCTTTAGCCTTTATTAAAATTTAAGTCTCGGTGCTTCTGAGCTTCTGTTTAATTAGCCTCAGTTTCAGATCTGTACATTTAAAAGCTAACAATAAACCAACAGTTTCTTCTCATGCCCTGGGGAGGGGCAGTGTCAGCAATTTTGGATTCCGTCCTGCCAAGTTGCAACCACTGGGGTGGCAAACAGTGTGAAATTGAGATAGTCATTGCACTTGAAATGTGATATTAATGGATTATTCCTGCACTTAAGCACATTCTTCAGTGCACTGTTCTTGTGGTGTTTTTTCAAGATCAAACCTTTTGCATATTAAAGTATTAATCATCGACCATAGAAGGATTATCAGGGAGGGGTAGGAAATAAGTTTTCAGCTGAAGATTTTGCTGTTAACAGCATTTCAGTCTTCAAATGCTTTTTAAACAAATCCAACCAAAACAAATAAACCATCAAAACGAAATGAAATCATGCTCCATTTAGCCAGTTTCTCTGTTTTTCTGTGGGATTACCAGAAAGGAGGTAATCCTTAATGTGCTCTTTTACTTCTGCTCCATTGGAAAGCCCCGAGAAGTAAAAGAAAGTCTCTAGTCTTGGAATCCAGCCCTCAGCCAGTGCTGCCTGCCCACTGCTCAGCTCCTCATCCAGGGCAGGATGCTTTCCCAGCCTTGCTGAAGCCATGCAGGAGGCCCAAAGCTAACGTGGGGATTCAAATATAGGAAAGCAAAAAATAAACCCCAATCCTAAAGAGGAACTAGATTAAATGTCAGTTTTTAATTACCACTGTGTTAATGTAGACAGTGAAGTAATAAAGAATTGTTTCTGAAGTCTGATTTAAACTATCAAACCTGAATTTCTGAAATGTCAGTTAATAGCAAGAAGTCGATGTTTTGCAGTCCTTTAAAGCACACGTACGAGTCTCTGTATATTTTATTCCTGGATGTGTATTCTAACCCAAACTCCATAGAAATTAAATTCTAGCTCTGCAGCAGGGGTGGTGTATATTATAATGCACATCTGAGAGAAATAGCTTCACGCTACTCATTAAATGATAGATCAGGCTGTTCCCATGAGAAAGGTATAGCTGTCTTCTTGGGAGCAACAAGCTGTGGAATTTCAGAGGGCCAAAACATCCTTGTTTGTGAACACCAACTGTTCTGATGGGTGCGGAAAGATTCTTCAAGTCTGCTGTGCAGGGAAGGGATTTTCGCAACAGCAGTTGCCATCATGGCAGGTCAACACATCGAGATGTTTGCAAAGAGTGGCAGAGAAGGGGAGTGAGGAAAGAAGGAAGAACTGTCCAAACTATTTATTTACAGATAATGGGAATAATTTATTTTCTTTATAGTCTGTTTAAATTTTCATTAAACTTGAGCCCTTTCTCTCAGGTCTGGATTACTATGTACTTACAGGCGGCTCTGCCACAAGGAAGGGAATCTCATTTCTATGGAAATTAAAACCAGATCTTCTATCCAGGATTAAAGCAGAAATACATCTTTGTTTCAAAGACTGCTACAGAAATTATCCTTATTTAAGGCTATATTCCCAACCTTTTATGTTAATTACATTTTTGGGGTGATGATACTATGAAAAGGAATTGTATTTTGAAAAAAGATTGCTATAATGTATTTGATTCGCTATCAGAATTTTCTCTCTGGTAATAAAAATTAATCCCTGCCTTTCTCTTCCCCACTTTGATAGCTACTTTGTATTTTTTGTAGATGTGTCTGAGTTTTTTTCTTTCTAGTCTATCTGTAAAATAATTTGAAAGTAATGCAAGTATGATAATTTTGCTCATTTTGAAAATTATTTCATGAAGAGTTTATTTCAACCTGGCATGAAGGTGGGAGACAGAGCTGGGAGATGAAAGAGCCAGCAAATTCACTTGTTTCCCCTAAACTTTAGGTTTGAGTGAGAGGAAGATGGGAAGTTTAAGAACTTACAAAAATATAAAAGGTGCCTTTTACTGCTGCCTTTAGAGTATTAGGACAAAGAGGAGCTGTTGGGTTTTCTTCATTCTAGAGCTTTAGTTTGGAAATATGATCTGCTTAAAAAACCAAATGCAGTTCCCCCACCTGAGATCCAATCCTGTATCTCACTGCAAAGGTCACCAATAAGTTCCGAAACTCCCATGGCGTAATTTGCTTTGAAATCACTAGGCAATGGTATGAATGTTCCCCTATGGAGGCTGTTGATTACAATAATATTTCTGGTGACCAAATACAGTGGAGCCTCAGGTAGTGGGCCTAATGCAAAGCTTAAGCGTGGCAGGTGTTGCACAATCTACTCCTGTTACCAATAGCTTCAGGCTCAAGAAGTTCCACATGCTGTTCCGGTGCTTCAACAGATTATAAGGATTATATATGAATAAAAACGTATACTGTAAGAAAAAGCAGCAGGGAAATAAACTCCCCATTTATCAATGTGATGGCTTGCTCTGAATCAGCCTAGACCGCCTTCTGCAAGGTGCTTGACTTTAACAGAACTTGAGGGCTCTCAGCGCTTCTCAAGAGTCATTTGTTTCTTTACTGGAGCAAACACCTTATCAGACACCCCAAAGAAACCTTGGGGGAGGGTGAAGAGAGAGCTTATCTCATTGTCAGTGCAACAAAATAAATAAATATGGTACCTTGTGGGGGGGAAGTAAGGAGGGAGGGTAATTATTTATTTAACTATTAGAGTGCAGAAGTACACAGAAGAGAGAACCACAAAGCATTAAAGGTCTTTTCTGATCTTCACAAGCTTCCAGGTGGGCACGGCTGTGCCTTTTCATACGTTGTCTTAATCTCTAAAGTCAGGTCTTAACCTTAAGATGAATGCCGGTTGCGATTGTTGCCTTAGGTAGGCTTTGACCAGATCTTCTCAGAACAAAGCAGTTCACTACTAATAGCGAGTCTCCTGACAAGCATATTATGTCAGTGCGTGCCTGTGTAAAATGAACAGAATCTATTACTGCTGGTGTGTGTGTTAAACAGCCAAAATTGGTGCTTATGCTATAAAATCAGTAGAAAATGGCCACTCAAATTCCTTTTATCATTAATCCTGTGGCATGTTGTGTGTGTCCTAGTGTCCCGCAGAACAGCTGTGGCTGTGTGGAGCCTCAGCCGTGGATTTGCTGTGGGAGGGAAAGCAAGGCTTAGCGCTATGGGTCTTCCTCACGTGAAGAGCATTATGTTTACAATACAGCCTCAGATACTCGTTATGTTTTTGGCTGATCAGATGTGAGTCTGGGTACATTGGCATAAACAGGTGCATCTCCTCTTGCAAGCAAAGTGCCATAGTTTCACCGTTTTTCCTCTCTGTGCCAACCTGAACAGCTGAGCTGGTGGTGCGGATAACAACCTGCATCAGGCTAAAGCAAAGGGAGGAGAATGCAATTCCTTCTCTTCACTGTCCCAGAGACGGCACTGGCAGTAAAACCATGAAATACAGATAGGAAGAAGGACAGAGGGTAAATTCTAATCTCAGTTTCTTCTTCTACTCTTCCATTTGGGATCTATTAGAGTAGTAACATAAACTCTAACTCTGCTGGGCTGCCTTCTTCAGCCAGACAGAATTAATGACGCAGGAAGGTAACTTAAGGAGAAAGTAAACCCCAGACTGCCACCATTTCACGGAATCACGGAATTTTCAGAGTTGGAAGGGACCTCTAGAGATCATCTAGTCCAACTCCCCTGCCAAAGCAGGATTGCCCAGAGCACATTACTCAGGACTGCATCCAGGCGAGTCGTGAAAATCTCCAGAGAAGGGGACTCCACAACCTCCCTGGGCAGCCATTTCCGTGCCACCTTGGCTGGAAAGGTGGTACCGTCTACCATTATCTTAACTTTGACTCCAGACTTGCAAGCTGCAGGAGTTCCAGGTCCAGACAAGGCTGGTAGTTTGCTGTCCTGGCTGCTTGTGCAATGCACTTTGGCCTAAAGAGCTTGGGTTGTGAATATGCTCTTGGCAAAAAGCCTGTTTGGAAACAGTGCAGTTAATTAGACCGGTGCCTGGTTTGTAATGTGGGGATGAGCGTGTCTGCAGAGGAGGAGGGATGGTTCTCTATCTGCTGACAACGTGGAGCATCATACAAAGTTTATGGTCACTGCATGCCATCATTCCTGATCACTTACTGTTCTCTAGAGCTGTAGTAATCAGAAACAAGAGTCTTACACAAACATAGTTGTGTGAGAGGGGGTGGATAGAATCAAGGATTGAAGGAAGAGATGGGGCAGTATGAGTGTGTGTGATTATAGCAGCCATGTGAGAAGGTGCATTTTGAAGCTTGGATATAATCTCTTCAAGGCCTTCATTTTCTTGTGGTTTGGGTTCTGCTAACTAGATTCTGCTAATTTTGTCCCCACCCTGGTACTGTAGTACAACTGTATGCGTAAAGGAGACAAGATCTGGCTGCTGATGGTTTATAGGGATTGACTTAGAGCATTGTTATCTTAGAAAACAGCCTTTGCGCTTCCTTCAATTGCTACAAATAGCTTTCTCTTAAAGCCACTTTATTTTCTGAGAAGACTAAGATGGTACTCTAGGAGATCGTAACAGAAGGATTTTTGGAATCAGACCCTTCAAAAAGTTCGTGTTTTTTTCTGAATGATTCCTTATGTTTCTTTCTGTGATAGTTTGCATTGTTAAACAAATTGTTGTCCTAACTTTTGTATGTATTCGTTGTCAAAGTCAATAGTGCTATAATGATAGAGCAGAATGGGCTCTTCCCCAGTTTCTTCTAAAAGCTGCAGTCTACTCTGGAAAAGAAATTAATAGATACAGATTAATGACAAATAGCTGAAATAGTCCTGTTTTTCAAAATGATAGAAAGTTTAATTAAACACTCCGAAAATTGCTGGACAGAGCACACAGGTAGAGGCACGCTACTGGCACCTGCTTTTGAAATAGAGTTTTGAGGTTGTGATTAAAGATATTGATGTTGAATAGTTGTGCAGTGGCCTTTCTGCTTAACTTCCTGGTGCTATATATTGAGAAATTGGCAATGATGGTCAGAGCAAGGTTTCTTTTATGACCAGGCTTTAGATAAAAAGCTAGTTTCTCCATTATCATCTATTTGTAACTCCTTTCCGAGACTAAATTTTTATCAGGATTTATTGTTGCTGTCTCAAATGGAAGCAGTTGTTTGGTTACAAAAACCCATTCCTATTTTTAGGCAGCTGCTGAGCATTCAGTAAATACACGTGATGGGACATGCACATGTTTAGAGGGAGTGTTCATAGAATAGTTTGAAAATAAGTTTTGTGTTCTTCTCACTGCTGAAATATATTTACAAAAGTCTCCTTGAGCTGATCTGTGTTTTAAATGTTGACCTTGTAAAATAGCTTTCTATTTCAAATCACCTTTCTCTGGCAAGTGTGGCAAGATAGAGAGAGTGGAAGAAAATTTATGGGGCATAGGGAATGTTAAAAATAAAATAATTTCCGTTTTCAGTTCTATCTTTATGGGTTTTTGTGTATGAACTTTTCCCAGTAAAATGTAGGGGTTTATTTGAAATGTTTTTGCTCTGGAAGGCAAATGATTCCTGATCAGCTTTATTCCCGAGTATGGCGGTTTTTTGTCAACAACTTTGTCGACATATTTAATTGGTCTTGTTGAATCAATTACAATGAAATTTAAAAGAAAAAAAAATGCTGATTGAGTGGAAAAATCCAATATGGAAATTGACTTACTGTTCTGTTAGGGATAAAAATAAACTGTGTAAATCACACCCAAAGTGGCAAGAACTTCAGGAATGTTTCAGTTTGGAGCCCTGGTTATTCCTCATCAGATCTGACAGCTTAAACATCTCTACTAATGCTCCTTGAATTGGTGGACTCTCTCATTGACTTAAAGAAATTTGGATCGATACTGGCTTGCAAATAGATAGGTCTCTTATTTAACTCTCTGTTAGCGGGTGATCATCTTTCTCATTTCTGCTGTCATTAAAAAGATGATTATATTATACATATGCATCTTGTCTTTCTACAGTCTGTCACCTAAATTGTATGCTGTGACAATACAACTTGATTTGTTACCAGTAGTGTCAACCATTTCTTAACTTCTAAGAGAGTAGTGTAGGTAACATGTTTGCCTTTGAACCCGTGCTGTGCCCGAGATGCTTCCTTACTGCGTTTCTGAGCGTGGCACTCTGACTCTTATAACTAACAATTAAGTAGTGGTTAACAGAAAGCATTGTACCATCTTTTAGCTGCCCGCTTACCAACTAATAGCTATCTTCAGAGAAACAGTCTCTCAAAACATAAATCAGAATTTGGGCTGAACCTTTCTCTTACAGCTATTCCTCTTGTTTCTCTTTTAGGCCACACGGGAAGCTTTTTTTTCTCTCTCTGTGATGTTTTTGCTTCATCCGGAGTTTTGAGGTGAAACTGCTGTTTGCTTGTATAAGAAGGATGCAGGGTTTTGCCTCCTAGTAGGAAAGCCTGGCAGTATAAGTACTCGTTCTGATATTACATAGATGGAAAGGTAACCCCAACCTTGGATTTCCCAGACATGCTCAAGGTTCGAGTCTCTCAGGCTTGGCTACAACTTCTGCATTGTCCTGATTCACTGTCTCTAAGAAAAGAGTTTCCTAAACTTTTCAATTTTTATCTTGATTCACCTTGTCCCTGAACAGTTTCATAGTAAACAGGTTTCATAGTAAACAAAGCAAGGATTAAACAAGACCAGAGGTCAAGGTTTTTTGGGCAAGGTTGGAAACAAAAGATCGCAAGTAAACTCAACGTAAAACACAATCCCAGTTTATACTTGACAATATTTCTTCCAGCCCGTTCTTGTATCTCTCATCTAGAATTCTCTGCCACAGCCCCTTCGTGAGCACCGAGCTCCCAGGTTCACACAGTCATTTTACTTTCCAGAGGACTGAATACCTTTTCTCCTAAACTAGCCACGCTTGCATTTCACTGGAGTTGGGGATGAATACAAATGTCGATGCCCTTGGTGGCTCGGTGAAGCAAGGCATCTTGGGCTCCCCACGATAATTCCCCCCTTGCCTGGATTCATCTCTGGTGTTCATACCAGAATGAACTATAAACGCTGCTGGTTTTGTTCCTAGAACTTCAGTTTCTGTAGGCCTTTGTTCCTGGACAGCTTTGTGCTTACTGCCAATCTGAGCAGTTTATCATCTCCCAGGCCTGTTGAGAGTAGCGTTACATTCATATTAAATATTAATATTTTTAAATTCATAGTTATATCTACAGTCTGTGAAGCTCATGATCTTTGTTATGTTACGAGCTTTCAAAAGAGCCCATATATAAAACATTTGTCATTATGGTCCCTACATGAAACATATCTAAGGTCATGTTGAAAAAAATTGCTGGATCTTTAATTCTACAAAAATAAAATGCAGAAAAGCTTATATATTTGTGCTAAAGGATTTCTCAATTACTGCTTTAGAAACTTTAACGAGCTTTAGTTTGCTAACAAAGTGGCAAGCAGTAAGATCAGTATTTGCAAAAGAAGGAAGCCTCTAAATTTTCCTCTTTGATTTTAAGATAAATATATGCAAGTGGTCTATACAGCTTTATTATCCATTTGATGACCTTTCAGTAAAAAACAGACTTGAAACTGAAGTGTTGAATTTTATTCTCT
The DNA here is from genome assembly GCA_008711295.1 of Anarhynchus alexandrinus. Taxonomy (NCBI): domain Eukaryota; kingdom Metazoa; phylum Chordata; class Aves; order Charadriiformes; family Charadriidae; genus Anarhynchus; species Anarhynchus alexandrinus. Next base: position 462,875 of record VUYV01000208.1, on the reverse strand, counting down.
TCTTTTGAACCTCTCAGTCTTCAGGTTTTTTCCTAGGCACCCAAATAATCATCTTTATTTCAGTAATTAAGTTTCAATAGGAGCCTCTTGGGGTTCCACACGCAGGTTTTTTTCAGAATCATTTCTATGCAGAAATGTGCCAGTCACAGCAGACTATTTCCTTGTGCTGAGGAAGCATAAAGGTGACCCATACACTGAAGGCTGAAGCAGAAATGAAAGCAAATAGAAAATTAAGAACAGTGAAGCCACAAGATGGCTTCATGCAGGATGGCTCTGTGCCTTGTTTTTCTTTAGGATTAGCTCTCTGATAATACCTCCTTGGGTGCAGCCCATGCTGGAAAACAAATCTGCACCGTTGTCATTCTTTCTGTTTGTCCCTGCCCTTTCCTATGTATTATTAGCATGGACTGTGTGCTTTCAGAGGCAAGAACTCTTCCCTTGTTGCAAGGATTGTACGCCATCCCTCATTATGGGTCTTCACACTTAGTTGCACTGAAAATAACTTTGAAAATAGAAGTCCTGAGCCGAAATAATTAGTCAAACCGTGTCATCAGCAGCTTTGGGTTGTGGCCTCCCCCAGCAGAAATGTTTGACCAAATCTTCACCAACTGTCTACAAGTTTTCCTTTGAATTCAGCTGGTGTCTCACTGACAGAAAGCTATGGGTGCAGTTCTCTGGCAGCTTAAGCTCATCTAAAGTACAGCTGCTCTGTTCCTGCTCTGAGTCGTGCTCTTGGCATGCTCAGCTCTGCCCCTGCTGCATTCTGGCACTGGTGAGCGTGTGGTGAACTAGTTCAGGGAGCTGACTGAGCCAAAAAAAAAATAACCCCACAAAGGGGAGAGATTAGTGTTTAGTTAAATTAACCCCTGAGCATCCCGTCATACGCACCTTGCCGGGGGAATATGTGACTGGGGACATAGAGGGAAGGTGTGATCAAACCTGCATTGACTTAGGCTGATTTTGGAACAGCATCCTAATATGGTAAGGATGGAGGTGGAAGGACTTGGGACTGTTCACTAACTGATTAATGATGTCTCAAAGGATCACCACTTACACTGGCCTTTCCTGCAACTTTGCTTCTGTGTGACCTGTTGCCAACAATAGTGTAGCAATAGAAATTGCAGGCTGTTGCCATCACAAAGCAGCTTCACATGAGATACTTCTAGCTGCCTTTGAAGCTTAACTCTGTGGTAGTATAGGCTAAAGCTTGTAGAAGAAAAAAAAAAGCGCTTGTATTATTGCCATTTTTCTCTGGGACAGTAGAAACAGCCTTGCTGGCGGAACAGAGCTTAGTCTATGGTAATTTACCCTGCTTATGGGTACTCTGACCTCCCCACACACTTACCCCGTTTACTTTTTAAATGACCAATTTAATCAGGCACATGTACAATACAGAAATGGGTGTGTGAATATCTAAATATATGAGAGAGGGAACTTCAGATGTTTTATCTTTCATTAGCTAATAACAGCAGTAATGACCTCAGCAGCACAGGATGTCTTTTGCAAAATTAATAACCACATGAGGGTTAATGGCCCAAGGCGATGAACTCTCTCAGACAATCATTAATCTACCTTGATGATTATCGCTTCATTACTGAACACTGAAACCTCCTTGGTGTACCAGTGAATGCCTGATTTCAGCCCTCCCTACTGATGTTCACAACGTGCCCTCTTATCTTTCTTCTGGGCATGCAGGAGAACCGGAGTAAGGCTCTGAGATGCAAATGAAGGTAACAAGCGTGAGAGGTATGAAACTCATTTGAATATGGGTTTGGAGAACATGTGTCCCAAATGATTATCTGTTTTCTACCTACGTACTAAATAGAGCTTTAAAGGGGTATTTTTTGTTTATGTTTTTAAGTAGCTGTGGTCTGGGAAACAATACCATGGCTCATGAAGCAAAGGCTTTCTGACATAGTTATGTATATAGACTGTTTAATTGGTTGGTCTGTGTATTTAGATAGTGCCCATTAGTACAGAGTCCTTGTTTTCCTTCCTGGAAATAGCATCGTGCAGCTCAGAGCTGCAAGCATTTCCCATTCATTGCTGTTATTGATCTGAATTTAGACCTGTAAACTCAATGTGGAGAAATGGAAGCTGAGACATCCAAAAGAAAACAGTGTGTCAGGATATTTAACACAAGCAGCCTCTGCCACAAACAGAAATTTTTATGGCAGCTTAGTCCCCTCTATTTGGAATAGTCTAGTTTTTTGGAACAACGCCAGTATCTCTAGAAGAAAAGAGCTCTGAAAGCACATCATCTTGCTGGCTGTGGAATATAGAAACTTGCACAATCCCACATCTAGCCTTTTTTCCTCCTTGTCAACCTGTGACAGCTGTGCACATTAACCTTCAGAACCCAGAGTTTTTTTGCTGCTTTATCATCTCTGCTGCCAGGATTAGTTTTAGTTGGACAGTGATTAATATAGAGAGGGTGCTGCATAACCAGCGCAAATTTGGGTAGGTAATTAGGACCTCTAGCTACTAGCTCCAAGTTAGGAACAGCTGCAGTTCATTTGGATTTCGTAGCAGCACAGCCCTGTTACAGAGCAGATAGACCTGGAATATATTTTTGAATTTTCTCTGCCTTAGTGGGCTAGAAAATATAAACTGTTTACGCTTCTCTTCCTTTGTTTTTTTGTTTTCCTTTGTGGAATGTGGGAAGTGTAGCTAAGTATTATTGATGTAAAGAAATTGTAATTATCAACCATTATGATTGAAGATAGTTTATTAGAGATGGGAGAGCTCTGTAAAACTCCTCAGGAGCAGTCTGATACTACACAAGTGTAGCCTGCCAACATTATGGGAGCTTAACAAAACACTAAAGTGTCTGTATCTCAGACATAAACTGGGGTTTGGGAAATTGCAGTTGTGAAAATTCATAACCTCAGTCTGCAAGGTGTCTTCCCTACACTCGCTGATAGATGGAGGCAATATAGAAACCTTACCAAGTCCTCATCCACACAGCTTGTCCAAGCTTTAAAAATGATTTCCTAATAATAAGCAGAAAAAGCAAAGTGCACCAGGAACTGTAGTAATGACTGTAGTAACGGCTATTCCGTTCTGCACATGGCTTTGTAGTTTTGGCAGGTTTTCATGGAGATTGATATACACTGGCATCCTGGACCTCCATTGACTCACTCTTCTATACCCCTATATGATCTACTGATCATAAGCCTAATGGGTGGTCAGCAGCAAATTTGATGGGAGATTTTCTCTGCTGTATTCTCTAGTGAGTACTCACTATGCGTCTAGCAATTACAAAATCTCATTCCATTACACTACTAATTTACAGGGAGTGAAATTATAAACAAGGTGATTACTGGATGTAATTTATGGCCCATGTAATTATATAGCTGTCAGAGCAATGGATGCAGTTGAATTGGTTCCTGGGTTTGGTGGGGTTTTGTTTTGTGTTGCTTTTTTAACTGACTAGGTCTGCACTTTTTTCCTGGTCTACTGAGTTTGTTAATTGTCCACAGCTGAAAATATTTTTTTCCATTGCAAGATCACCAACCTTCAATCTAAGAACATAGTTGTAGCCAGTTATAATTAACTGCAGAACTGATGGGAAATTTTGCCTATTGGTCTTGAAAATCCCCTTAGGTAAATGAAAAAAGTTTTTCTTTTTTGTCTACTGGTCGATGAAGAAGAGAACTTCAATTCTCTGAAAAATAGCTAGGCTGCTACAGTAGTAAATACATTTTGAAAAAAGTACTTGTCATAACTGTTGCTTTTATAAAAGATACCTTGTCCACAAGCTAGTAGGAAATACGGCCATATATAATGCAAAAAGTAAATCAGAATGAAAATACCGAACATCTGCTTTTGATAGGATTATTGATAGCATATGCATAATTTTATGATGGATTAAGCAACGAATTTGTTGAGACCTACATGGAATTGCTTTTCCACAAGTACTCAACTAGTGGAGAAAGGTCGTAATAGAACTGCATCTCTTCTGTTTGCAAACTCCCAAGTACACTTTTGAAATGATGGTAAATAAATTATATTAACTAGTGCAATCCACAAGTAAAGAATGAAACAGCACAGCACACAACTCTTAATAACCAACCAAATATATAGGGTTTTGTTTAAAATCAGTGGGGTCTTGTCAAATTCTTACTTTATTCTTTGTCTGTAAATTGCACTGTTAATATAATTTATATATAAGAAAGGCCATCCATTAGTGTTTATCGTCTCAGTTTTGTTAACTTGCAGGGTTTTAACTGGACAGTGGAGCAGCTTCTCCAGTTCAGTGTATAATCCCTATTTGGAAGTGCTGCAAAGGTGTAACAGCTCTGCTAACAACTCACCCTGCAAACAGGCGTTGCTTGTGCAAAGGGCCACTGGAATCCACCATCAGGCCAAACATGCCATCGTTTCTCTCGGTTTCCTTCTCTGCATCACGGGGCAGTTGATTGACTGTGCCTGAGCCGCAGGGCAATGACGGCAAGCCGCTCTCGGGGACAGATTGCCAGGCTGTGTGAACAAGGAGACCTGGAAGGGAGGTCCTGTGTCTCTCTGACCTTCAATTTTCTTCTCTGCAGATCTCTACTGCCAAGGGGAAAAAAAACAAAGAACCCCCAAGCTGCTGTTACCATGTGCCTGTGGTACACCTTTACTGCAAGTCTGCTGCTGACTGTGCAGTAGCACTTAATTAGCAAACACTACGTTCAGAGTTGAATTACTAGTCACTGAGGCAAACATAAAAGAAGAAAATTATTCTCTTGCTTTTATATCCATACCTGTTCTTACCAATGTCCGTTTTATTAACTGAGGTGGGTTTTATTTGTATTTTTAAGTATAGGAAATAACAGTTATAAAAATGTTTGAATGCTAATTTCTGCTTGAAATAAAAATATAAACAATAAGTGCTTGTCAAGTACTTATGTAATTAACTAAGTCTTTGGCAATATGGACAAGTATAATTTCATTCTACTGACTACAGTCCTGTGCCTTTATAACAGAAGGCTATTTAACCTTTTCATGCAGAGAAGAAACTCTGCATGAAAGAAGAAAGTCTAAGACACTTTATTCTGAAGCGTGTAAAGCTCTTGTTATGTAAAAACAGCAGTAGGAGAGAATATATACCTTTCTGAAAGTAAAAGGTGGAAATACTTCTGGGTTAATAACATCTACTGTGAGGGAAACTGCAGAAAAGGTTTTTCTTGTTGTGCAGTTGGGTCCTGCAGATGGCAACTGTGCTTTCGGTTAGTGAGTGATTTAGCCTGTGTAAACTGGTCCCTAAGACTGGTCACTGTCTGTGCTGTCTGTGTCAGCATAAAAGCTGGCAAAACTTAGGAGAAAAAAAAAAAGGAAAGATAGGCGTGAAAAGAAACTGTGGCTCTAACAGTGTGGGAAGACTCCATTATCTCTGGTAGACCGCCCCTGTGATCCCACCCACACAAGGCTGCGCATCACTGCTTCCGTGTGGCTCACGAGTACGGGACAGTCTATTAATGAAGTAAAAAGTGATTAGATTTCTAGTCTCATGTGCCTCTTACAGCAAATCTATGATTATTTTGAAGGACTGTGGACTTAGGTCAAGGTTTGAAGGCTGTGTTTCATTTGGGAGACTGGTTCTGTATTGCAGCGAATGCAGGCTGCAGACCATGCCCCAAAGCTGTAATTAACGATGGTTCCATCAGCTATGTGTAACACAGTGCAAATGAACAGAGATCTCTGTGTCTCAACAGGAACAAAACATTGAGAAATTACTGTGTCTTAGCAAGGTTACCTTCATGCGATTCATAAGACTACATCAATAAGTTTAATTTTCTGAAAGATATTTTAAAGGACAAAACCATGTTTGCTTTAAAAATCTCTGTGTCTCTAGTGTAGTTGTCTTTTTTTTTTCTTCTCTTGTATGCCATGACTATGGTAATAACGTTTTGCATTTACTTTCCGTCTAAGAGGGGGGAAAAAATTCCTATTTGATGATTGTGCTTATGGATGCACAGTGTTTTAGTGCTTTCAGTTTAGTGTCGACTACTGATGAAGGTTGTTGAATTTTCGCGAAGTTGCCGCTCAGGGCACTAGCACCTATTGTCCATCCATGCGAGTGTAAGTAACTCTTGCTCTGGGGGCAAAAAGTTCATCCTGGTTCTATTAGCACAATGTTCCTCTAAAGTTATTCTAGCATGTCAATAATGCAAGGCTGCTTTGACTTCAGGCTAATTGCTACTGATTGTACCATATGTCATATGTCATATGAGGAAACAAGAACATTTGTCACCTGCTCACGAGAACCTTGTGGCAGTGCTTTATCCGTTTTTTGGGGTTCAGTTGATACTTCACTTATTAATACAATGTTGAGTCAACTTTGCCATGCCTGCAAAAGTATCAAAAAATAAATCAAGATTTCACCACAAATATTGATTGGCCGCCTCCTTGAGACAACATACGTTTATGTCAATTTCTGAGTACATTGAAATAGCCCTCTCTAACTTTCTGGATAGCTGAACCTTTCTAGACTTCCATCCCTACCAGTCATGCTCCAGATGCATTTAACCATCTTGTACGAGATTATTTTTGATTGTGCTGGACCCTGATTTATTCATTAGGCTTGGAGCGAACTGTGATTTATTAATTTGACTTGGGCTGTTCCTTGCTACCTGAAAGATTTTTGCCGCCTTCTGAGCTTTGTCCATGAAGTGTGCGATGATAGTGCACATACTGTCCCTGGGTAGTGAGAGTATGCATCTGTAAACCCCATTACCAGTGCAGAATTAACAAGGTGAGTCTTTTTTTTAAAAACCCCCCCAAACACAAAGGCCCAGCATAGGTAGGCAGGTGAAGCTTCTGTAGAACTTGCAGCTTGTTTACAGCAGTTTAGGCTAAGTGACCTTGATTCAGCTATCAAAACTGACACACAGTGTTTGCTTATTAACATCCCACCTCTGACCTAATCTGTCTTACCTTCCATCCTACCTGCTTAGAGGACATTAAATACTGAGTTAAGGAAATGCTTTAGTGTGGAGTTTTTAAATTAGATTCTGAAACAATCAACCTTTTAAGTAAACGCTTTCTAGTGTACTTAGCTTCCCTGACTTCCTCCTACAGGAGAAAGATCACACTCTGATTCTCATCTCTTATTCCCCTTTCTCCCCTCTTTTCTGAACATTAATACGAGCTACAAGTGATTGAAGTTTTATTGAAAAAGGCTTTTTGATGTGTTGCTTTATCTGATGAGAAAGATGGCAGAAGGTTAAACAAAACAGACTTGTCTGCTTAGCGTGTTCTGCCAGACAACCGCAGTATAAAGGAGCAATGTGTTAAGTGTTTTGTGTACGCAGTTATATTTGCAGCGTCATTTGAACGACGGTGGCCAAATCTTAAGCCGGCAGCAGTGCTTGTCACCTCACAGCATGCTCGGTGCCCCAGTGTTCAACAATAAAATCCGAGGGTCATCAGTCACGGAAAAGAGCTGAACCTTTATTTGAATGCTCTAGGCATGGAAGAAACGTAGAAAGTGGAGTTAGATGGTGTTACCATAAAATCGGTTTCTTAAATGGTTGGTATGAACTGTGAGGATTAAATTGCTCCGTTTTGGCGTAGTTCCTTTGACAGCAGTCTGACCCATTTGGCTGCAGACTGTCTGCATCTCTCATTCTGCACTCTGTTACACAGTCTCTCTTTTATTTATTTCAATACGACTGTCTACTTTTCAAAATATTTCGGATTCAAATCTGTTAATCATGTGAGTAATCCCCTTAGCTGGCTGAATGAAGGACACTTACATGAGTAAGAATTAAAAAAAAAAAAAAAAGCTGTTGCGGCTTTTCTCCCAGTCGTTGTAACAGAGAATCATCTGGAATGATCATTTAGCAGAACACAAATGATAGAGTTTAGTCCCAGGAAGAACTGTTTGAGGTTTTAGTTTTTCTATGTAAGAAATAAGCTTGAAATTAATTCTTGATATTTTCTGAAACTGTGCACGCTGCACTTTCCTTTTATTTTACCAATTTGGTGCAACAACTTGAAGGAGCAGAATCGGTCTGCCAGGTCAGAGGAGTGAGAACAGTCTGAAATTCTTGAGAATGCAAATAGTCAGTCCCCCCTCACAGGGAAGAAGTCACTGCGGAGAGGCAGTTGCTGTCTAGTGTAAACATTTGCTGCCGTGTCTCCCTTCTAACTGTACAAAAATGGGCTGCTGCTGACTTTGCTTTTGCTGATACTGAATATCTTTCATGGGAATACAAGAGCATTCAAAGACTGAAAAAAAAATGGTCTAAATACCTTCTGGCCTTAAAATCTATGATTTTTTAAAGCACAATTTCATCTTCTAAACGTATGGAATCAAAGATTATTGTTTCAAATATTGCAGTGAGCTTTTTCTGTCCTAAATAAACAGACTTTACAGACTTATATTTTCATAGTACTAGAAAGATACAGTTAATAAACCCATGCAGGCTGAATGGGTACAGAAGCATAATTTATTGTAAGAAATGATGATTTGGAAGTCAATGAAGTGCGATGATACAGTGTCCTACAAGTTAAAGCCAAAATCCACAGGCAACCATGACTAAAGGCATCTACGGTTTTCCTGACTTGTCTTAAAAATGAAAGGCGATTCCTGTTCAGAATTCCCAGTTTGCAGAGACGTGTTACAATTGCCCATGTCCTGTTTAATTCTTCTACTGTGGTCTTACAATGTGTATATGCCTTCTGTAAACTTTCTGTGTAGGCTTCAGCAACTAGAGATTGCTCTCATTGCCAAATGGAAAAACTGGGAAATTTGGTTTCAGTTTTCAACCAAATTGAGTATTTTCAGGGAATAATGAAACAGTGAATTAATAAATGTAGTTTTATTGGGTGATATATAATTTTTAAATTGTGAACCACTCTTTGGTAAAATTGCCTCTTTGAGACAAAAATTATATTTCAGTGAAGGACTCATTCTTTCTCCTTCTGAAATTTATCAGATTACAGATTTTTTGACCCTGAAAGTAATTTGTTGTGGGGCAAACTTGCTACTCATTAGAAAATATTTTTTTTCAGCTCTGCACAGTGGTGCATTTTACTTTTTGTTGATGAGATTTATTAGTGAAAGACCTCCTCTTCTGTCCCCACGGTTCACGTGCAAATGAAACTCTCATGCTTTCTATGATTGTAACTTGCAGGGAGAAAAAAATAGAAACTAAAAACAATTGGAAATTGTATTTAATCGTAGAACTTCAGTAAAAACAAGAGTAGATAAAACTGGAATATGGTGGGCGGATTCTCAGTAAGAATGCCAACATACAGTCAAAAGCCATGCTCTTAGTTGGGCACAGAGCAGGATGAAGGGGAGGGTACTACAGGACTCCTGAGATGCTTTTTGGCTGAGAAGTTTGTAGTTTTCTGTAAGAAAAGAAGAAGAAATGATACAGGAGAAAACCTAGTCAGCTGCTGTGAAAAGATGGGAAGCTGTATATTTTAAGACCAGGTCCCAACATTAAGTTTAGTATATTTTAGACATTCTGAAAATTTTTATAGCTTTTCCCACTCTCAGCCCCACCCTTCCCCCAAAACTAAATCAGGTACAATTTTCAGACATGCAGAGTTTATTTGTTTCTTTGTTGCCTGAGAATTATTATTTGATGGCTGTTTGGAAGAAAGAGAGATGGTGTCCTTACAGCAGAAGTTGATAAAGAGATATTTCAAATTATCTTGAGTTTATCTTCAAAAGAGCAAGTGACATGTCAATTCAGAATATCATCGTGCACCAGCAATCTGATCTAATTATCGTGTTATGTCATGATGGATTTTGTATTAGTGAAGCTTCAGTAGCACAGTGACATGGCACGGGGAAAGTGTGTGGAGAAAAAAGTCTTTTAAAATGATCAAAATGTTGCTTCTGCTACTTATGTAAGAATGCACGCATTAATTGCCAAATAAATAGAAAGGAAGGAGAATATGATCTAGAGTCTGCTAAAGGTGTTGGAACAGCTCTTGCAGACTGCAATATGCAAGTTCAAATTCATGGTTCTCTATATACGGAGCACAGTGGACAGCAGCAAGCATGTCAGTCGCTCCTCTTTCTGACCTCTCTCATTCTTGGTATGTGCTTATGCACAAAGACTTATGTGTATCTGGGTTGTTTGGTTGGGGTTTTTTTTGAAGAAAATATTGATTCTGCTAAACAAAATCAGATATTCTCTAGTGCAACAGTAAAATTGTGTACATGATGTTCTCCAGTGAATAAAAATCTCATGCTATGATAGGGAAGAAAAATCAATCACATATGCCTATTTTCCTTCAATGAAAGCCAGATTATTGGTGTGAAAAATGACTGAGTCTGTACGTTGGAGGAGTTTAGACTGGGAGATCTTTTTGGCTTAAAAATGTATCACTTCTTTAAATAAAAAGCCTCTGCCAGGAAAAATTAAATTGTATGAAATAGTTTGTACTATAGAGTGGGACTGCAAGTTATTGGCTGGCTATGTCACGCTCACGAAACGCTGAGAAAGGAGGCTCTTTTGGCCTCCGGGTTTTGCGGGGGATTTTTTTCTTGTTTGGTTATCGATTCAAGGCTATTATCTTGGATGATGATATCTGGAGTTTCACTACTTGAATATCTAAAAGGCACATTTAAATTACTTCGGGAAAATTACTAAGGCAATTATGGGATTGTAATATAAAGTACCATAATTACACTTTAATGCTTCTTATCGATTGTTGAGCTTTGCACTTTGCCATAACATAAAACAGTGATCTTATGTTTTCTTGGCACACCCAGAAAGTTAATGCTTTAATATCTATTTTACAAAGGAAGTTTTTCAAAACTTAGCTAGTAGGAACTTCCAAGATGAAAAATATATACTATATGAATGTACACACATGTATATACAATCATCACGCTTTGAAAGCCACATGTCAGTATTTCTCATTTTTCAAGTTCTTTCTCCATCTTTAGTGGTCCAGAGTAGTGCTGCTCTGAGGGGCAGACGTGTGTACATGTGTGCGTGAGGAAGGAACAAAGCTTGCCAGACGGGGAAGGATGAGATGTTGTGGTGGCGACGCTCATAGTTTGTGTGGCTAGAACAAGGCAGCATGTCATCTCCCCAGATTACCAGGAAGGAGAGAGGGGACATGCTCTTGATTGACGAAAGGTTTGTTTGGGGTTTCAAAACACCAGCTGTATCAGCTCTTTGGGGGTATAGTCAAAAGGCGGTTTCTGGATAGCTCTTTATCAACAAATTCAAAGAAGCTGCTACTGGTTATTGGCAGGTAACATGTAAAATTAAACTCTCTACAAAGAATGCAGGCAAAAAGTGTGTGTCCTTTCTGGTTTAGTTTTACAGACTGAGAATAATGAAGTATCTCTTGCATCTATTTCAGAGACTTTCTGGATGAGGTTCTGTCACGATAATAATAAAGAAAAAGAGCAATGTGCTATCAGTGCAAAAATTCCTTAGTATCCCTGTGTTTTCAGTGTCTATTAATGCCGTATACGTGTATCCTCCCCAAGCTGCCACTTCAGAGTGTGCGATTCCAAGACAGTATATGCTTGTACGGCAGATAAAATAAGGTATAGCATTGCCCCTCTGTCCCACATACAGGAATCTTATTCCCTCTAGTTCCTGATATTGGGAAGCGTCCAGTTACTTGATTACTGCCCCTCAGATCTCTGGTTGAACCTTCTCTTTGTTCTACTACCTCCAACTGCTTGGTAAGGACCAGTGCCAGCTCACAGATGTCAACATGTCCTCACTGGTGTCCTTTCTGCTGCCATCTTCCCTATAGTTTGATAGCGAATTTGGTCAATTTTAATGTTCCTTGTTTACAGCAATTTGCACGACGAAAGTTCTTGTACATGAGTATGTCTTGGCCTTGTTGTTAGTTTATGATCATTTTTGTCTATGAAATTATGAGAAATATGAGAAAAATTCTATCGGGCCCTTCATGACAAGCACACGCAAAGTGTGAAGATTTGCATGCACACGCCTTCCTGCTCCTTTATGAACTCGGCTATTTCCTACCAGCTGCCTCTAGGCCTCCAGAGGCTCATATGACATTTGGATTAAGCTCTGCAATAACAATATTGATTGAAGTGTCTTACTGGTCAGAGAAGAAAGGCTGTCCTATTCTGTAAATACTGTATCATCATGTTATTAGTATCTTACGTTTTAAACCGTTCTGATGTAAAGTGGGTTTGCCTTTCACTTGCATATTAGGCATGCACAGTCTTTTCTTTATCTGTCCGAGTGCAGACTGCCAGATGCACTTTCCTCTGTGCCACGTTCACCTTTCCTGTGGAGCTAGCTATGAGCGTGCTGCCATCTCATGGCAGGCCCCAGTTTAATTAGAGATGACAAACAGTACAGGACAAATTAGTATTATGTAAATTTGACCTGCACAAAGATAAGTAAAAAAAATAATAATTCAGGCTGTGTTTTAAAACTAAGAACATTCTCTGATTTCCATGTAAGAGATAATGAGACTATAAGTGGCAGAGCAATTGTGGCTGAACCTACTGTGTATCCTTTTACATGTACAATTTTTTGTGCTTTTAGAAAAATAAAGGACCTTGACTACACAGTATTAATATTAAAGATGTCTGGGATATTGCAGCAAATCCCACTGAACATTACTATCAGCACAATTCACTGCCCAGAAAAATATCTTTCTTTGCTTTCAGCAGCAGATATTAGCATACGTGGTAGGGAAAAACATAATTAAATCTATTAAGGTGACTTGTTACAGAACACAAATGTCTGAATACTTGACGGAAGAAGAAAACATTTTGTCTTTCTCTTCTGAGGGTAGATAACGCTATGTCTTTCAATTCTTGTTTAAGAATTCTCAGTCTGTGAGTCTGTTCAACCATCTGACATTTTAGTGTTCAGCTGGGATTTGTGTTCTGCACCCAGCTCTGTGATATCTAGCTGCCATCATGATAGATGTGTTACTTCTTAAAACTGTGGTCCCTTAGAGTCTTCAGTTACCAAGGGTATTTTGGCACAGGATCCTAGGGGAAAAACAGTCTTCATAGTCTGCATTTTGCTTTTTAGATCTCTATTTCAAGTCCGTGGTTTGGCCATATGTGGTCTTAATGTCACTGTTCAGAAGACCTGAAATCTGGGACGTCACTCAAAAGGACCGTCTAACTCAGTGTCCTGCTTCCAATAGCAGCTCCAGGTGAGCTGGCTGAACTGGTAGCAGCCCTAGGACGCGTCTACCACCTTCCTCGTGTTTTTGGGGTGTGATGGTGCTTTAGAGACTATACCAGCCACACAAGATCTCTTTCTACTTTTTCCATTTTACATTTGTGGGACTTTGATCTCACAATTTATAAAATCTTGACCGCTTATTTGTAACATATATCTGCTAACCAGAGAAAGGAGGAAAAGATGACTGGTATTTCACAGTGATAATTGTTATACATTTGTGTGGTATACTGCACATCTGAGTTTCCCCTTAAGAAGAGATAATGGATGGAGCTTTGCAATAACTAAGGTTACATATAAATTAAGAACTGAAAAACCTCCTTAACCTTCTTGCGAGTTAAAGTCTTAATGCATCGGCAAGCTTATGTTTCTAAGGCAGAAAATAATTTTTGGGGTAGTCTTCCAGTCAAACATTTTGCCCTTCTTATTAATGTAAACGCAGCCTTTGATATGTTTGCAGGTAAGAGTATATTTTCTGAAAAGTTGGTTCCCATTCCCTAGCAGAGTTTGAAGCTGTGTGTTAATACTTACAACACCAGGCTGAACTACTTGGATTAGCACCTACCATTCGTCTTGTGAGCACGGAATTACTGTGCTCTTTCATACTGCACTTTCATCTGTGGATCTAGTGCTGTCTGGCAAACTGAGCGTGTAGGAACAGCACGAATTTACTCATATTATATTGGCAGATGAGGACCTGGTGTGCTCTTTCTGATGAGTATTGTGGATAGAAGAGGGATACTGAGGCTGATTTTGTCTGTAATCTCTAGAAATGTCTAGGTCTCTGTTGCTTCATCTCTAAAATAAGGAAGTATGGTGGCTTTTTTCCCTGTGATATGAGTGGGAAATCTTGCTAACTCCAGCTTATAAAATGGCTTTACTGTGGCCATTCAGTGAATAAATTGGAAGAAGAACTTCTAGTCTCCCAATTCAGACATCTGTGCATTTTCTTTTGTGTTATTTTAGCAGGGAAGGCAGGAGAAAAGATAATTCAGTATAATTTTTTTCTTCTCAGCCATCTCCATGCTCTGAGAATTTCTCTGGGTTGATTTAGGTCTTTTACATGCAGCAAATAGAAAAGCATGGCAGTCCCCATAGAGTTTTCTAAGCTGCATACTCATGTTGAGATCCAAGAGAATGCTGGCAGGCTAAGATTGCATTACAGAATCCAATCCGTGAAATAAATTTTAAACCCCTCTGAACTTTGACAACTTATGTCTAAAAGGCACATCTTTTTACCTAAAGACCAGCTCTGTCAAAATCCAAGACTCTGCCACCTGCTAATAAAAGACTGTTGGGAATTGGGTTTTATTTTCTTTATTTAAGAAAAGCATCCAGTCAATTGGATTACAACCAGTGATATTACCCAAAGCAAAAGGTAACACAGATGATGCCTACAACCTAAGTCTTGCCGTGGGTGTTCTTGTTAGTGCCAAGTGGGGAGAGATTTCTCCTAGTATGTTTGCGGTAAAAGTAGCAGCCCCTCAACTAACTCCTTCAAAATGAAAAGAAAAAGATACAGCTCTGAAAATTTGCAAATTAGTCCTATGTGTTGGGTATCCATAGTTGTTTTCATTATCATTTTATTTGTTTTATTTTTCTTTGAAATTTGTGTCTTTGTGCTTGTGCAGCAACTCCTACGTTCTGGAAAAAACTCAGAGAAAACGACAACTTTATTCAAAATAAGAGTGAAGTTTTAGGTGATCAAAGTGAGAGAACAGTTGCAAAACAGAAGAATAAGCTAAACAAGGAAGTCCTTTTTTGGATGTTCTTGACTTATTCAGGAGCCTGGTGGCATGCTGTCTGTCAGTCTGGGATTGACTGATACAGTTTCTTTCCTTAAATTTATGACGTTCTTTTGTTCAATGTGGCATTCTTCCTTCACTTTGTGCTCCTATTTTTATTCCCAGTCTGGCATAGGCTGCCATGTAGGGCAAAAGCAATAAATAGGCTCTACCCTCCCTTTCCTCACACAGAACCTCAGTTTTATGGCTCTCGTGTTCATCACTTGGCACCTAACTGTCCTCTGCACATTCTAGTACTGTATGAAACATACATCAGAAATGTTTTTTTCTGTATGTACCTGTTAGTATATTCATCATCTTTCAATAACTTTTAATTCTTCTAAGAGGTCACAATGGCATCTTTTTATAGAAGGCGGACTTGGTGTAAACAGTGTTTCTTCTAAATAGTTTTTCCTTACCAAGAGCCTCATTTTATCAATTTTAGGGGATCATGCCATCATAGTCATTCTGATAGAAATGTTCCTGCAACTTCCCTTTACTTAGCCTCTCTGTACTTTCTAGACCAATGAAAAGTATTAGAGGTTTTTCATTACAGCTGAGGAGAGGAGAAAGCATTGGGGGAGGTGGTTGTTGCTCCCCCAGGATGCGGCTGTATGAATAAAAGATTTAGGTGCATTTCCATAGAATACTTTGTCTTTTTGTTAGATATTTAAAGAAAATCTATTCTGATATACTGAATGAAGATGTTGGCATTTCTTAGTCCAGCTTGAGGGCTGAAGAACAGGAGTTCTTAATGGTTTACTGTCAAAGTAGTTGGCTGTGCTGTATCTATTGCTCCTGAGGCCATGGCCTGCTGTGGTAATTGTGGATCAGACACCGAAGATTAGAGATTGCAGCAGATTCATGGACTTTATTACTTCATGATTATCCGCAGTGATTCAACAGGCACTAGAAAGACCTGTACATCAATCCTTTTAATAGATGCCAATTCTTTCTCCAAATCTCTGCTTAGCCCAACTGAAAAAAACAGAGGCTAAATTAGTAGTGGCAGGTTTTTTTCTACTAAGACATTCTGGAACTAGATTACCCTGCATGTGGATCACAGTGTTGTTAGGACAGCTCCAAGATTTTTCTTTTAACAACTGACTTCAGTGAAATATTCCAGATGGCAGGAATGGTACAGTGGCGGCAGAACAGCGCACACCAGGACCTGCCTTCACACCAGACACTCCCTACTTTTGTTGGACCTGATACCCTTATGTTGTTGATTTGTACGTGATAAGTTAGCTCATAACTGCTCACCTCATATAATGTATATAATTTCTGGTCTGTTTTTTCTTAAATGTGAATTTAAGAATTCTAATGAAGTAGAGGTGCTCAACACCTCTGAAAGTTGGAAACCATTGTTATAGGGAAAAGTGGTATAACAAATTAAAAAAACCAAGGAAGACAGATGTAACTTCTCTGTGTAGCATTTTTACAAGGAATATAATTTGTCCTATTAGAACATAAGGCTTTTAAGAGTTCTGAAGCTGAACATAAGACTTGAAAGAATTGGATAAATGGTGTCATTATTATATCCCTGACACTTTCAGATTCTTTCTATGAGAAAGACTATACAGAAATAAATGGAATACAATTCAGTTTATTCTTTTCCACTGAAAGGGGGGACTGTTTTGTCCTGCTTAGAAAATGGATGTGTTACAGAATTACTAAAATGAGTACAGGCCAAGATGAGGAGTATAATCTGTTGTAAAAATGTGGAAAAAAATGGAAATTGTTTTAAATGTTGTTTTTATCCACAAGACTGAATCTTACTGCTTTCTAAAAACGTGTGGTTTATTTTGCAAGCAGTTTTTCTGACCTGCTCTGATGTTAAGTGTGGGGAAGACCTTTCTTTTCTAGAGGTAAGGAACCTGCTGTGAACAAAGCTATCAAAAGACATTTTTTCATGACATTGAAATAATTTGGAAAACCAAAGGTGTGCAGATCTCCATCCCCCCATTTTTTTGTTGTTTGTTTTTTTGTTTTGTTTTGTTTTGTTTTGTTACAGTACTGGCTGTGTGGTTACGTATGGTAAGCAACAGAGGTTGACCTGATGGTAGCCAATGACCAAACTGTTACTCATTTCATTACGGTAATGGTTTCAACTGAGCTGTTAATCCAAAGCCTCTAAGTTCTCTTTCCTGCTGACCTCGGTTGGATCTTTTTTGATGTTGTGGGGGCTGATTTGTGTGTTCTTGGGCATGCACCACAGCACAAGATTTTGAAGTGTGTTGTAGTTGAAAATCACCTTCCCTAAATAGAGGAAGGAAAGATATTGGAACGCAGAAGAACTTTAAAATTCTATAAAATATTAGATAAAAGACTTGGGAAGTTACAAAAAAAAAGCTGAGAAGCTCTGGATCTTCCTTCTTCACCTTCCCTCAGTGAAGCCAACTGTGTTTCTAGTGCTGTGTTTAAGTCTTACAGAGACGGTCGAGTAGGGTTTGGTCAGACCATTGCTAGGTGCCAGGAGGGAGCCAGAGAAGACTGCAGAACAGCCTTTAGGTATGCTGACATCAAGGCAAATGATGTCTTGATTTTTTTTCAAGACTTGTGGGTTATAATTCTTTAATGTTAATAAACTGAGATTGGTATATTCATGTCAGGCTAATGGCATCAGGAAAGACTTTAATATCATTTGCCAGATGTATGCAAATAATTCCACTGACTTCAGCAATATCAGCTGGGTGAATAGAATGTATAGCGTATTACCTCTAATCTCACCCATCTCCTGCATTTCCTGCAAATTTTTATAGGGAAAACAAGATTGCCTGAGGCTAGCTTGCAGCTGAATATAACAGTGAAAGGAAGGGGAGATGCTAATAATTCACCCACACTTGACAATATTCAAATTCCATCCTGACCCCCTGCAGTATCTATCACACAAACTATTTCTTTCCTGGAGCTCTGTGTAGTTGAGAGGGGCTCAGTGTAGTTGCTCTCAGCAACCTCCTCTTCACAGTGACAGGCTCTCTACTTCTGTTTGTACCTACTTGCATATGTCAGAGTTTGTTCCTGCCATCCTTACATTTTTAACCTCATCTCCCTAACGTCTATTTTAAATGTATTGAAGGAAATAACCAATCCATTTATCTTGCTCTCCTAGTTGAATTTTTTAGAGTGAAAAATTAAACTTCTTCATTTGTGGTAAACAAAGTTCTGGTTGCTACATAAATTATCTGTGTGGCTGTAGCTTGGGCAAGATAATCAAATGGGTAAATCTGCAGAGTTTTAATGAAATCTTAACTTAGTACCCAATTCACCATAAATAAAGTGTTTGCCTTCTGTAAGTATTCAATATTTTAGTGTTTAGTCATCACTACTGTGAGCTTCCTCAGTTTCACTTAGTACTATCTTGGAAAATATAGCAAGTCACTGATATTTTCTTAAGGCTCTGACATCTCCAACAGACTTAAACCAGGCCCTTCTGTTTTAGTCCACTTTTTCGTGTAAGCATGATGAGCTGGCAGTGTTCCTTCTCTTTTATCTTTACAGGAAAAATGCTGAGATAGATGTATTGGGAATCAGTTATTCACCAACTTTTGCTGATAATGCAATTTACCAATTGCCTACAATTAGTCCTAAATTTTGTCTTTCCCTTGACGCTACTGTCCTGTAAATTTTCATCATAAACTCTGAATAAACACTACTAAAATCCCCTTGATAAGTGAGATTAATAACAGCAAAAACCCAAATTACTGTTGTGTGCATTATAAATTAACACAAAGGTGAAAGACAGCAGAAAACCACTTATTTGTTGTACACTGGGGCTGATTCTCCGCTGCTTTACAACTTATCTTGCCATTTATACCTGTATAGTGTTATTATGTAAAACTAAATGGCGTATATTCCAACTTGAACTTAATTAATATCAGGATCCCATTTTGTTGGATGTTGTACAAAGCTTCACAGGAGCAGCCCAAATTACAAAGACCTTACAATTTGAATATAAAGCAATGAACTTGTAAGCAGAGAGATGAAGAAAGACTTTATCAAAGCCACATGTCAGATCAATAACAAAGTTGTGGGAAAAGTCTATTCTCCTGCTGCTCACTGTAATGGGAATGGGGGCTCAAGGCAGAAAACTAAGCCATCTTTGCACTTTTGGAAAAAGTTGTATGTGGCCATGTTGGACAGGAAGCTTTAAAATTTCTACAGTACAGATAGCTTCTACAAAGCTGTCTATTTTGGAGCAGTCTTTCACAACTGTACCCAATTGAGCAATACTCGCTCAGTCTTCACTATCAATTTCTTTAATACCGTCTTAACAGAGGCCTCAGACATTCATTTCACTGAGAAGTTATTTCAGGAATTCTTTAGAATTCTTTAGTCAGAACATTAAGTGCCCTCATTACATCCAGAAAAGAATTTAGAAAGGTCTTTTTTTTTCCCCCCCTGATATTCAGAAGTCTTTCTCCAAAATGCTTCTTTTTTCTTTCTTTTTTTTAATGAAAGCAACATTATATAAATACAAAGATTTATTTTTTTTCTATTAGACCCAATGGTCAGAAACGTTGCAATTGCTGCTCCTAAGTATAATAGTGTACTTTTGCACTATTAGTGAAGTAAGATAATGTAGGAAAAAATAATTTCCCAATGTAATTTCCTTTGTGGATTCTTCTCCTAGCAGTTTAAAGATACCCATGGTCATATTTTCAGCTGATATAAACTGTTACATTGCTAATTGAAGTGCTATGTTAAGGTCTGGCAAGCCCAAACTTTTGATTTTTAACTCCTTGTACCCATCTTAATGAAAATGTGTTGGCAGCAGCGTCCCAAGAGTGTCCATAAGAGAGATCCCTTTCTGTTTTCCTCCTGAAAACAAAATTCATGTGGACTTCTCTGAGTTTTCTTTGAGTTTGTAAAGCAAAACACATCTACTCTTACAAAAAACTATGGAGTGTCTCTCATACATCATTTGCTATTTATGAATAACAATCTTTAATAATACTATGAATTCATGATCCGTACTAATCATTCCCTGGGGTCTCAATATTTCAATCCGAATTCTGCCTGTCTGAAAAAGTTATCCTAGTTACTGTTGTAGAGTAATTTTGTGTGGGCTGGTGAAGAGAGTTTGGTCTGCTGACAGTTTTGTGGTTCTTTTTGTGCTCTTGGGTTTGGAAATGATGAACATTTTCTTTAGTCCTTTTCTTGTAGGAAATGGAAACATCAGTATTGATTTTGGAGGAAGCAGGTCAGCTGATGCTGAGCATTTGGGACTATTCATCTGTCTCTTTCCATGCAGTCTGGTCTTTCATTCTCCTCGCCTATGGCACGTTGTTTATGTGACATTTATGTACCATGTCAGCGTACCTTGCAATCACTAATACTTCTCAAAAAGCTTCTGTATGAAACAACTGTGGTGTCCTTCCTTTCTTCACTTTTTTATGCGTAAAAAAGGTACAGGGGTGATGATTTATTTGCTAACCTATTACAGATATTGGTAGCAGCAGTATGTGGAAAGCAGGTTTTCTAGATTCAGGCTGAAGTCTTAATCACTGCATCATACTCCTTGTCCAAAGACTGGTTCTGAACGTGACATAAGTTCGGGATTTTTTTTTCCTGTGTAGTTACACTGATACATTCCCACAGCCATTTCCAATGAAGGGAAGCTTGCAGATCATTGCAGAAAATGAAAATTACTTTAAAATATCTGAAGTGGATGTCTCTTTGCTCAGATAAACCTAAGTACAATCACATCTCAAATGCTTAGTATTTCAACTGCCTAATCAAACTCTTAATTCTCACCCAAAATGAGAATTTGGTCATTCCTACCCTTGCCCACATGTAGTATCTGTGGGATAGGGGCCCCAGTGTTTGACCTGAACATAACTAATGAAGGAATGAGCTGAGTAAGAAGGATTGCTAGGCACACTTGAAATAGTATCTTAATTATACTTAGTGTCCCTTTAAGCAAATTTTTTTTCCTGACATTAAAGTCTTGGTGCTAGATCAAGATAATTTTCCATATGTTAAAGGAAGCATTGAATTCTCTGATCTCTGTAGGGATTACCTACAAAATACTAGCATGAAGGACTGACTGTTTCATTTTAGAGCATGAAGTTGCAGAACATGTCACACCAAGAATGGTTTCTTCTACTGAAAAGTGACTCTAAGAGCTTGTCAATACTGGAAATTGTTCTTGGATAGCTATTCCAAAATAAGCATGAAGTCTTAAGTTGCTGTTTGAAGACTGATTCTCCATGAAGTGCTTTTCTTTTAGTAAGACTGCATAATTCGTTTTTGAAATCCTTCCCTGCAAGAGGTTTCCAATCAATGAACTCTGGCCTGTGGGCTCTCTGTATGAGGCAGTGTTGCATGCAGAGAACTTGCTGGATTGGGTCCGTTATGTCAAACTTCCTTCCTCTCACCTTTCAGAGTAATTCTGAAAACTCACTTACTGCAAAGAGCATGCTGGCTGCAAAGACCATCCCACGCTGTGGGCTTTCTCTCTTTGTAATCTGCTTCACTATACTGAAACAGCTTGCATCCTCCGATTACAAGCCCTCTGGGGTAGGGATGGGTTTTGTTACTTGTTTTGCTCGGCTCGCCTACCATAGTGTTCCTTGTTCGTCTCTTTTGGAACACAGTGTATGGTATGCCAAAATAGTATTATGTTAAAAGCACTTGAAGTTTTGAACAAGTAGACAAAGAGCTTTGGTTTTCTCATTTCCTTACACTTTGACTCAGTTGTTCTGTATATTATATCACAAGATGCATGTCTGTGCAATGGGAAGGCCTCAACTATGGCTCTTCCATGACTTCCAAGTTCAAGTATCTTGTACTGCCTCAGGTTGAGCTGACATACTGAATCTAAATGCTAATGTGGGCTCTGCTACCTCAGGCAGTGTAACAGTTATACTACATAACATTTTGGGTGGCAGATTTCAGCCTTACCCTTTCTGTTGAGAAGGACAAACAGTTATTTGGTGTCTACCATAATACAGTCTTGCTTGTATTGTGGTTAGTTGCCATAAGAACGTAAAGTACAAGAACATGGTTTATTACATTGCAGTAGCTTGGGTCATCATTTTGTCTAGAGGTTATATGTTGCCCCTCCACTTAAAAATTAAGTAACCCTAGTGTAGCTTTTTTAATGTGTATTTTCTTTGTTTTGGTGCTAAAGAGCTGCATCATGGCTGTAGAAATAGTGTGGATCTTCTGGTTATTAAAAAGCCCAATAGCATACAGAATGTTTTTCTACACAAGAAATATCCTCGGATCTGTTTTTGCACCCTTTGATGCATATCCATCTGTGAATTTAAGCTTAAGGGATCATTTCTTTTCTAGTCTTATGTGGCACACTTTAAACGAATGGCTTTGGTTTCAGCTGGAGTTGGATATGATTTTTTTTCTATTCTTGTATATTGAAAACAAAGTTGGTATGGTTTACATATAGTAATATTTTTAAATATTTAAATCTCCAAACTTCTAAAATGTTAGTATTTCTGTAAACTCATACACAATGACCTGAAATATTTTTTCTGGTGTCTAAAAGGTAACAAGATGTAATTATGTATAGCTGAACTCGGAATAGTTTTCCCATTGTCCATTCTGCTAAAAATGTGAATTGCTTTTCCCTTTGTCCCCCTTCTCATTCTTTTTTATTTCTTGAATAAACTATTTTTATTATGCTCTTAAGCTTTTTATCTAATCCTATTCACTGGCTTTACTCTGCCCGTTGCCTAGTCTTTTTATGATGGTTCTCCCTCTTTTTAAAGTCTTTTATTAATGCAGCACTTATGTATATTCTTTCATTTCATTTCATTGTGTTACTTTTTTTCTTGCTGTCCCCTTTTTCTCATTTCCCACTCATTGTGATAAATACCATTTTTGCATTCTGTTTGTGAATCTTAGTCTTCACAGAAGGCAAAGATACCCATTTGACATCACAAAGAGAATGTCAGTGTTTAAACATCAAGGGCTTCATTCTGTAAAGGTTGAGAGTGCTTACAGTCTCCAGCAGTTACATACTGAAATATAGGTGCTCACTTCTGCAAATTTGGTCCTATTTTCTTTCTTTCCAGCTGATAATAAACTGGTAATGAATGCAGGACTTTGGTGAATAAATATATTAATCATTTAACCATTGTACAAGTCTTCAAAACTTGAAAATATCAAAGGAAACATATAGATAAAATATTTCATCCTTCCTGGACTAAATTTTCAACTACCAGTCCTATGCAAATACACATAAATGTCACCATTAGTTTTAAAATGAATGGATGTGAGAGTTAGTCTTTCTAGAATTAGCAGTATTATCTTCTGCCAATACACAAAAATGAGAAAACTCTTCAAATGAAGGAAATACTGTGTCTATTTTTCGGGAATGCCTTTGGTGTTAAGTAGATAGAATTTGTCTGGCACTGAGCATAGAGCTGCTATGCCCTTAGAGTGGGCCTTGATTAAAACTCAATCATGTAATCTATTGATGGGAGTCATAGACTTCAATAACACAGCCATAATCCTTTGTAAGGATTATTTTTCTTATTTCCACTTTAGCTGCTTTGTCCTCTGTATGTATTTTTTTTTTAATGCTGAAAAGTCATGAATTTCTGACATTGCTCCAGCAAAACAATTTAGCATATGCTGGACTTCAAGCATGTCATTAGTCCCGTTGACTTTGATGGGATATAAGTGTGTACTTACCAGCCCTGGAGACGAGCAGATTATTAGCGGCAATACAGTCATTTCCAGTGTTGCATTCTGGTAGAACCCATAACAAGGCCAAGACTCTGATAAATGTAAATAACATAATAGACATCAGCAGATGTTTGGGAGTTACAGGGAATGGAGAGCCGGGATATTATTATTAAAATATATCTCCAGCTTTATTCATGCTGAAATGTTCTTTGTCTGCAATGAGTATTTACTGTGGCAATCTTTGCTGTTCAGCTCTGCCAAAACCTTTCATTCTCCTACTCCTCAGTGCTTGTGTTTTCCTCCCAGACCTATGCTTTTCTTGACCAGAGTGATTAGTTATATCAGTATTAACATATCTGATCCATTTTCTTCCTCAGCCTTGTAGGTCACGCTCAGGTTATGCTCCCATTCTGCTGATGGGTTTTGCTTACCATTGAATAAAATGAAGATTCTTTATTTATTTCTGAAAAGACAGATAGCTATTGTAATTATAGTTACTTGAGTAACCTGGTCTAGTGGGAGGCGTCCCTGCCCATGACAGGGGGGTTGGAACTGGATGATCTTTAAGGTCCCTTCCAACCCAAACCATTCTATGATTGTAAATCTGTCCATGAGAGCTTTTTTTTAACCTCTTAATGATACCTGGGTTAATGGAAGATTTGTTTTGTGTATTTCTAACTTTGTAAATGCATTAGCAATTGTGGTTTTTACCTCAGATTCCCTCACTGTCATACACTTCATTAGTTCTACACGTCACATTCTTTCCAGCTTTATTCTAAATTGCTGTATCATTTGCTCAGATAAATTAAGTTGTCATAGAAGCTTTGCTAAGTATTTGGTCTTTTCGTACCCTTTGGCAATATACTTCTGATTTTTAAATAACAGCTTCTTTTTCTCTTGTGCTTTCTATCTCTTCTTCTAATAGATCAGCTTGAACTAGTTGTCAACTAGTCAACAGTCCTCAACAGATACGAATAGTTATTTCTTCGTATAGAGCCACATGGAGCAGTATAACAGGCCTCCAGTTTGAGACTACCTAATAGTTGGTAGTGGGAGGGGGAAAGGGTTTGCAGGCACAATGAATTTATAAAATTAATTTTCCTTGGTGATCTCAGTTATCTGTTTAACCTATTTCCTATTTTCTACAGTTATTAAAATAATGATTTTTTTTTGCTATTGACAGAAAAGGAATCCTGTAAATATTTAAGCAAATAGGATTATGTGAAGATTTAAATAGCCATCTTTCAGAGCTTTTTGATTTTCAGTCGTCTTGTTTCAAAAGGTTTTCCATCTGTTAAGCTCTGCTTCAGGAAAGCACTTAAGCACATACTTAAATCCATCAGTACAAGGAAGACCCATAAGCCTGGATTTAACTAGATATGTATTTCTGAATCAAGGCATTAAGCTGTTCGCTCAACATGCAGAAAATTCCATCTTTTTAATCACAGTGATGGTGTACTTCCTTGCCAAAACACAGTGTTATATATAAATATTTACCATTGAATGAGCTGTAGTACAGATGGCAAGGTATGTTTTCTTCATGGAAAATAACAATTCGGGATGTAAGTATAGCCAGATATTTGGTGGTGGCAAGAGAAAGACGTACTGCTTAGGGTCTAACCTTACTTCCATTGACTTTTGCTAGATAATATAGGATTAAGTGCCCACCATGACCAATTGCTACTGGAATTAATAGGTGTGATGACACATAAATCGGTGGGATCTGTGCTGCCAGCCCTTCCACAGTGCCAGCTGAACACAAGATATCTCAGTGTTTGGTGCAGGATGATGTTCAGTGCTGCTCTGTAGCACTTTGAAATGGCCGTTGGTGTTTCATAGGGAGAAAGAGGGAGCTGCATTTAAGCACAATTTGAAATTATTCCCTTAAGAATATTGATACAGAAAAGCTCAGTAAATAACAACAAAAGATCCTAAACAGCCAGATTTGCAAAAGCTGCCTCATATTTAATTTCCAGTAATGAGATACATGCAGAGGTGGGCAGGCGGGCCTAGGGAGGAGGAGGCCTGGAAGAGCTCTGCGTTACCCACTCGACAGCTGTGTAAGGCCAAAGAACGTTTTTAGGGGAATTTTCTGGTCTTTTGTGTGTTGATTGGAACCTTTTGTAACAGGGTATGGGACAGGGAATCAAGTACATAACAATCTGTAAATGTTTTCTCACAACTGATGTACTCTTTGGTTTCCATGAGGTACCCTCTCTTCTAGTCATTGTTTGTTGTTCTCAGTTTGGGGCCTGTTTTCATGAGTGTTTAAAAGTGGCTCTTGTGTGCTGCCAAGAAATCCTGATCCTGGGCAGGCTCTTATCATCCCTTGGAAGTTGAGAAAAAATGAAATCTTATGAGAAATATTTGAGTGTAAAGGTGAATAACTCAGTGGAAGGATAAGCAGGCCACTGAGTTACTCTTTTTCCTGCCACTTTTGGACTAGCTGTTCTGTCCTCCTTACTTCTGCTTATTTCTTCTTTTTGAATAAATCAATCTGAGATCTTGTATCTCCTCTGACCACTGTTAGTGTTTGGAGGAAGGTGAAGTGTAGGAGAAAAGAGAGGAGGGAGGAAATGTTGCTTTTACATAACAAAATTCACTTTCTGGAAATATTGCTATCATTTTTGTCCAAGGTAAATGATTAATCAAAAAGTAAAGTAAAGGAGACCTCAAATTTGTGATTATACCATTGAATAAAACAAGCCAAACCCCTGTATTTCTTGCAGCACCCCAGATGTATTTGGAGCCACGAGCAGTCTGCGAGCAGTTTGTGTGTAGTTTTGATGGCATAACAGGATTAGTGGGGACTGGGAGCTGCTGTACCCAGAGTTGTAGCTGTGACAACCTAGTAAATTTTACACGGCAATTCTGCCTGGCCATCCTGCAAGTTACCCGTATCGCAGATCAACCCGCCTGATGCTTGGACTCCTTGGAATGTCCTTGTCAGCGTTGGGCTATGAATCATCCTGAGCAGCTCCTTGCCCCTTCGCTCTCGGAGGTATGCAATGTCTGCCTCAGTCTGGGGAAGATTTAGTTGTGCAGCTTATAGGATCAGGAATTTTGCCTGTTCCAGTCTAACGATGTCAGTGTTGATGTTCATGTTTTATTCCTTGCCACAACTCTTACCCAAATGAAAATGAAATTAAACACATTAAACGGTGTTTCCAGATATATTTTACCAAATTTCATACCAGGGGGGCAGGGGAGAACAGGAGGAGAAACAGAAGCCCCTTAAAATGGCTTTTGTTTTTCTCTCTTTTTAAACAATCTATGTAATTAGCTTAAGATATTACTGGGAGTGTAAGATGACCAGATTATTTGTATTTGAAAGTCATTTCTGAAATGACAGTTTATTCACAAAAGACTGATATCTTTTAAATGCTTCCCCGTAAAACATATTTTATTGCGACACCTTATAAATATTAGAACAAAGGACTTTGCAGAACAAACAGATCTGAAACCACAGAAATACACAACAATGATTCATTTCTTGTATCAGTCATTCAATACATTATTTACTTCCCTGTGAGCAGGAGGTATGTTACAATGTCTATGTCCTAGGAGCAAAAGTCAAAATATTCCCAGAGCAGCAGAGAGGCATGTATTTTCCAGATACTGGTATTGCATCTATTTGCAAGGTGTCTAAATGCAGAAATATGAATGCATCTATATTCAAATCTAGAATTAGATCCAACAATACTCCCTATTAAGTTTTCCTGTGAGGTTACTTTCAGCTTCTGTTATAGCTTATCAGCTTTATTGGGTGTTCATAGTGCAAGCAGAAGAGGAGTCATCACAAAGCCCCACTGGCCTGGAACATCAGGGCAGTAAGATTTTTATTTTTTCATTATGAAAAGGAGAAATTGTTTCTAATAATCCACCATATATTCAACTACTTTTATTTTTATTTTTAAAATTGCGAATGGATCTCAACAAACATCTGTGTTGCAATTTAATGACACAATTCACTCCTCCTCATACTTTTATAGGATTAATTAGCATCTAAACAACATTTTTTTTTGCCTTGTTGCAGCCCTAAGCTCAGCTTATATGGAACCAATTATATCTCTGCATTTCAGGCTGTTAGAAGCTCAGGGCAGAGCAGTTGTTCTTATGGAGGTCAGCAATGGTAATAAGCTGTTCTTAGGTACTTTTTCCACTATTTATATTTTGACAGTTATTGTGCATTGTATTTATGCTGACAGGTCCTGTCAGCATCCACAGATATTAAACCACCTGTGTCCTTATTCTGCCTGTACTTTGTTGGCATAGGTTTGACACTCATGGGGACCTGCATAAGTAAAAGCACAGTCACTTGCATTAGTGCAAGATAAGTGTCGAATACACGTAGCACCATTTAAATTAGGTAACGCTTTTGTTGTGCATCAGTGGAAAGACTATGCAAAGTACAAGTCTGGGAACACTTAGTGCCACACTTTACTGGTCTGAATGAAGCTCAATTTTGTAATGTGCAGAGACCATTTAAAATTATATTGGTTGGGGTTAATATGTGATAGAAATCAACCAAAGGTGGACTATTAATGGGGCTCTGATTTGCAAATTCTGACACGATAATACTTGTTACCTCTTTGATCTTCATCTCTAAAAGTATCCACAGTATGAGCTAGGCTGGGGTAAGACTATGTGCTGTGATCCCTTCTGACCCACAAATCTCTAAAATGTAGTATTTGTTCTGTTTCTTGTGCTAATATAAACTGTAGTAGTGTCCCTAAGCAATTTAGAAGTTACATCAGTGATCACAGGAGATATGAATTTTAATAGCGATTTCAAGAAATCTGCAGGTTTGGGTGAAATGGATATTTGGTATAGAAATCATCCAACAGTTGAGGAACTTAAAGGACTTTCTGTAGAGCCAGTCCACAGTAATGTTCTGGGTGAAAAAATATCTTATTTATTTAGAGTGAGGATGTTCAGAACACTGGATGATCTGCTTTCTTGCTAAAATCTGTATATGCCTAAATAATAAATTCCATTTGAAGTGATCATCAATAATTATGCTAGATGTGAATTTTTCCACTCTTTAGTTATAAGATGCCACAGTTTCTTGCCAGATACCATGGTTAATTACAGACAAGTTAATTACTCCCCAGTCATGATTTACGGTGACTACTGGCCGCTATTTCCACTTGATTGCTGCCACATCTCAGAATGACAATGAAAAATTGTGCTCCAAATTGGATGTGAAAGGAAAGAGAAATCCAGTTTAAGATGCAAAACTGAAGGAGCAGCAAACCTTGGTAAACTCCACAATGGAAAGGCTGGAGAAAATTGTTTTCTCCGCCCTCTCCCTTCCCACCTCCCCCTTATCGTGGGCAACTGAAACTGCACTAATTGTCAAAACCTTGAATTCAGAAAAGCACATTCATATTTGTCCACCCCCTGACCCTGTTTGTCTGGTATGAAGCTACTGCATCTTGTCATAAATTATGAATTATCTGAAACAGGGTCTGTATTTGTGTCAGTTCTTACAAAGCAGAAGAGGTCTTTTTGATCCCTGATACCGGCATCTGTAGTTACAAACTGCTGCATCATATCACAGCAGCATTTGTAATTATAACTGATATAAAAATATTGTAACTTAGAATCCTTTCTTTTATAGATTCTGATTGTCTGTTGCTGATGAGGTATTATCATTGTATAATATTTTTGTGTTGACTGGAGGAATTTTCATTGCTTGTCCCTAGTAGGACAACTTTCTGATTTTGCATCACAATAGACTGGAAAGGTGTGCACTAGCTAAACTGCCAGCATCTGGCAGCAATTCAGTCTCACATATAGAGCCCCAGTTAGTTAGCAACTGCTCTTGGGGTTCTTCCACCATAACCAGTCCCACTTTTAGACTTCCCTACCTTTGGGAGCTGATAAAAATGCTCTCAGAAAAGCAAGGAACCAATGTGTATGCTGTGACTCGACCTACAATGGCTACTGGGCAGTGTGCACCTGTGGTCGATAGTTTTTGCTGAAATTCTGGCTGTACCATTTTTATGTCTGGTACTTCAGTTTTGTGCATGTTTTTCGGTCTCTTGAGATTCTTGCATATTCTGGTTTGTCCCTGTTTGCATGCAGACTTGAACTGTTTCTCTTGATTTTCCTACGTGAGGAATCAGAGGTAGAATCAGTCTATGTTACAGTAAAAATTTGGAAAATGTGGACAGACATGAAGTGGTTTTGTTTATCATCAAAATTTTGTAAGTCCAAGAGATTTGACCAGTGAGATTTTTTGGATACCAGCCTGTTTGACTCTCTACGTTTCTTGAGAATTATTTTGAAAACGTATTAATAAGAATGTCAGCTCCAGCCATCACTGATGGTTACAATGACAAAAATGTGTTATAAAAACACCTGAAAACTTACTTCACCTTGAGATTCACAAGGACATTTATGCGCACATTCCCTCTTCTAAAACAGACTATGAATTTCATCTTCCAACTTTGTTCTCACTGCACACAAGCATTCATGGGAGAAAATGTTTATACAATGCTTGGAACAACTTGGGCACATTTCATATAAAGAAGGAAAGTTGGATTTCGTTAATTGCTCCAACAATTAAGTCAATTAGAGAAGTGCATCTTGTTAGGTATCTGCTAAGATTCTACTTAATGGCTCATTACTTGTAAGCAAGCAGTCTGATATCATTTACAATGCCATGTAAAATAGTGAGATGGAAAAGCATGGGAGAGCAAACTGTGCTGTTATTAATTTTCACTTTCTGTTTACTTTTCATACTATTGGTAAAATAAGTACCTTCTAATATGAAACTATTTAATCTGTCCTATCTCACTACTACTGTGCAACAAACAGATGATGTGAATTCTCTTTTTACTGTGCTTGGCTAGGTATGTAGGATACCAGGTTTCAAGAGCCTTGTCCAGTTGCCTAACAGTGCTCACTCCCTAAATTAATTCCTTGTTCCTTCAGTTATTTTATACTCATTAAATAGAGAGATGGGCATCTGTCAATAAGAACAGCACCAATGCCCTAAGGACTCGTGTCTCGCTCCCTTCCTTGGGGAAGGAGTGTAAGTCATGTAGGTGATAGCTTGTCGGGGCTGTTAGCAGTGAGGAAGAGCGGGTTTTCATTCCCATGCAGGCACAAGCAGGTCATTTAATTTGTACGGTGTCAGACTCCGGGTGATTGTTTCCTTGTTTGTTCAGGCAGGGCTGAGTAGGCAAAGGATACTGTCTTGTTTGGTGTTTATTGCTGGCTAATGACTCAACAGGGATCTCGCAGTTATTAAAACCCTTTGTTTCCCTTTATCACAGTCTGCCTTAATACATTTCTGTCTAGGCAGCAAGCTTCTCCCTTACTTTTTGTTCCATTAGTTTTTGTTGTGGTGGTTTGCAAGTAAGTGACCGGTGGACAGACAGATCCTTCTAAGCAGTGGCCAGCCCTCCCTTAAGGCAACGGCAGAGCGTGTGTCTCCCAGTGAAGGAGCCTGTGTCTCTATAAAGATGCAATGGCGACCTGCAGGGACAGTGCACTAGGAAGCCAGTTAACAGCTGGAAACTTAAAGTCTTCTTGAGATTTAGCTCATATGTAACACCTTTGCATTCCTGGTATTAAGAGATGGAGCTTAGTCAACTACCCTGGTATTTGAGCAGTAATTATCTTAAGGAGTTCCATGATTAGGGTGTAGTACTCACTACCATTACTGTAAAATAACACAGTACTCTGTCTTGCTTTAAGAAGGGTAGTGATGCTTTAAAATGAATGGCTGCTAACAGGAGTAATCCTATAATCAGGATAATGTTTTATACACAAGACTATTTTTGTACAATGCCACTACAGTAAATGAGCCTATTCTGATAACATTGAACAAGTACCACAATTTTCCAGGTGGGCAATTTTGATTAGACATTGGTCTTTTTCTTTGGGAACTTAAGGTTCTGCTAAACAACATACTGTGCTAAATTATTCAGCACATTGAGTTTAAAATAAGATAATTCCTCTTTATAAATACTTGTCTTTCCACTATATACCCAGAAAGACAATTTTTTTTTGTCCAGCAGTGTGGGGTTGTAAATACCTAAATACTCTGTCAAAATACTGCCTTCTCCAGCACTATAAAATTGAGAACATTACACGTTTTTGAGATTTATTTTGGGTGTACACACATATGGTTAGTGTCATTTTTTCACCTGTTTTATTGAATTGTAGTTGTTGGGGTTTTTTTAGTTTTGGAGCAAAACCAGCTCAGAGGTGCAACTACATTTTGATCTGAACACCACGAGATCTGTGGTTTCTCGTACTGTTTTCCATAACTGTGTCCCTGGTAAAGAAAGCTGGGTTGCTGCATATGACCTTCACACATGTGGAGCAGACACCTTCCTTCCTCTAGTATAAACTAGTTGTCTGTTAAGATGGAGCATGCGGGTGCACCTAGTCCAGTATGTCTACAAACTCAGCCAAGCTCATGCAGGGATTTAAATTCAAAATCAGTCACTCGATTTTGGCTCAAGTCTGTTTGGGGAGCCACAGCTTTTAAAATAAATGTGGAAGATTCATGGTCTGGAGAGCTTATGTTGAAGAGGGTGGCTACTCAGCAGAGAGCAGGGAAATCAAAGTATTAAGCATAAAAATATTTATTTTTAAGTTAATGTGTGAAAATAGTATTTCCATTTTCTTCAGCAGCTGTAATCTTGTTATTTGATAAAACTGCTTTCAGCAGTAAATTCTAGAGATTAAGAATTAGCAGAATCATGCATGTCCGGTGACTGACTGAGTGCAGTCAGACGCAGTGACATCCAAACTCGGAGCAGCTGGATCTGCCAGATCTGAGCATGACCTGCATCACGGCAGCATTTGAACCCGCAGCATCGTCTGCTTCCCACAATTCTGCATTGCACATATTTAATAGAACAATGTACTTTCTGGATTTTGTGGTTCTGTGGGAATCCATTCCTGCTGCTCTGGGCTCACTTAGTGCATCAGCATTACATCTTAATATGCATGCATAAAACATGTCTGTATGTGCGCTATCCATTTTAATTACAGATATACTCAAGCTCAGATTCATCGTCTTAGTTCCCTTCGAGATGTTTTGCTGCTCTTTCTTTGTGCGTTATGAGTATCATTTTCATGGTTCAATCTATAAGGTTTTGCTTCCTGAATTAACATCTGAATTTGACATTTTCTCAATAATAAATAGGTAGCGCTATGATGAAAGTACCCAGGAAGGCTACATTACATTCTCTGGCAATTTATTTTAAAGACATGTGAAGTGTGTCCTTCTTCCCAGGCAGAGCTGATGCTATTCCGTATAGCATATCTCAGTGCTTTTAAATCCTCAGGGAAATTATCTTTTAAATTACTTAAGGGGAAAAAAATAAAAAGGCAGCATGGCTTGACACCAAGGATTAACTGCTCCTACATAAGTTAATTTGGTTTAAAGATGTGATACTTTCTAGATATTGATTTGGATATTTTAGTTCTATAACTCCTAAGTTATAGGCAAACTTAGTACATTATGAAGATACTTGGCTGGATATTAAAATTGTAAAAGTACTTATGAAATAATTGCTAAAGTCATAATTGCTCTGATATTCTGGAGTTCTTAAAAAAATGCAAAAGGAGAGAGTAATACAGGAGAATTGGGAAATAAATCCATTTCTAGAAAGACCAGCATCATTTGTTAAAGCAAACAAACAAACAAATCGCACAGTTGGGGCACACCATCTGTGACTTTGGTATCTATCTCCTCTGTACATATTACACTGAGTCTTCTACAACTGATTCCAAAGAGACATGGGGGTATTTGGCATGTAGAAAGTTTAAATCTGTGGTCTATTCAGCTGTGAGAAAGTAAAATAAAAACCTTACCTCTCTTGTAGAATCACTATCAATAATCCTTGATGCATTTTTTTCATTAAAGAAACTTTTTTTTTTTACTTGAAGATTTAACTTGGTGTTCAGTGAAAAGAGTGTGCATTTTCAAAAGACAAAGAGTTTGGGAACCAGTAATGGATCAGCAAAGTGTCTGTAGAGTAAATAATTTGATGAAAATGGCTCTTGATAACACTAGGTAGCTACTGACAAGGGAAAAACAGAATTCTGCTACAAAAGGTATTCATATCTCATGTCCAGTACAGAATTTTGCCTAACTGGCAAAACCTTTTTTCTAAAAAAAAACCCAAAACCAAACAAAATAAGCCCAAAACCAACCAAAACCCCCAAACCCTCAAAACCACCAAAACACACACACACACACCCCGAAGGAACAAACAGAACTGCATTTTCTATATATACAAAGGGTTGGCAGAGCCTTTGAAAAATGTCAACCCCCAAATGCTGACAAGGAGGGCACGTGGAGTTTGGCATGTCTAAGTTGCCAGTCGTAGGGCACGGTGGGTTCATCAGCTGTGGATTTGTACCGTCGCAATTTTTACACGCTGCTGAGGCATCCTGGCTGCTTGGATGTTCTGCCTGGCTCCAGCCAGGCCAGGGAATAAGAGCTGCGCAGCCTGGCTGGTAAGGGGTCGGCAGGGTTTTCCTTCAGACGAGGCCACTGCTGGTTTGTGGACAACAGCCTGCTGCTGACGAACGGAGTACCCAGCCAGGCCGTGCCTTTCAGGGGTGACTGTAGGAAAGGGCTGGGAACCGGCAGGGAGCCCCAGAACTGTGTACCTATTATTTTCTACCTTTGCAATGATTCTGCTGCTTTTGCAGTCCCTGTGGAAATGAAGTTCAGCTAATTAAATGGTAATGAACACCATGCTGTGAGGAATGTTGCAAATAAGTGAAGGTTTGTAGAACAAATTCTAAGACAAATAGTCATGTTTTTCAACAGCAACAGAACCTAGTAATCTGAGGTTTTCTATAGTTATTAGTCTGTCTGTAGTTGCTATCTCTTCCCCTTGCTGATAGTTTTGTCACTTATATTACAGTTCTCCTGTACCAAATAGTTGTAGTAGGGTTTATTTAGCAGAAAGCCTTTGATCACATTTGATTTCCTTTGTGCTTCAAGAAGGTAGAGCTTATGGTGTGTTTGTGCAGAGTTTTCACATTTCAGACTACTTTTCTACACTTCTTTAATTGTCATGTGCATAAATTACTGCTGATCTTCTTTCATTTGCAGACTCTTGCCCTGGAGTTATGTAGTCTCCTACTGATGGGTTTTGTTGCTTAGTTTTGAAACACCTGTCACTTTCCCAGGAATTATTTCAATGTGTCTTGGGTTTTTTGGCTTCCCTATGGAATTAATGCAACTTTTTTTTTTTAATGAAAATAATTATTTTTCTGTTTCGGTGTCATTATATTTCTTTTGCTGATATGAACATGTCATTAGAATTCCCTTCAACTAAGTCCTAAGAGCTTTCCAGGTATCCCAGTTGATGTACAGATCGTTAATTAATAGAATAGTGCTAATTAGTTTCTTCTTATTAATTTTCTCCTTTAATTCCACAGTATTGTGTAAGTAATTGTCAAAGATTCCGGATCTTTTCTAGATGCATTCTAGAGGATAAGGAGATCATGTTCAATTTTCTGGAATTTCTCAGTTGATATACTTTCTAAATGGAAATTTAAAGCAAAAAATACTCAAATCTAACACAGAAAATCATTCATTGTTCTCAATTCTTAAGAAAACTGACAAGTTTTTACTGCTTCTCTTTTTAAGTCCAGTTGGTCTATGTAGTCTATTGCTAACATGTAACAGAGATATGAAAAGTTAATAAAATTTAAAATAAGCTTTTTAAGTGGATATCATCTCTCCAGTACAGCACATCCTGAACTATAGTACTTTAAGCAACACCCTGAATTCAAATGCTAAGAAACTGAAACCTGTTTCAAGAAGTGGATTTAGTGGAGAGTGGAGGGAAACCTGGAGGCACTTAAACAATTTAGTTCTGACCTCTGCTCAGGTGGTTGGGTTTTGGAGTCTTTGGAGTGATGATCTGAGCTCTTTTCTCTTGCGAAGGGGATAGGAAGATAAAATAATGGTTGATATTAGCCAAGTTAGTGAATGCACAGTTCAACAATATACACTAAGCTGATGAACATGGAATATGTTTCTCTATAGAATCAAATCTAATAGGAGTCCAATATTTTAATTAAATTAAGTAAAAATTGGATTCCCCTTGCAGTTTGATGATTAAGGCTGCATTGAATGAGACCTGAGACCAGAAATGGCATCTTTCACCTTCATTTTATGCTTACATTTCTTCCAGCCATAATTCATGATTCTGACCAGGAAATTGGATAAAATTTATTTAAGAAAGACCTAATATACAGAAATTCTTTTGCTTAAACATTTCTTGTCCATTTTCTCACTTTCTTTCTTCTCCTTTAGTGCCTTAATTGCAAAAGTGTTTATGTAACTTCTGATATATTAAACGTCTTGTGCGTTTTCTGGGTTCCCACCCTTTCAGAACATTGATGATCTTTTCACGTACCCAGAGCAGGCACAAATCATCATTCCCATTCTGTCTTCCATGTCGTCAAATAATTTGAAACAGACATTTTCTTCTTAACAATTCTACCGTTGTATTCTATTATTTTCGTATTAAAATAATTATGACCCTCTACTGTAATTGATATTTTTTCCACTTAGGCTTGTTTAAATAAGTGCCAAACACTCTACTTTCAAAGGACCCTTTGTTGCCTCACTAAAGGTATGTTGGAATGTTCCCTGAAATAGCTCAGTTGGTTTTGATTCTTTTTTCTTTTCTTTCCTGCAGCCCTATCCATTCACTTTCAAGTTTGTAGTTTCTTGCACTCTCTTCAATAATTACATCTTCATCTACCAAACTTTCCTTTTTCATTAAAGAACCTTGAATCAGTGTAATGCTACCGTGAAGCTCAGCATTTGTGTCTATTCCCATTTTTGTGTATTCTGTACGAATTTTCTTTCAAGCTAGCTCGTATGACGGGGCTTTTCTGAATGCTTTACAGTGGCCATTTTTC
Organism: Anarhynchus alexandrinus; assembly: GCA_008711295.1. Taxonomy (NCBI): domain Eukaryota; kingdom Metazoa; phylum Chordata; class Aves; order Charadriiformes; family Charadriidae; genus Anarhynchus; species Anarhynchus alexandrinus. Next base: position 426,361 of record VUYV01000208.1, on the reverse strand, counting down.
CCCCTCCAATGTGAGGCCCCTGACATTTTTATTCTGTTTGAGAAGGAAAACTACATTGTTCAGAACAGCATACTGCATGCTAGAATATCCAATAGCCCATTTTAGACCATTTATCTTAAAAACAGAGCTTTTGAATCAACCTCTGTCTCAGTCAGACTATGTGTTTATGTGGGTTAGAAGAGCTCTGGTACATTGAGTAATAGGGTTCTATGGCATTTCTTACCCATTTCTCTTACTGGAAGCGCTGAGATTTCCCAGGTTCCAGGAGAATGCCCTGCTTCTCACATAACGATTATCCTTTTACTTAACTAGTGATTGTACTTCAGACGTAAAAAGCCTTTTGAATAAAATGTACTAAGAAGGACCACTTCTGCAAACAGAAATTTGGCTTTGAGCCAGGATTAAAAAAACAACAACAACAACAAAAACCCCCAAAACAAAAAAGACCCCCCCAAACTCACAGAAAAATAGTGGTTCTGCTTATCATATAGCAGTTTCCTCTGTGAAAAATGGAAACTGGCTGAACCTAAACACCAGCTGTGCACATAGGAACATCTTACTTGCACACTAACTGTTCTTTGGTAAACCACTACAGCGCTGAAGCTAAGAATTGCAGTGAAAATGTTGTAATCCACCTCATATGAAGATAGAAGTCTGAAGACCAGCCGTATCATGATAGTCCTACATCTTGCCAATTAACTTAAGGTGCATTGAGTGAAAATAGTACAATTGGGAACACAGCAGGAGAAAGAAGTGCTATTAAAAACTCTAAAGCAACCAGAGGAAATACGTTAATCTGTAGAGGTGCTAAGTTTAATGATGCAAAAAGAACCAACAGAAATACATTATCAATCTATTATTTAACAACAGAAATTATAATGCAAGTGTGAATCATAACAGAGTGACATATTAGACTCTATTCCTAGATTAGTCTTGAAGTGGACAGATTCTCCCTCTTCGGGTGTAGGCTCTGGATCCGTGCTGCTGGAGCAATCGGATAGTTGTCAGGCTGAGTGTTGGGTATATGGAATGCTGGAGCAGGCTGTTGAAGGATGAATGTTATTAGGGCCACACAAGGCGTTGTATATAGGGACAGTATTTGACCTGTGATGTAAATAATCCAATTTTTCTTACTCTGTATGTCTGTTCAAACATAATTTACCTCCTCATTGATGAAGTTGCATTTTGTTACAATTTTATATATATACCTTGCAACTGGAGGATCCTGAGATTTCACTGTGTTGGAAACATGAAAAATTCAGGGGTTTGTACACATCCCAGGGACCATACAGCAACACTGTAATGCAAAACAAGTGTACTTCAGTGAACAGAAGAATGACTCTTAATAGAAAATAAAATATGTGGATGTTAGTTTCAGATGATACAAACAAGACATAGCTATTCAGGTTGGCAACTTTGTCCCTTAATACTTTTATGACATTTATTTTTGATTGCTGGTTTGCGAAATGTTTGTAATCAGACTTGTAGAAAAGACAGAAAATCCAGTTCGTCTTCATCACGCTGAGAGAGAAATGCTTTTCCCCCACAACTTGCATTAATGTCCATGATACTTGGGAAACCTCAGGTAGTTTTGCAGGCTCATGTGGTTATGGGCTGAAAGTTCTGTTGACCTGACCTCATCCACTGCAGTGTCAGCAGCTCTCTGAATAAAACCTAAATTCATTTTGAAGGACTTCTATAGGTCTCAATGACTTGTGGATCCAGTAGGTTATGATTGCTGGGCTGCAGTCCTGCTTTTGATACTTATTGGTGTATATATATCTATCTATAAAAGATAGTTATACTTCAGATTTACCCATCAGTAAAAACCTAACCAAAACCAACAACTATATATAACTACTTGCCTTCTGGTTCTTAATGTTTCTTAAATAATAATTCTATGATTTCTGCTTTCCAGGGAGAGGGAAGATTGAAGGGGAGTGTATGCAAATTCTCTGACGTTAAATTCAAGGCCACAATTACTAGCATTGTTTATTGGGGTCACTGAACTAAAACAGAGAATTGTGGGAAGGAGATGAATGTGGTAACTACCACACTGTGAGAGGGTGAAGCACTTAACAGTGTCTTCCAGTACAGTAGTGGAGTCCCCCCGCCTTGCATAAGGGAATGCAAAATTCAAAAGTAATAGAAAAGCAATATAAATGTGTTACAGTGACACCGTTGATAACATTGCCTGTAAAATTTAAATATACTGTGAATGGCTTGAAATTAACAGCTTTTGGAACCGTACCTTGTAAAACTCACTCATACATGACTTAATTTTATTCCATTCCTGTTGCACATACAGTGCTGAAATTATACATGTGAAGAACATTCATAGTGGAAAAATAAATTATTGTGTGTGTTTAACAGGTAAGATAATAGTGGTTAAACAGTGTAATTCTGATAATCATGGTGTTAGAAAGCTGTGAATGAATTCCTACCACTGCTTTGCATTTTGTCTGAACACTTTTCCATGAAAGCTGTCATCAGCAGTGAGGTTGTCCGGGAGAGGATGCGAGGGGCAGGGAAAGGGAAGATGTTGTACTAGGCATTGATTAGATGCATCTCTCATTAATGCAAGTACACTTACATGGAGGCATGACATATTCTCAGGCTGCAAATTTAACAAGCTAGGCGGGTAAACAGATAGTTAACCTAACAATGAGCAGGACTAATCCTTTAGCAAGGGCAGGAATCCTTGTAATGAATAATTATCTAAGGACAATCTTGTAAATCTGATTTAATTAAGGATATGACCCGGCCATTTCTTTGAGGAAAACATTTGGCTGTCTGCTTTCTAAATAAGACTATGTGACCCCAAACTAGTATTCTTAGTGGTTTATAAATAGTAATTCTGCCCCTGAAGATCTGTCCACCCTTGACCAAAATGCCATGGAAAGATGCCTTCATCAAATGGGGTTTTTCTTTCAAAATACAGACTACAAAAAATAAAGGGGCTCAATATTTTGGAAGCCAGAGCTGCCCATAATATTGAGGTTTGATTGTAAGTTTATTTAATTTGGATGGCTTTTTGATTTTGTGTTACAAGCCAGAAATTTTGTAAAACTTATTAACTGCATCTTTTGCTTTTTGGAAGCAGCTGGAAAGCTTTTACCTGTAATGAAACACTTGATAAAACCTCATATATACTCTCAATATGATTAAAATTCCAAAATGTAGTGAATATTGGTTCTCTCAAGTGATTTGGGCAAGGAAGAGGAATAATTTTCTGTGGGTTTTTTTTTGTTGTTGGATTTTTTTTGGGGGGGATGGGTGAAGCAGGTGTAAAAAAGCTGTGCGGCAGACACAGAATTTTAATCTTTCTTTCCAGTCACATACTGTCAGATGTAAATCTCTGCCAGGCTGGAAGGCAGTGAAGAGTCAGGCCCCTTGGGAATGCAGTTCCTGATGGAGTGGTCAGACGGTGATGCAGGAATACATGGATGGATGGCTCTGCCGGCCACAGGATCTCTAAGGATCTTGTTAGTTCTTTGGAAGGAGATAACTTTCCATCCTCTCACTGCTCTCCCCTGGTAGCTCCGATGTCTCTGTAGTGTTTTACTTCCAAAATGGCTAAATTGGCTGTTGTGAAGATTATTCCCATCATCATATTATCTACATCCAAAGTGCACTGATGTCAAGGACAGACTTTCATTCTCAGTAAAGTGCTATATATACTGATCATCTCTTTGGAGAATCCAAAAATATTAACAGGGCCCATCTTTTGAGATAGTGGGAGATATTTCTTCCTTTTCTTTTTTTTTGTGGTGTAGTTTTTGTATAATAGCCATAATCTTTATTGCTTTGTGGTATACAGTTCTTGCCATAAATGGCTATCAGGATTGATTAAACGCCTGAGCTTCAATGTGCCTCCCATAAATGGCTATCAGGATTGATTAAATGCCTCAGCTTCAATATTTAATCAAACTCACCAGCTGTCGATTGCTGTATACTACAAAATCATGAGATTATTCCTTAAATATGATGCAATAAACCAAATTGTTCATAAATCTGGTACAGTATCATATATCTTTATATCTTCTTTCCTTTTAACTAAGGAAGAGGAGCATGGGCAATGTTGACTGTCTGTGATAATTTTGTGCTGCAATTTTAAAAAGTAGCACTACCTAAAAAGTATTTTCTTTTTCCTAACACTTGTGCATGAGAGAATTATTGTCATGTCTCTACCAGTTAAAATCAAAGATGTGTTAGATTAAACCCACTAAAGGTTGCGTGTTCACCAAGGATTTTTTTCAAGATATTTTTTTGTTTTGCTGTAAAACTGTCAGAAAAAGACTAATGGAATCAGCAAACCATTGGAGTTTGTTGATTGACTTGGTGTGTACTTTCATGTTATTTGAGTTAGCTTCTGAAAGCAGAAGTATGGCCATGATGAGTCTAGAAAAATGAGTTGTTTGACAAGTGTGTTAGTTGGGATGTTTTAAAAAAACACTGCCTATGGAATGGAGAAAAAAATTGGGAGTTGAATAGTGTAAACACTGGTTGTTTTCTGCACTAAATTATGTTAAACTGCTGAAGTGCTTGCTAAACTTTTTTTCTTTTCCTTGGTAATACAAACCCACTTGACATTAGTAAATCAATGAACTATTAAGACTGTCCAAATAGAGTCTGTGGGACTAAGTACATTCCTATTGTAGGCAAGGTCCTCAGTTTATATATCTGTTGAGTAATCTGAGCTGTTGTCACTGTATTATTTCTTGGGATGAAAGAGTCTATCACTGTTGTAACCTGTCATTTTAGAAAGGATCACTGTGAAGAAATGCAGGACAGATGGCAGTATCAGCCTCTATGCAACTGAGTACGTGGGGATCCTTCTGGATGGATGCTGCCGAAGTGTGAGGATTTGGGAACTCAGAAAAATTGGTCTGAAGAATGGATTTAATCTACTGTTGTGGTAGACAACATGTGATAGTATCTGAGCCTAGTCATCTGGTCTATCGCAAATGTCTGCTTTAGGACAAGGTGCCTTGTGCCTTAGAAGTACCACTTTCTCTTCACTGTTAAAGGAAGCCTAGACAGTGAGCTCAGGGCATCAAATGACTCCCACCCTAAACATCGTTAATGGAAATGGAGCTGGATGGTAAGCGCATGTTTGTCTTGATAACTTTTGGGGATTTTTGTAATTTGGAAGTGAAAAAACTCACTTTCCATCAGGAATTTTTTAATTCCCTTAAGAGGAGGATTTGTTTTGGTTTGGCTTGGGTTTTTTTTTTCAGTCATTTGAGAATCTTTCTATGGTCTGTTTGATAAAATAGACACTGAAATAGGATTGGAAAAAGTATTTGAACTCATATGTGGCAAGCTAAAAATATTTATTAGAAGTAACATTTTCCTGCAATTAAAAAAAAATGTTTATTAGAAGGAGCACTTTCTTGTCATTTAAAGAGAAAGCTATTTAGAAACTTAGTTTTTTAATGGGAAGACGTTAAGGAACATTAACTGCACCTATTGGTAAATCAGTAGTTATTTTGGTCTTATGGTTATCTTTAGGCAAAGCTCTTACTTTTATTGAAGGACTTTCCTTCTTCTCCCAGAATCTCACTGCCTCAGGGACTTTATAAGGTTTTTTCATTACACTCATGTTCTTTACATATAGATAATAAACAATGGAACCAGTTGAAAAAAATACTACAGTAACCATTTATAGCACTAATAAAATTTGGAACAAGAAATATCAGACAAAATAATTAGGTGAGATAATAGGAGTTTTCTGAATTAAAAAGAGAAAAAATGAGTTAGATCATTTATAAATGTACTCTGTATGTTTGTTTGGTTTTGGTTTATTTTTTTTTTATCCACATGTCACTGCCAGGAAATAAGACCCCACTGATTTTTACAAGAATTACTTTCTGTAGTTGATGTTATCACATGAATAAATGGCTAAGTATTCATTATTTAGATTCCACTGTATTACAAATGAATTCATAGCTCATAATTTGCATTTTCTGCAAGTACCTGGTGGCTGAGCATCAAAATATATTCAGCAAATCCTCCAGGCTAATTGGTAAACAGGAAAAACTAATTGTAGTTTATAGGAACATAATTAGGCTAGAAGCAGAACCATGATCTCTGAGTTACGAGGCAAAACAATTGCCAGTAATCATCACTATCCTCCCCCACTATCAGGGTGGCCTGATGTACATTGTCCAGGCTCTACACCCACATTGTCTCTGGGCTAAATAGGAATCATTCATCTTTGAAGGACCAGGTGATGTCTAAACATGTGGGAAAGAACAGCATCTCTTCAGATGTCCTGCTGGCCTGATCTGCTGATGAGTCTCCATCCTAGAGCAAGTCAGCAACAGGAGACTCGGTAGCCCCACTGGGGATTGGATTATAAAAGGCTGAAAAAAATAATGTTTTGTAACAGGGTCAGAATAAAGACCTCTGTTAAAGGAGAGGGAATTGAAAAAGTAAGGATTGCATTTGGTGATCTTTCAAAGAGAAGTAGATGGGTGTTATAGCATATGGGTGTTATTTGTGATGCAATAAAGACTATACAGGTAGTCAGTAATATCTGAAAATAATAATGGGATAATGACAAAATGAATACAAAGAAAACTAAGTGAACAAAGGAAATGATAGCATGAATTGCTTAGTGCTAAATTAGCAGATTTCTGGACTAGTAATAAGGGATTAAATCCTATAATAATGGTGAGATCTTTTTTGTGAGATTGGAAGGACATATGTATAAATTGTAGGAGTGGGATTTAGTATGACTTGTACTTTCAAACTGAAATTGGAATATCCTAGCAGGACACCAGGGATTGAAGCTGTAAATGACAGAACAGTTCAAATACCTTGGTATTTGTGTAGATCTAATCTCAGCTAATAACTATACCCCATTTAGGGAATTGCTAAATTCAAACAAAAGACATCCTGATTAACTGACATTCCATTGAAGTGGAGACGAGATAAAGAGTAGAGAAAAATGAAGAGTATATCAGCTTTAGAAAAGAAGTAGCTGACAAAAACACTGAAAGACGTTTCTTTTAGGGAGAAATGCAATTCAGTCTACTTCTTCCAGGGGGAATGGGAAAACAGGCAGGATGGTATACAGCAGGAGGCAAAGAAGGACTGACCGAAGGTGAGCATTAGAATCCTACAAACAAAAATGGTAGAGAATAAAATATCTTAACTTAATCCATGTGCCAAATCAGTCTTGGAGCCAGGCTTAATATTCTGGATTTACAACAAAACTATGCTACAACAGTTCATGTCCGAACACCTAAGAGTCACTAGCTGTTAATAAGGCATTTCTTTTCCCCATCTCATCCTATGATACACTGCATTTGTTAACATTCTGGCAAGCATTAAGCCCATTAGTTTTTCATAAGCAGTAGGTAAAAGATAAACTGAAGGTCATATTCTTCCTTCTCTCCTGTTCCATATTATGGTGGCATGGCTTTGGTTACCTATATCCTAAAGACCTTTGTGGGCTTAAATATATCTACAGAAATACACGTTCATATTTTTGTGTGACTGTATTTCTTTTCCAATTACTATCTGCAGTATTATCTGACTCTGTTTTACAGTCCTCTCTCTTACATTTTCTAATGTAATATATGATGATAAGCATGTGCAATAAATACTAGTAAAAGTTTAATTTAGAGTTAGAAAAGATTGTTATTTACAGTGTTTGCTGATGGTCTTTCCTCATTGAAATATTTTGTGTCATGAAGTGATTTTTGCCTAATGCAGAGTTATAGAAGAAAAGTACTTTTTGCTTTAACACATTTACTAAAGAAGCGATTTTCAATTGAGGAAGCACTATAAATGCTTTTAGAAGTCTTTTTCTTCTTTTAAACTTATGGGATAAGTTAAGTAATGCTGTCACTGGTTATCCAGAGTATTAATTGTGTATTCTTTGGGCAGGGCTTTGGGTTTTTTTGTCTTTTTGTGTGAAAAATAGCAGGCTGCTGCTATTGCAGTCTAGGAAAAAGGAGAACTGTAAATAATGTTTAGTAATGTGCTTTTCTATATCAAGTTCTTCTCAGGTAATAAGGCTAGAGAAGATAGAATCTGTTGTTTTTCTAAAAATTTTAAGGAATATAAAAGCATAATTTGATTGAATATATCTCACTAGAATATAACTGCTTTTTCAAGTGCTCTTCTTTTTAAAAAGAAAGAATTTCTCTGCTTTTTTTTCTGTGGAAATTAAGATTTTTGTTTAAAGTACAGATGGCATTTAAGGCTATGTGTTCCTGTAACTATTTTAAGCCATTGCTGAATTTCCCCTAGACCTGTTGTCAGCTAGGTGAATGTTTGAAGTAAACACGTAACTCATCTTTACTCTGCAGTGTTTCTTAAATGAGAACAAATCACAAACATTATGTAGAGGATGTAATATATTACCTTTCTCAATGTATGTTTAGACCCAGCCTGGGGAGCAAGGGGAAAATGGAGCTTAATAGCCTATTTTTATTAATCTGAAGTTTAACAATATATTTTTGTTAATCTAAAGTCAGTGAGTGGTGTTTGAAGGCAGAGCTGTAATTTCTAAACTTTCCCAGGGCAGAAACAAGTGTGGCTGTGACACAGTGCTGTGCTCCTCACTGAAGGCCTAAAAACCAGTCAACCCTGGAACAGCTGTGGCGTTGCATCATCTTCTAGATTACATTAGTTCTTTTTTTTTTTAAGTATAGGTAAAAAGCATTTATTTCACTATGAAAGTTTGACTTGGGAAAAATAAGTGAATAGTTGTTCAGCCATAAATGTGGTTTATTAGTATTTAGTTTAAGATGGAGTTTACGTGATTGGATCAGTTTGTTGCTGTCCAAATCAAAAAGCTAATTAGGTGTAGCCCACTGCTGTTTCCAAGAGAAAAACTAGAAATAAAATGAATTAGCACAAATTGACTAGTTTTGCTAAGCAAACAAGGTTAATCTCTCCATGTTTGTAAGTAGTAAAACTATATTAAAACAATTAAATTATATTTAGCTGCAAAGTGTGCAGCATCAGTCAGCAAGCCTTCTTTAAAATTCCAGAGATAAACTGTGTGTCTGAAGGTACTATAAAGTGGAGAAAGCCTATTTCCACATTATGTGATCATATATAGATAATTTACTTTGCTACTACATTTCCCCACTATAATTCTATTACATTTAGGGGCTCATTTAATAACACTTATCTGTCTGATGTTAAACTGGGCATGACTGAGTCCTGTAAAACTGTAACGCTGGAGTGCAGTTCACCATCAATGCTTGGAAAACCCAAACCAGCACGAACCAGTCCTCCTTCCTTTGAATTCATCAGGTATTAGAAATACCTTATCTAAAAAAAAAAGGCAAAAAAACCCTAAAAACGGACTGTCTAACGTTTGTTATGTCAATGAGCGAAATAATGGATCTGTAGAAACAGCTTTCTCTCATCGCTTAAAGATCACGAAGCAGCTGAAAACGAATATGAGGAAAGCAAACCTGAAAAACCCATATGGTCTGTAAAAAGACATGAGAATCATAGGATTGTTTAGGTTGGAAGGGACCTTGAATCCTTATGTCCTAGAAAATAATGGTCTCTCACTGGTTTACAGCTAATGGCGTGAACGTGTTAATGTAGTCTTCTGTCAATGTTGTGAAGAGTGCATCGTCTCCATTTTATAGATGGAAAACTATAAAAGATAAAATTTATTATTTAGTAAAAATTAAATAATTTATCCATCCTAGAAAAGAGCTGTGCAAGGAACCATTCTTGAGTTCCTAAATTCTACGTTGAAAAGGTGCTTTCAGTGTTTGGTTTGGCATAAGAGACACCAACACTACAAATATTTAAGGCAAATTCTCAGTACTGAGGTAACTGAATTGAATTTTGAGATGACTTTAATTAATATTGCTTCACTGGTGACACTAGCTATGTAGATATTAGGCAACCTTCACTTCATAAAAGCTGTAAAGTTTGGGGATCTTTCAGTGTGCTACCAGAACTTGCTGCAACATTAAAGGTCTGTAGAAACACATATGCACCCTCCACTGTGCAGATTCCTGCTAAAACTAACAAATGTATTTCCAGTTAAGAAATCCCACATAAAATACAGCAGAGAAGTTGTGTGTTTTGAGGCTGACGTACTCTGGATGTGCTGGACTTGCACTGTAGAACACCTCTATGCTATGCACACACTGAAACCAAATTGAATGTGCTGAAGAAAATCAGATAAGTGGGAGCAGAATTAGAGTCCATCCAATTATAATTGCAGCTTTATTTCAAAAACCTGGGGACCAGGGTATAATTTTTATGAAACAATATTTTTACAAAGGTATTTAGGCCATAATTCTGCAGTAGACTGCAAGTTGGAGAAGCTTGGGTTGGTTTAGCATACAGGCTTTCTCATATTCCACTTGCTTAATGGATTCAGAGGTTGTTTTAATAATGCAAAATAAATATATGTTTAGTATTTTAAAACCTGGCACCTATTGGAATTTGTCTTAATAATATTTTTTCTAAATATTTAATGTTGATTACCTTTTTGTTTATGCATATATTACCTTGCTAATTATGGTGGTACTATACTGATTAAATTTAATGAATTATTGAAGTACACCTGCAGTGTTTTACATACTTAGCCTCAAGAGGTGAACAATTTTAGAGCCTTGCTAATAACTGTTGAGGATAGGATATACAGCCACCTAAAGAGAGGTAAAGGGATTTTTTTTGAAGTTCTGAGAACGTGAAGAGTTGAGCACGCCCACGGATACACAGAATCCCTTATCCCCAGTGTGGATTCCTTTACCCCACCGTTTTACCCAAATGCATCTGTGGAAATATGAAAATTACCCATTATTAAGATATTTTTGTTCATATGTTGTTTTGGAGTATTATTAACTTAGGGTCCAGTTTCTCCACTGAAGCACCTATAACTTATGTGAAATCCCAGCATTGTTACAACCAAGTCTGTGTTTGTATGTGATGCTTGGATCTCTGCAATTCCCATGAAATTCCTAATGCAGTGTTCCTTCACTCTTCTGCTAGTGTGATGTGGAGTTCCCTACCTCCCCCATTCCTTCCTTCACTGACCTTTCCTCCTCCCTCATTAAAAAGCATCCTCTCTTTAGTGAGGGTAATAAGGCAGCCTGCTTTCCCTTGCTTTTTGTGAACTGCCTTCCCTGTTAGGTCTCCTTAAGCGCAGTCATAGGTAGACCTTTAGGGCAAAAAGTAAAAGGAAGAATTCATAATTCCAGAAGACGGAAGAGCCCCTGGGGAAACTCCTTCCCTTCTCCTTTCCATCCTTTCTTTACCAGTCCCGTAGAAAAGCAGATCTGAATGCCTGGGGACAAAACGATCCCTCAGCAAATACCCTTGGCGGCTCCTGAGAAAAAGGCCTTGTCAGAGCCAGCATCCCGACTCATCCAGCGGGGAGGTGTCGAGGGAGAGGGATATGAGCCTGGCAAGGTCCAATTTTAACCACTTAAATCACTATGGTTAATAATATTTCTGCAACCTCATTTAAAATAAGAAAAATGGATGTCATTTATGAGCTCTGTAAATAGTGTCATTTTACTGAGGAGTGCATGACATGGCTGATCCAACTATTTTCTTATGACTGAATCTTGACTATATGGAGAAACGCCCAGATAAATTGGTTAAGGTTTCTTTGCTTTCCTCCTTTTCTTCTCACTCATGAGAAGAACTGTAGAGAAGGGAAGAGTTCCCTTAGTTAATTGATAATTTTCTAGTTGATAGTCACACCAAAGTCCCTGGCGTGAAATGCTAGGAAAAAAGAATCCTGAGTGAAAAGTAAAAAAAAATAATATAAAAAAATAGTAGGAACTAGCTATATTTTGCTGGGTTACTTATCACTATGATTTAGGATCTAGAGTTTGCTTCTCAAATAAATATCAAATAATGTTGCATCTTGAGCAACAACTGAAAAGAAAAAGTGTGCCACAAGGCTGATTCTGGCAGAGTTTTCCTAACTGAATGGAAAGAAAAATAAACCTGAACCTTTTTGATAAATACAGGACCAAATCTTCAGATCACACTGCTTCAAGTAATCACTTTAAGCTCCAAGCAACTATAGTGGGGGGGATATTTTGCTTGTTCACTCTGTGAGCTGTTGAATTTTTGGATTTCTGCTTCTTCCCTGAAACATCATCAGTTTAGACTTCACCCAGTAAACCAGGCATGTCCTTCTGTGGGAGCTGGGAGGACTTCCCAGTTCACTTTTAATAAAGTCAGCATGGCAAATGGTATAAAAAAAAAAAGAATTAGACAGAGCAAGTTTCGTTAGCAATGTTTCCGCACTGTAAGATTACAGAGATGTTTTTATATTCACTAATCAAAATCCCACTTCTGTTCTGTGATATATTAAGTTCTTTCCCTCACTATTCACAGTTGTCTTTAGCGTGTTAATATGACTTTAGATGATGGAGGTTAAAGACGACGTAATGCTGCTTGTACTTGTATGACAGTTGTTTTATATTGAGGTATAAAATGACCTGACTCCACAGTCTTGGAACTGGCACCTTAAACTTAATAACTGGGGGCTCGATTTTCTTTCTTTGGCTGAAATGTCACCTCCAGACCCTTGCACATAAGTTTATTTCTACACTTAAAATTCTAGAATCACATATTACTCTTGCTTTTCCATCACCTTCCCTTTAAATTCACACATGTGCATTAAAGTGTTAGAAATTCAGTGCAAATTCCTCCTCCTGGGATTATGCTGAATGGTGATATTCAGTTACTGTACCTTGATGTCAGCCTGACTTTGGGGGAATCTGCTCTCTCTGCGTGCGCAGAATACCCAACGCAGCTATTACCATGAGGATCTGAGGAGGAAATTTTGCCTCCAATGTCTGGGTGCCACTGGGATTTCTCATGCTATGTATAATGCATGATGCAAGTTGCTGCAGTTTTTTTCCCCTCGTTTTAGTCAATAGCTCTAATCCTTTTGGCCAGACTTCTGCAGCACAAATACCCATGGAAAGGCTGCGTGCTGACACTTAGTAATTGCTAATGAATGGGTTATTTTAAATTTTGTGGTGGAGGTGCCAGGAAGGCTTGATGAAAACACAGTTTGCATTCATGTAAATAAAAGGCCAGTTATAATGGAATTTTGACCATTGGACAAAAGTGGTCTCAGAGATTCAGCCTGCTGTCCACAGCTAATTAGAGTCCAGAAGCCATATTCTTAAGTATTTATTAAGTATTCTTTGAGCAAATCATAGCATTTTAACAGCAGCTCATGCTTATGAAGGACACTGAGTAATTTTATTCATCTAACAATAGATTCCAGATTTTGCCTTGGAAAAGATAGCTCAGATTTTTGTGAATAGATATCATATTTTGTATGCTCCAAGACAGCAAAACTAAATAGCTTTCAACAAAAGATTAATTACCTTCTTTATGCAGGCACAGACCTGATGGATGTCATGCATCAGGTATAAGATTTCCAGAACTGGGCTTGCTTGCAGCTGGTCCTCTCCTGTCCCGCTCCCCCGACGCGTGTGTGGGATGGAGCTGGTTGACCTGACCACTGATATGGCCACTAGCTGGGGCAGAGACAAAGGTGACATCCTGGCTTCTCCTCTGCCGCATGACTGAACAGCCTAAAGCCCAGAGGAAATTATTAGAGCAATCATTTGTGAAGCTCAGGGTAATGGCTCCAGAAAATGGTATCTCTGTGTTTTCTACATGTCCTGTGTAGTGTTGGAGTGCTTATTGTGGTATTTCTGAGGAAGGCATCATTGGAGTTCCTTGGTCCTGGGTTAGAGAGGTGACGGGATAAAAGAGGATTGTTAACTTACTCGCACCCTGACTTGGAGCAGAAAGTGGCAGTCATTTGAACAAAAACAAGTTAGCATCTCAAAATGACAAAATTGAGTTGGCTTTTTGTAAAATTCAAAGTCTAAACATATTCCAGGATAAAACTCTACTGAAGGAAGAATTGCCTGGAAAATAAGATCAAGGTTTTCAGTCTTCAAATGTGATGCCTGAAGAGAACAACCTCATTCCTGTCTAGAAAGAGGAAAAAACCCCTTAAGGATATGTACATCTTACTCATTAAAGTAAATAAGACTACTTAATATCCAACTGCAGCACAGATTTACATTCTGGCCCAGTTTTATACGCTGGAATCAATCCCATTTAAGGTAATGGGACTACTCATAATGCATATTCAAGCACATAGTGAAGCGTCTGCAAAAGCAGGCCATAAATGAGGGAGCAGCTCTGCATGCTTAAATGCTTGCAAGCTGGGCATCTGTCTCTCCCTAACTTGACAAAGCTTTAATTTATTAAAACAAATTATTCACTAGCGAAATTTAAATTTTTCTGAATTTCAGAATGGACTTTCAGTCCAATGGTGGGAATGAGGCAAATAAAACTGTTCAAACTGTAAGTATTAGCAATTCCTGGCACAGCTTGAAAAAAGTAGACCTGGAAATTCACCTTCAATTCTTTTGAAAATTGACACTGAAATGCACATAAATTTAGTCTAAAAGAATTTTTGGTTGTTGATAATGGTGCCTTGGGGGTGCGGTGTTTTGGTTAGGTTGTTACTGTGAACACCAATGAAGCTGTGCAGTTTCTGGGGGTTTTGGCTTAACCAACTGTTAGTAATTCTAACAGGATGATGTGCCAAACCAGCTGCAAGGCAGCCTAATTAATGAGAGGACATTCCCTACCTGTTGCTCCAGCCAAGTCTGACTGATATATGCAAACTGGGATTTCCCCTGGTGAGTCTGTTTTCAAAGAATTGCTTAGTATAAAAGGAGGTGTGGAGGTAACAGGCAGGAGTTTGGTAAATGGAAAGGTATGGTAAGGGGATTTTTCTCTTACTACAGAAGCAGATACACTGAATAACTAGCAACCTGTAAATCATGGCGGGGTAAGATAGCAGTGGGCGTACACCGGTGGTATAATGATATTAATTATCCTGCTAAATGATAAGCAGTATCATTCTTATAATTAAGAAATTAAATAGGAGACCTTTAAGGTAAGAGGAAGCAAAGGGTATTCTGAACCTCTTGGGGAAAAAAAGCAGCTTGGAGAGAAGCTGAAGGAAGGGAGTGAGCTGGGAATTGTCTTGAAGCTTTTTGTAGGACTCTGAGTAGATTTGAATAAATGTTTGGCAGAAGATTTCTTTTTAAAGGATATTTAAATATTTGGTTTGCATGCTGGGAACTACTAATTTTTGCACTTCCAGTTTCACAAGAAAGATGCTCAAAATGAGGAACTGTTTTTAAAAGCACTGACTAATGTTTTTCTTACATAAAATCTCAAGAGCTAAATGTTGTCATTAAGTGTCTACAAGCTGACAACTTCAGTAGCTGGAACCAGGGGTTGTAAAATAATCGAGACATTAAATACAGAGAGGGAGGAAGAAAGGCTTATTTGGGAAATGCCAAATCATGTTCCTTCACATTCTGGCAAAATAAATATAGTTCTTGTCAAAATTGAGTATGAGCACTCAGTAGGTGCCACACAGAGTAGCTACTGCTTTTTAGGGAGATTTATCTGAACTGACACGGTGTTTGTTGGCTGTTCCAGCTAAGCTCTGCGCTTAGGACCTGTAAATGTGGTTTAACAAAGATACATCCCGGGTTGTCTGAAATAATTACAAATATAGCCCACCTGAAGTATCTAGTTTCCCAGCTCTGGTCTGGGGTGATGAATAGTTATTTCATCATAGTTCAGAAATTTACCTGTGGTAGCGCATGCCTGTAAGTACTCCTCCTGGCCTGGTCCACAGAAAAACATGAGTCATTTAGTCTCTGGCTGCCTCCTTAGCGGTTCGAGTAATTGAAAATTGTTTTCTAAGCACTTCAGGTATCTTGTTCAACCCTTGGTGCTGGTCAGGTTCACATATAGGGGGAGTTCTTGGATTTATTTTGGACTGAGATTCTGGTAGAAAAAAATAGCAGGAGCTTGGATGCGTTTGGACGTCTCTTCCTTGTTCTTCTCACGCCCTCTTGAGAGGCAAAGGAGAGAGGCTCCTGCAATTCAAAGCAAATATGGTGCCTGGCTTTGACGACTGAAATCTTCAAACTTTGATATGATGCATGAGAACAACTCATGAGCATATATTTTTGTCTGTTATCAAAGAGACAACTAAGTGTTGCTCTTGTTCTTTCACACCTACATTTTCTGTCTCAGCCAAGATATGTTTCCATCATTTGTGCCCTTATTTAGCATGCTGTCCACCTACTATCTGCATTTTCATTATGTATTTTAAATGAACAATAAAATAACCATTTACATAATGAGTACATTTATATTGATATTATATTATATAATTTAGAGATGGTACTTAATTATAACTTGTTTATAATTAGGTCTCTTGCTACGCCAACTAGCTCTTATGTTATTTAAAAAACTCCAGGAATAGTAGAAAAACATGACTATTTGAATGTAAAAATAATCTTTGGAATTGCCATCTGTAACCCTTTTGTGCTCGTTTCCGTTTATTTCAGGGTGTTCCTTTTTTATTGGGATGCATATTCATGGTAAATACTTAAGAGTATTTGCTGGTGGGGATATACTGCAGAGAAAGTGCTGTTATCAATTTTAGTTTGGATTTAATTTTCTAGTTGTTTGAGATAAGGAGGTAGAAATTATTTGGGTTGGGTTTTTTTGTTTTGCTTTTGTTTTTTGAATTAGTATGACTGAATAAAGTAATGCAATCATTTCAGGACTTTACCTCTTTTAAAAGCTTAAGAATGAAATGTACATGTGCTCCTAAGAGATTTGGGCATCCAAGTATCTTCTAAGTTTCTTTGACAATCCAGCTTGTATTTTTATGATGCCGCTGATTGTCATCTTATAAAATCTTCTGTTTGATGCATTAAAATGGATAGGGACTACACTGTGATGCATGAATAGGGACAGTCCTCAAATGAAGATTTCAGCTTTAAAGATAACTGGTTATTTTGAATAGCTCGCAGTTTTAAGGAATCAAACTTGAGACCTTCAAAGGAATTCTGCATTGGCTCACCCTCTTACAAAATCAGGTCTCTTTAAAATGCCAAAAATGTGCTTCCCAAATTAGTAAAAACTATTGGAGTGTTCAGTCTACGCTTTCTGCATGTGCTACTTCTTAACCAGAGTTATCGCTGAGGGCAAACAGCACTCTTGTTTAGAGGGAAAAATAATTTGAGGTTTCACACATTAGCTATTCCCGGTTTGTTTATCTTTTGTTGAAGCAGTGACCTACCGTGTCTGTCTTGCTGAGTGTGGTTTCCATAGAAACTAGCTGACTTGTAGCATGTTTATGTTCTGGCAGCAGCCTAAAATGATCTTTAACCACATATTGTGCTAGGAAGAGCAATAGTTCTGCTAAACATCAGGAAAGCTGTTGATGGTCCGGTACTGAGGTTCAGCATACCAGAGTCTGAGAACTGCTGCACTCCCTTGTTCAGGCTGTGACTGATGTGTCACATGAAGATAGTCTGTATGAGATGTGTATATATACAGAAAGCTGAGTTTGGCCTTACATGGGGAAAGTTATTTTAGCAAAGGACATAGACATAGTCAACAATAAGAAATAAAGCACATGCGTAACTGCAACCTTCAGGAGTTACTACCAATGAAACTTATTTTTTAAACGGAGTATTTTCACTAAAAAAGGGAGTTCTGTTTGTTTTGTTACATGAGGTTTCCTCCCTTGGGAAAAATGCCAGTTCAGAATTCCCTCCCTTGGGAAAACACTCCTATTTGGTTTGTATCCCCCCTTTTCTGCTTCCAGTAGAAAAAGATGGTGTAATGTCTGTGACTTCTCTTACAAAACACTCGTTCTACAGAGATAAACCAGAGGCGTGGACATAGCTTGGACAGCAACCACCCATCTGGAGGGCATGTTTCTGAAAGGAAACTAAAACATTTGGAAAGGTCTGCTCTCTGAAGTAATTTTGGGTTTAAAGATTAATGTTAGGAAACCATGGAAGAATTTTAGATAATCTCATAGTATCAGATGGAAGGGCCTCCATGTTTTAACAATATAGAAAAATAGCAGATATATATTATTAAATCAGTTCAGGACAAAAGCACTGACGCGGGTTGCTGCAATTCCTAAAGAATTCTTCTTTAATTTTAGTTTTAATTCAAATTAATTAATTGGCTCTTGGATTATCACACTTTGTTTTCTGCTCCAATGCAGAGCTGCATTTCTGAAGAGGGTGTGCTGTACTCTTCCTATACAATAGACTGCCCTTACTTTTGCTTCTATTATGTAATGTTTAGCTTATTAATTGTGGTATCTTAAATGCCTTTCTAGTTTTCAGCTTTTTTGTTTGTTTTGATTAGAAAAGGTTCCACACGATTTTTATTTTTTTTTAAATTACTACTATTTATTTTCTACCTGGGTGGATATTCTGACTGTCCATTATTTCTCAGTTGATTGTTTTCATGAGTGGTCCTTCTGGTGAAGATAAGCTTTTTTCTTTCTTAATTTTTTAACCATATGATGAAATAGAAAATAGAATAATGAAAGAAAGAAAAATGTTTTTTGTTTTGTTTTACTTTGAAACACATAGAGAATCAGAGTAGTGTTGGTTGTAAGAGGCCTCTGGAGGTCTGCCATGTAACCTCCTACTCAAAGAAGGACTACCAGGTCAGCCATGGTTTTGTCTACCAAAGTCTTGAAAACCTGCAAGGGTGGAAGACAGACATAGTAGACATCTTAAGGCTATGTACCTATCTTATCTGGTATATTTACAAGTCCAGTTCAGTTCTTTTTGAAGTATATAATTCATAATTGTTGATGCTATGGTTTTTCTACAGGCATCTTGTTCAGAGTCATTCACAGGAAAAAATTGAAAGACTCATTGCATATAAGCTCTTAGAGAAGTTTAAATTTCTGAACATTGTAGCAGAAAGACATTCTTATTCTTTTCTTGAAGTGGAAAGAGAAGACTCCTTCGGTGTTAACTGAAGATCTGTATTTTATATCTAAAGCTTAAATTTGAATGCAAATTCAATAGAAATCAACCTCTTTCTCTCCCTAAACGTGCTCTAGAGAATTATGGCCAAATTCCACAGCTAAGATATGCCTAACTTGGCAGCTTATTTATTGCTTTATTGATTAACATTCAGACAACAGCAGCACTAGTGAAACACTCAGTTCAGTTTTCCATCTCTTTACGCTTATTTTTCTCTCTGTGGATTACCCTGTGTATAATCAGTAGAAAATGTCAATTGTTCTGCTATCTTGTGTCTCAAAGAACAGAATCAAGATTTTAGGCTACTTAGCTGTACTTCCAACGTATCATTTCTATGGTAAACAAAAAAAATTACTGGAAAAATTATCTTAGTGTGGTTTATTTGCAAGATTTTTTATTAATATTATTATTCAGACATAATATCAGGTGTCTGGTACTCCAAAGAATAAAAGCTCAAAAACAAACTGCTAGATAAAATTGCTGTTTTGAATGGATTGTAAAGTTTTGATTTGGTACAGTAGCATTACAGGTATTGGCCTGTTAGAGTCAGTATATGTAAGAATTTGCATAAGACATGTTCTCCATAGGAATAATTTGCAAGATCAGAAAAGATGGCATTTGGTTAAAGTTAATCACTCTCTCTCCCTTATATCTAGCAGTCTGGAGAGAGTTTCAAAGATGAATGAAAGCACAAAAGACAAATGCAGTTCTTTTCAGAAATTTGTATGAAAAGTATGAACAGAACAGGTTAGACGTGTGAGGTGCGACTGCATACTGCCATGATTTTTGGTGTCTTCTCTATAACACCATAATGGAACAAAGACAATTCTCAGGATTATATCTTGATATAACATATATAAAAAATATAATGTATAAAAACCTGGAATTAAAATGTGCCACAGAATTGAGCTTCTGCCACCCTTATGGATGTATCAGCCCTACATAGATTGATCCTAACCCATACGAACTATGTGCAGTAAATTAGGGGATTCTGCAGCAGCCTCTTTTTCTTCTCTCTCCTTGAAAGCTGTAGATGCTAAGATCACCATCTTGTACACAAAACTGTTTGAAGGATAATCTTCTATTCAGTATAACTCTCAAAGGCACAAGGTCCATTTGTAGCCTTTGTCTAATGTGCGCAAGATCTAAGTCCAGGCAAATTCAATGAGAAGTCACTAGGTTGCAACTTAAAGCAGTCACGGCCAGAAACTGTGCAGAAGGTTCAGGCTGAACCCCAGAATTAGTTTCTACTGTTGATCACGATATATTGAGTAATACTGGTGTAACACACAATCTTTTACTCTAACTATATGCCATGTTGCATGCCAAGTCCTACAAAGCAAGTCCTGGGCTTTCAGAAGACTGCTCTAAGGTAGGTTTCTGCATAGCTTCTTCTCATGCTCCTGAAGCAGACAGTTACTGTATTCATTTTAGTAAGAAAGGGTCTGCAAGCTGGTTGCGTTTAGTTAGATTGCCACGCTGGCTTTTTGATCGGTGGGAGTACATCCAGGACTAAGTGTGAGCAAGTGATGGTAGCACTGAAAAAAGACTGGAGCGTAACAATAAATGCATGATTACATGAATAAACACTCCAAGTCCTTGTTAGCAGGTATGTCAGAGTGACGCAGGACTTAACTTATTTTAACAACGCAGACGTGTCACCAGAATAGGACTGCAGTGTAGTCAGAGTAGTTGCTATTTGGAACAAATTATACACTGTACTTGAAAAGGTGAGATGCTGTGTTACGCCCCAGATAATGAGGGAAAGATATAACGAGGCTATTGTTTAACATGTACCAGAAGTATTTAAACAGGAAGACCAGAGGAAGCTTCCCCCATCAACTGAAAAGAATGGTGTAGAAGGAAAGAGATCAAAGTGTCTCACTGGCTCATTTTAAAGACTGTGAATTAGCTCTGAACAAGGTGTTAATTAAAAAGCAATCTGGAAGAAAGTTTCAGGATTTGCATTTTGCAACAAAACTTGACTCAAGTCAATTGAGAAATTTATCTCAGGTTAAGAGAATTTTCCCATAAGCCTGGCTTGGCGTGTGTTTCAAATAAATGATGCAAAACAACTATCAGCGAGGATCAATGCGTTTGTCACATCAAAACTGCACTATGTGATTTACATTACCGGGGACTGACAGTAGTCTGATTTATCAGAGTAGCCCAGACATAAAAGCCTCATTCTGAAGTTGGGTTTACATTTTTTTTCTAAACCATCTGTGGAGAATATTTTGTACCTTTTCTCCCTGTCACACTGTCTTTTAAAAATATACGAAGCAGAAGACTAAATAGACAGTCAGAATTGCAGGGGAACTTTTAAGATCTGATGGGTCTTAATTTGATTGCCTGTGTGCTGTCTCTGCTGTTTGTTGTTTTTGTGATTGGTCTATTGAGGAACTTGCAGTTCTCAGCTATGTTGGCACGAATAGAGATACGCTTCAAGAAGACCTGTGAACCTCTCCATCTTCATTTGAAACCCAAGGCCATTAAATAATAAAAAAAAAAATTATCTTTGAGTCAGTTATAAAAAAATACTGGTAGTGAGCTGGGATGATAGGAGGGGCATGTGGTTTGTATTGCATTCCTCCGAAATTTCCAGTGAGGTGCTGAAGAAACTGCTCGGTTCCTCCGGGCTGTGGCTCTCTGTAAGGATGAGACCACTCTTTTCCTCTCTCTGTATCTAACTTCCGAAGCCACAAGGAATGAAGTGAAAAGAGAAACAGGGAGGCACTGTGTGCTGGGTTTTTGAGAAATTAATAATAAAGCACTTATAAATGTTCAGAGTGTGGTTCAGTAAATATATTGAAAAAGACAAGCTGGTAAGCATTGCACATAATTAATACAGTTGTGCTTTTTTACCATTGTTTCTATGGTGTATCCATGCTGAATCTCGCAGGAGGCACCTTTTTTCTATTAGCTGAATTTTAACTAGCGTAGCTTCCCAACACTGTGTGAGATTTATGATCTCATCTCTCTTCCAGTGTCTCTATAATTAAGCAAACCTAGGGGTAAGATTTAGTCAAATGATGCTGAAATTAAACTCATTCCACATCTTCTGAAAGACTCCAAACTTTATTGAAGCCAGGATATTGAATGTAAACGTGCTGCGTTTTACCCTGGTTTATTCTTTCTTTAAGGCGGAAATAATTTTTAGCACTTCTGAAAAGTAACAGATCCACAGCAGTAGAAAACATCTCCCCCATATATGAAGCCTCCTATGTATTATTTAGGATCCAGAGTTGCTATTGCATCTTTCCATTGATTGCTGTGCTTATTGGAGCATGGTATTAATGCATTCTGCTGTAAAAGACTACGATGTAAAGCACGAGATCAACTTCAGAGCTTGTAATCTGTTCGCATGCTTTATTGCTTCAGTTCGAAGTGGCTCTGGAGCTTCTTTGCACGATGAGTCTGTTGATTTTGTAGCATCTTTAAAGTGCAAGTTGGAGTCCTTTTTCCTGCTGCTTTGACATGTTAAATGGTTGCTGTTGTTGCCTGTTTTATTACTATCTTTAGTATTGTTAGGATAACAATACTACCTGATGAAAGAGAGCACATCATACCATTGTGATGGGCTAAAAATTGTTGCATTTTAGCAAATGAGTAAATGGGATTGTTCATTCTTTCTCTTTTTGAAACAAGTGGGGAAAATATCCTGTGCAATGTGCATTGAGATCTGCAAATACAATGTGAAACGTACACGCAAATTGCTATTTATAAATATAAAAAAATGCAGGTAACTCAGAGTTAAGTACGGAATTGCTGTAGATATTAGAATAAAGAAGCCCACATTTCATTAAGTCAGTCAGACAATAAAAGTTCTGGAGGAGGTTAATAAGTCCACCAATGCCTGCAGTGAGATGTGAGTCACCAGGCGTTGGAGAAGAATGTTTTAAAGTGCTGATTGGTGGCATAATTTTGAGGCATCAAGTGGAGACAGTTAACAGCAAAATTATAGTTGAACTTGTCAGAGTGGCCACTGTGCAGTTGATGTTCCCACTGTAATTACGAGATGCAATGTAATTTCTCTGACTGGCTTTGAAAATTTTAATTTCTAAGTTTATATATTCCCTTCTCAAGCATTGTTTTCTCTATGCTGCTTTATTTTTTCCTCTTTCCCATCTTCCCTTGCAGTTATGCTGAGTGGGTATGAAATATTATTCAAGCTTAGTAATTTTAGGGAAGTCCAGTATATGCATGATACCGAGTCCAGAGCATTACCAATAACTCACTAGCAGAAACCTAAAGTCTTTTGGCAATCCTCTGTGGTAGAAAATACTTAAGCACTGTAGCAAACACAGTTATCCCAGTAGCAATGTACTACCCTTCTGAGGCTGACTTTCACTGTAACAGCAAACAGCAAGGTTTTATTCTCTTCTTATGAAAAAATTGCAATTACTAGATCTGAAATCAACTGGAGATCTTAATTTGATTTTGATTGGCTTAAGGAAGTTCATGTGGTTAAAAACTAGGAGTTTCAGACAAAGAACCCCAAAATATCACAAATTTGGGATAAATAATGCCTGGAAATACTAGACAGACTTGTCTCAGAGTGCAAGATCTGACAGCTTTAAATAAATGCTGGATTCAGAGCTCCTTGTAGTAAGCAGGTGTCTTTCCATTTAATTCGATAGAGGTGCCAAAAGGAAGAGCAGAGCAGTTTCTACCACCTGCAAAGCTCATTTGCAGTGGATGAAGAGTGCCCAAAGTTAACGAGTTACTTCAGCTTTAGATTTAAGTTCTGTGGGGACTTGGTTCTGTGTGTCTCCACACAAAAGACAATAATTGTGTGCCATAAAAGCAGCATCTATGAGCTATTTCAGCCTGTCTATTTCAAGGGAAAATAGAAAGTGTGAAAAACCATCAGCATGTTTCATTTGCTGGTGGCACTGTACGTAATACACTGATGTTTCTACCTCAGATGGGAGTTAGCTGCTAAGGTATAAAAACAACAAAAAAAGAAAAGGATAAATAGTAAAAGTCATGGATATAAGTTAATAAAATATTATCATCTATATATCAAAATTGTGAAAGAGGTTTGAGACAAGACAATATGAACCTGAAAACTTTCAATTCCACAGTTTATTGGAATATGGAGCTGGCCACTAAAGGAAACAGTAGCATTAAAGAATTCCAGCACTGGGATGTGTCTGTGCCTGAAATCTATCGCATGCCCAGATTTATCCGCTGACACCAGATCGGGCTAACCCTAATGGCATTACTTCCAGAATTGAGAAGACTCTTGCATCTAGTGTTGGGGTTTTTTTCTCATTCTCCAGGACTGCGTGATTCTGCAGCACATGGGTTAGGAGGGACACATTATTGAAACTTCAATGTAGATTTTTATACTGAGTTTATGAGAGCAAAATCTGCAGTGAGGAGTTGCGGCTTGCTCCAGTTGGGCACCCTACCTTCATGTACGCTCAGGATGCTGTCAGGCAACGGGTGGCTGATTTTTGTATTATAATGACAGCCGATAATCCTAGGGATGTTAGGTGGTGCAGCAAGTCTTTTTCACTGTACCAACACTCCCTTCCTGCTTGCCAAAGGGCCTGGGAGCTTGCAGAGCTCTTGCAGAGTAGAGGTGAGCTGTATGTGAAAAAGTGGAGGGAAGTAGCAGTGTCCTATGCAGTATCGTCCTCTCCCTGCTCCCACCATGGCTTCTCAGAATGGTTTCCAAGCTCTCTGTTTGGAGGAAAGGAAGGAAGACTGTGTTAGTTTTAAAGTGATTATTGCTATGGACACCATAATTGGAAAACCAGTTATGAGTTAACAGATGCAGACACTTGCAGTACTGAACTAAATGGAAATTAAATTAATGTAAACATGATGTTTCCTGAATTATATTAAAATGACTTAACTTTCTGCACAAATTTTCAGTTCATTATTGCCCAAGCTACTGCATTATTCTGTAGCACTGCATCAGAAACTATCTTTCCTGAGATGATGCTCCCTCGAAGTGGTGGGCTGGAGGTAGCTGCCTCAGGATTCAGCTGAGCAGTGGGCAGTGTGGCAATTAGCAGAAGGGCAACAACTGTATTTCAGGTAAAACTACTCTAGCTGTCTGCCCTTGTGAGGGTAGGGGTAGAAAACTGCCTCTGTTCTGACCTGCTGCTGCTGTCTGAAAGGCATGACAAACTGAAATGGACACCCTGATCATATAGGTAAGGAAAGCAATTTTTCATGCAAGGGAAACACCATAAATGATTCATAGTACCCATATTTCTCACGGTTATTTCCTGTGGGTGTAGAGAAGCAGGGATTAGAAATGAATGGCAATGCTTACTGCTCATAAGGGGTTTGCCTGGAGGTGGTTTTACTTCTTTAAGCTTTAAAATTAACTCTATAGATGCCAATCCCAAGAAGTAAAATCTGAAACCCCTCCATGAGCTTCAGATATATGACAGGAAAGAAATGCCACAGGAGGTAATTAAACATGATGTGAAAGTATCTTGTAACGTGCAGAGTGTTTAAAAAAGTATAAGTGGTGTAGCACTAGCCTGTGCTGAGCTGCTGCGAGTGCTAAAGAAAGAAGCAGTTAAGACAAGGGAGAGGGCTATAAAAAAATGGGAGCAGTTGTTGGTATTCAGCAGAACTTTTCCAGATGACAGCTGTCTTCTGGAGGTGATAGAGTCCATAGTGGTTTTTCAGTCTCGGGGACCGCTGGCGGGTGACAGCTTGTGGTGGGAACAGGCTGTGAGAAGTTAAGGGCCAGCAACCAGGATCCTGGCTGAGCGACCCTATGTGGAGCCTGTGGTCTTGTTTGAGGTTTTTTTGTTTTGGTTTGGTTTTGAAATAAGTTTCTCTCTCAATCCTGTTTTCAAAATGACTCAATCTCAGTAACCTGGAGACAGAAACACAGTGCCAGTCTATGAAATTGCCACCCCACTCTCCCCACTTTGTGATGGTCTCCCTGGAATGATAGCTGAGCTGCTAACTTGGATGTGAATGAGATTACTCACGTAGCTAACTTGCTCTTCGCTATGCCTATCTGTAGGATCAGGGCCAGTAGGCAAATGGAATTTTGCTATTTACATGGGAACAGAAATTTTATGATTTTTTCCCCAATGTTATGTTCAGTCTGTGACACAAACAACACTTAAGCCCAAGTCTCCTGAGACCCGCTGAAGCCCTTTAGCCACAGGATGAATCCTATTTCTCTGTAGTGCAAGTACAGGCTAAATGCAAAACAATACACATAGGGATGGGTGGAAACTCTGTCCTTAATTTTAATGGAGATTTATGTGATAAAATATAGCTGATATTGGACTATCTCCTGAGGGAGAGGAAATATTGCCAAGAATAAAATTGTGCAGGAAAAAGATCATAGATTCTATCAGTAGCAATTAGGAGCTTTACAGTCTCTGTCTTGCTTGTATATCTGAATGAGAAGTATATGATGTATTAGTTATATCTTACTAGACTCCATAATCTCTGGGAAGTTGGGTACTGCAACCCACTGTTTGTTTAAAAATCCTTTGATTTCAACTTTCACTGTTGTTCAACATTCACTGTCTGACATCAAGTATTTTTTATTGTCCTAAAAACTTTTAATTGGTATAATTCTCAGTAAAACCCCTAGTAGCCACAAGGGTTAGGTTATGATGCAGCTTGATGTGTATGTGCTCATACGCAATGAAGTCCCAATGAAGATGTCACACAAATGCCTTCTTTTTTTCAGTAAAAATTTTAGACCTAACTTCCCTCATGCATGCATTTTCAAAAAGGATTTTGCTGGTGCTGGAGAACTCTATACCGTTCAGGAATATCTCAAGTTCAAGCAGGCCTGAGATGTCCATATGTTTAAAGTTCTGTTAATCATAAAGCAGATTAGGTTGCTTTTAATGTCTAATTTAAATTTCTTATGCTAAGCAGCTGCTGAGCTGCTCCACAATGGTTGCGCATCACTAAATATCAATGTACTGCAAAATGAAAGATTATATATGTTTATAAACTGTCCTGGTTATATCTGCTGCACAGGCACTGTAGTATTGGAAAACCCATCTCAAAGGAAAGTTTAAAACTGAAATCCTTCTCTGTAGAAAAAGAGTTAAACAATTATTTTTGCTATCTGGTTATACTGTTATAATTCTTGAAATAATAGCCTTTTACCAGCAAATTAATTTCCAACAGGATCACCCATACTGCTTTTCTTTTATTCTTAGGAAGTGCACACTTTAACTGTGACTTAAAAATAAAACAAAATTGCAGAGGACTTACCCATGTGAAATTCTAGTATATACTTTTTAAATTCTGCTATGCCATGGCATTTTCCCGTGGAGAATAAGGACAAGAAATAAGACCAGTCCCAATATTTGGTTTTATTACCAACTCTTTAGTGGCTGTTGATTAAGATGTTGGTATTTAATAGTTCCCACAATACGGTGATTTCCAAGATTCTGAGAGTACTGCCTAAATAATTAGAGAAGTGCTGAAGTATTTCCTGTAAGTGTATATGATCCCTTCATTTGTCTTTTCCATAACCTGAACACAGCTCTGAATGTGACACCATTGTGTGTTGATCCTTTAGGACCATATAAATATGGGCTTGCTGTAGCCAGCTATATGTGGATAATTCATTTTTACACTTACTTTTAATGAAAACTTTCTGGGTGAAATTCTTGTTCTAGCAAAACTTGTCCTAGGATCATTAATAACCACAAATAGCTGAGATATCTTTTTGGACTTTAATCCATCTCCTTTATGAAAGATGTCTTTTTTTTTTTTTTTTAAGGTTGGGTTAATAATTGTTTTATCTTTTGTCAAACTTAATATGAGTGTAATACAACAGCTAATTAACTACTTGTGTTCTAAATTACGATAGCTATAAATTATTTTTTCACATGACATTTGGATTGTTGGATTTAAATAGATAGATGACAGCTTATTTGTAAGGGGCTTGCCCCAGCATGGGAGAGTCCTTGTGTAAAACAAGTCATACCATACTTTTAAATGATCTTTTACTACAGCGATACTAGAACAGAGCC
Source organism: Anarhynchus alexandrinus (assembly GCA_008711295.1). Classification (NCBI taxonomy): domain Eukaryota; kingdom Metazoa; phylum Chordata; class Aves; order Charadriiformes; family Charadriidae; genus Anarhynchus; species Anarhynchus alexandrinus. The sequence goes on along the minus strand of VUYV01000208.1, from coordinate 398,472 downwards.
TCTAGGCAAAGGAACGAAGACATAGCCAGAGAATGAGAGACAGAAATGTAAAGCAAATTTATCTCAACTAATCCATGCTGTTTTTCCCTTCTCTTGTTTGTGCCTCTATTGTTCATGTGCTGCGTGTTCAATGTCTAACTTACAGAGACGTCTAGAGCGAGAAATCCCACCAGAGTCGGGGGAAAAATCTCAATCACCTTCAGTAAATGTTAAATGGTTTTGGTTTATTTGCTTGGTTTTAATTTTTTTTTTTTTTTGTTTTTTTTTTTTTCCTTATTTTTTTTTTTTTTTTAAAAAAAAAAGTTGCATTTTGAAAATATTTTATCTGAGTGATTTGATGTGATGCAGAAATTCTGAATGAAACCATATATTCCCCTGAGTCTGTTTTCATCTTTGTAGGCCTTGATCTTAAAAAAGCCTAACTTCACATGCTGTGCTGGTACTTAACTATAAATAATCCTGTTGATTTGCTGTGCTTCTGTATGTGCTTAGAGTTTGGAAAATTAGGGCATTAATGGTAACGCGTGCCTTGGATGGGATTTAATCAAAGAGCTGTATCTGTTTACCAGAAGATAATTTTGCCAAAATCACAACACGTGGAGGCAGAGGAGAACGTGTATTTCTTTTTCTTTGTAGCTCTTGCCAAACAGCAATATCATTTGCAAAACTTTAATTTGCTTAGTGCCTTCCTTCCTGATTGATTTTTTTTTTTTTTTTTAAATGGCTTTGCCTTACAGTTGCGAAAGTGGCTGCTGTTCAGGTGCATTGCACCAAGAAGTGCTCTAGTGGTAAGTCATGCACAAACACAGGCGGTAAAGGAGTGAAGCTCAAGGTTAGTTTATTGAATGCAAATATATGAAACTGCTGTGGCCTTCCTTCAATTGCTAGTCTGTCTTCTGATACAGGTTATCTGTGGTCGTTCAGGAACCCCATGAGAAATTTTTAAATAGGTGGACTGACAATAGAAATGACAACAAAGAAGTCCAGATGTTCACAAATTGCATCTCGCTGGCATTGCCACTTATAGAGCTAATAGAAATGTCAGTCATGGTAGCTGGCAGGGTAGGTTTTATTTAGGGAAATCAGGATTTCTGAAGTCTGTTGCTTTTTCCATTCCTGCTATACCCAAACTTCACCAAACAAAACCTGTATTAAAAAAAAAAATTACATAATACAAAGTCATTGTTCTTTTAGGATGATGGGTCATGACTGCCCAGGTGTAGGGTGGATGTTCAAAATGACGGTCCTGCTCCAAAATCAGAGATCTCCCTTTTCTCTTTCCCATTTCATATCTATATGTCAGAGCACAATTTGTTTTGGTTTTTTTTCCTGGTTTAAGGGTCTGGCTCATCTTCAGACTGGAAGGAGATCCTGCTTTGTGATTTTGTTTTATCTTTTTGATTTAGACTCAGGAGAGCAGATCTTTTCAGATCAGTTGAGACTTGCCCTTAGTTAGACTAAGATGTCACTTGCTTGAACTGTGAGATTTAAATAGCTTTTAAAATAAAAGTAATGAATGGCTTATCTCTTTCAAACCTGTCTAAACCCTTGCTGAATTACTCTGGGTCTGATTCTGGATTCCAGTACTGCATTTACTGCCTTTGTCTAATTACATTTTAAGAACATAAACAATTCAAGGGGAAATACACAGTTAAGGGAAAAGATATCTATGCAATATGCTCCTCAGTAATGAAATTCAATGGTGTATTGCTGGCAATGAGTTTTATTTTTAAATGCATTTGCCATGTTTAACTGCATTTATTTAGCTTTTCAATATCTTATCCTAGCCAGCATTTTACTCTTTTTTTCAGTGTTGTTATTCTTTGTAAACACAATAGAAGTCTGAAAGACTTTGGAAGTTATATCTGTGTTTACAGGAAAAATCACAAGTTGTCCATTCTTCAGTTGAATAATCCATTGAAATTGCAAATGCTTTTCAAATGATCTAGCCGAATCTCCAGATGTTCCTCTAATTGCATCCAGAAAGGCTACATTCAGTCACATATAAATCTCAAAGCTCATTTGAGAAGCTTAGGTAATTTATTAATTCACCTGAATTGTTTTTTCCACCTCTGAATTTAATCTGAAGAAAATTCAGCTCTTTTAAATGTGCCTTTATTTTTGTCCTCTAGGAAAACAAATATTTGTTTGCATAGAAAAGCTGCACTTAGCTGTGGTAAATGGCTTCTTTGAATCATGGACAGAAGCTTTATGGGACTCCTTGTGATTCCACAGGAGTCTTATTTTCATTTACTGCCCTACTAATCATAAAAAGTTGGCAGTCACTGGAAAGCAAAGTGACTAATGTCATCTCACTGTTCTTCACACCACGGCAAGAAGCATATTCCTTTGATCCAAATTGCCATTAGAATTGCTATTCAGATAATAACAGTGGGAGATTTAGCTTAGATAGTAGGAAAAAACTCCATCTCTACGGATACATGAGGACTTGCACAAATAATGCAGAGGGCTTCTTGCATCTCTTGCCCTGGAGTTTTAAAAAAGAGCTTAGACAAATATTTGAGAAAAGGGTATAGTTGACCTTGTTTTGTGGAAGAAACGATTGCCAAGATGACTTCTGGGAGCAGCTCTGTATTTACATGGTCACGTGCCGAGTATGGCATGGATTGGACTCCAGGAAATAACTATATGGCACTCGTAGCCCCATGGTATTCAAAACTGACCTGCTTTATGTCGTGGACTGTTTGGGGTCATTTCCTCTGTAGGTACGAGAGCACCCACAGCTTTCTCAGATGCTGATAGTGCAATAGCATTGCATTTATGTATGCCAGCACTGCTTTGGAGTATGGACTGCCAGTCTGTAATCAGCCCGAGACTAGGAAATCACAACTCAAAACTCAAATATCCCTTCTGCTGTGATTGTGCTCTGGTACGAGGTGTTTTCAGAGTGGTAGAGGCTACACTTCTCAGTCACGGGAACTTGGATTTAACACATCCAGAAACAATTGAAACTATTTGCTTGCTTGCTCCATGGTTTTAGAACAGAATTCTTTTTGCCTTGCCCGTTTTATATTGGCTACATGCACAGTACCAACACACTGAAGCTTCAGTTTAATTCACTTGTCCTCAAGAGGAGCATAAAAGCTTGTATATTGAGAGGCTGAATTTGAAGTGCGCTCCAATCTGAAAATACTTTATCTTTTATGCATAAGTGTAACATTGATATATATTCAGCAAAAATATTACTATTTCAGTTGCATCTAAAGAGAATAAAACATTGGAAATGGTCACACTCGTGACAATTACTTTCCCCTACTTTCTGACTTAATGCAAGTATTGGCTATTGAGAATTAAAACTGTCAGTAGTGGTACTTTCAGTGAAAATAACATCTAGGTTAGGTAATGCATTATCTGATGATTTATTTATCTCGAGAAAAAAATAACTCAGGGAATTGTTTTGAGAGGCAAAAAGGAATCTAAAACTATTGGTTTCCAATTTGAAATGACCTCTGCATTTTGGTGCAGAGGAAACTAATTGTGGACCTGTGTTCAAAAAAGGAGCACTTCATCTGTAAACACAAAATGTTCAGACAAGTTTTTAAATAGGATTCTAGGAGCCGATGAAAGCATACAGGTGTGTAATTAATGCTGAAGAGGCTCAGAGCAGCTTTGGAAAGAGAGAATGCTGCCGAGCTCCCAATAACAAATGTAAATCTGTGTGGCAAAAATAACCTCTCCCAGTTATGTTAGCCCAGCAAGGTGTACAGATCGGAGTCTGGGTGTTCCTGAGATAGCTGCTTCTGTTAATAGGGGAAAGGCATAAAGTTTTCCTAGGACATTGAAAGAAACGAGGAGATACATATTTAATCAAGTGTTTTTATGTCATTGCCATGATTTTTTTTTTTTAAAGAGAGCTTATCTAAATATTATCCTTACTTCTGAAATAGCCTTATCACAAGATACTTACAGCTGAACAGGTGATGGTGTGTGTCAAATCTATTTCTGCTGCACACAGTGTATATACTTTAGTCATTAATTTACAACAATGGAGGTAAGATTTTAAGCTACTTTCAATAAAATATTTTCTTGGGCATCTTGCTGCTAGCCTATTTGTCTCATTACAAAAGGTCTGTTAAAAAAAAAATCATCAAAATAATGAAATACCAGCTAAAAGGAGTGCATGTAAATCAGCCTATATTTAGCACTGGTAGGTTTCAGAATGGCAGCAGAGAAGCAAGGACAGTTACCTAGTGACATTTTTTTTGACAGATAAATGAGGAAAAAAAAAAAGTCTGTGCTGTTAGGAGCTGATATCGGACTCACTGTGGGCTTCTGCATGCATACAAGAAGGATAAGAGAAAGCGAACAGCTCAGTATGATTTTGGGTCCTTAGGGCAGCCTCCAGAACATGGACATGATAGGGAAAATGGTGACTAACACAAGTGGTGTCACAAGAAGTTGTGTTTTAGTCATATGTGGCGTCACCTTTGACTGAGTTACTAGGATGAAACAAGAAACAACGCTATGCAATCCCACAAGAGGGGGAGATGGGGAAAAAATTGGCTTTTTGGCATGAGTTTAGACATGCAAGAGCAGGCGGCACAGGCTGCGGTGGTGAAGCCGCTGAACCCGAGGGCTCTGTTGCTCAGTCAAGGGGGTGCTGATGGCCCACGAGCTATGTGCTGGCCATGGAGAGGGTCTGAGATCCTTGTGAACTAACTGAATACTGTTTGCACCTTGCTTGTATTTGAAAATTTGTATTACATTAATGCAAATGGATTTGCATTGGTGTTTATCATCCTGGGAGAAATGATGGGGGAAACTTGAAGAGAAATTAGCGAGAAGTAACAGGAGGTGGTGATTGTGCTGTAAAGGGACTTGGGGTAAATGATGCTGATCAGCTGGGATTTCTGCTTTGAACTTTCTTCCACCTTGTCTCACAGGCTGGAATATCTGTCTGCTCTATTCATCTGGACAAAAAACCTGAAGTTTCTGGCAGTAATCTGCCAACCTGCAAAGTTGAGTGATATGTTTACAGATCCCTGTGTGCTGGCAGATTGGCTTTTAGAAATTATGGATTAATTATGGCTTTTAGAAATTATGGATTAATTACTCCTGTAGGTGCATACAGTGGTTTATATTGCATATAAGGTATTCCACAATGAGAGGATTCTCCCTACCAGCTTTTCTGTGCTTGACTCATGCTGAACTTCACTGAAATAGGTGAACTAGGAGCAGAACCGGGTGTACCTATAGTGCCTGCTTTGATGTTTCCTCCAATCTGTCAGATCCACCTCTTAAAACTGCAGGGACACACAGTGTAGATGTGCTATTCCCGTGCAAAGCAGTTACACTGCATGTTCCCTCTGTTTTGGCATTCTCACAAAGTAGTGTCATTGCTGCAAGACTTCTCCCATTTTTGATTCAATTATCAGATCTTTGGCTTGTAGCCTGAACACTTTCATCATGGTTTTAAAAAGTACAATCTTAGGAGTTTAGAACATATGAACTAACATGGGAAATAAAGGGTAATTCATCTTGCAGTCAGAAATGAGCTAAATGTCCCTTCACAGCCAGTTTGATCTCTCTTTCTGGCTAATATACAGGGCTTCATTGCTCCCCAAGCACAAGGCGAGACAGATGGCAGGTGGAAACAAACACCAACATGGAACATCCCAACACCACGAGCACTGCTGTCCTGCACAGCCCACATCCCTGGGTGTTTGGATTTGAAGATAGGGGCATCTACATACCAGTGTGCATTTTGTGTTCTGGCTATACAGGGGGAGGACAGATCTGCTATGTCTCTTCATTTTTACTGCAGTAATTAGTGAATTTATTTTCCGTAACAGCAACCATTTCAAAGAATTAATTTTGTCCGTAGTCACCCTGAGATTAATTTTGTGTCCGTTCCAAATCGTGATCATGTTATATGTTACAATTACTACTTTTTCAGAAATACATTATTATAATCCCTAGTATGTTATCAGTTGTGGAACAGACATGTTTCAGAAGGTAATATGTGTTATTGTACTGTTACCAATTTGAAATCAAATACTTAGTCTTTAAATTTCAAACTAACAACATGTTAACATATTTTCCCCATACTCATCATTACTTCACAAGAGTCAAGGTTTGAATTCTATAATGTATTTCAGTATTACTTGGTATGTGCCATAAGTTACTAAGAAATTAGATCTTGGCTTCAATAGGGAATAGATTAAAAGATTATTTATATCATAGGAGTTTACATCTACTGATGAGGGAAGTGTTTCAGAGCAAAAAAGCCTAGTGTTTAAATAAGGTAAATAAACCTGTTGTTCATAGGTTACCCAAAGAATAAAACTAGGACTAACTGTATTCTGGGGTGTTTTCTCATGAATATGATATGACATATCCTTGCATGTCTTACTGCATTGAAAAAGGAGCTGTTCAACATCTTATGAATCAGCTTTTTGTAGAAAAGCTTTATTTGACAATTGTCTGTCCTGAAATGTTTCTCTCTCTCTCTCTCTCTCTCTCTCTCTCTCTCTCTGTCTCTCCCCCCCTTCCTCTTTGTTGTACCAATATATATTTCCCTGGTAATAGCAATGTTGGGGATAAGAAGAGTCAAGAAAGAAGGTGCTTTTCAAGAACATTTTTGTTGTTTCTGAAACTCAAAGTTATTTGTTTCTAAACCCAATGTGAAATGTTACAGTAATAAAAAGACAAGCCTCATTTAGAGGGATTAGCAGGACTAAGGTACGCATGCACTGCTCATTTGCATTGGAGTGCGTTATATATATTTTGAATAACACATTTTTTGTTGGAAGCGTAGGTCATTTAAAACCTATTTTATAGCCTTTCAGAGATAGAGTGAATTCACCTTACAGCCTGGGTCTGGCAGTATATACCTCATACAATGCTTGCCCTGAATTTGAGGATTTGTATTTTATGTTCTTAAACAGCTTGCACAGTGCAGCCACTGCAGATGTGTACTCTGCAAAAGAAAGAAGTTGGACAAATTCCTTTGATGTCTCCCTACACTGTTATAATTCTTGATAGAATAACTATTTATCAGCAAATGAACTCCTAAAGGAGAAGCAGCATATTGGATTTCTCTGCATTTTATCTTTTACGGAATATAGCAGAATCATCAGTATACACATCAGTGGAGAACAGGGAGGGACTTAATGAATTGAGAGCTAGCTTGCTCCAAAAGCCCGTGTTATTATAATTAAAAGGTTAAAAAGTTTTTAAAAGTCACAGTACTTATTTTTCCTAAAGAAGCTGATACACTGCTATATAATGTTGTGTGCGGAAGATGCCTATCTAAAGGAATAGGCCCTTCTGCAGTTGCTGGAATTGAAGAAATGTGCCAAAATAAAGTGGGCGCAGTTGCTCCAGGTGTGTTAATATTGAGGCTTTAAGGACACCAGTTATTTAAAAAAATCTTCCCGTTACATGTAAAGGAAATTCTTTAGGAGTAAAGTACTCCCCTAACTTATTAAAGGCTTTCCATATGGACACAGGCTTATTCACAATGTATTTCTTATTTTTTTCATGGGCAGAGCAATTCAGTCACACGCGTGCTGGTGCCATGTCTCTCGGTGTGTCTGGGAGTGTCCAGATGTGTGACCCGAATCCACAGCTGCCTTTAGCTCCCCTAATTAATGAAAGGTCTGAAATCTGTCAGAACAGGTTGCTTTGCTAGTTGATCCTGTCTAGGACAGGAGGGATGAATTCGATAACCCTTAGAGACACTTCCAGCTCTTTTTTTCTCACATGTTCCAAGATAAATGGTATCACTCACCATGATGCTGATTGCCTGATTTTGGTGGGTTGTTTTGTTTTTTTTTAAAAATCAAATCTTTTGAACCTGCTTGGCCTGAGGCCCAGAATAGTTCTTGGTGGCCATTTCAGTACACAGAAAATTATTAAAATGTGGGAATTCTTTATCATGTCACTTAAGCTGAGAATTTTACACATAGATTTTTTGCTGCAGATGAGAGATTGTATTGGAGAACATTCACCTTTAGAGGCTTCTTTTTTCTTGTAGTCTTGATCTTTTTTTTCTCTCTTGTAAAAGATAGTTCTGATGAAGCAGAGCAAGAGAGGTGGGAGAAAAATATATTGCAAATTCTTAGTAGTATTTTTATCTAAACTCAACAAGTATCTTGCCAACCTGAGTAAAAGCTGAACTGTGTTTTCTTGTTTTGACCTTTTGACTGTTTGATGTAAATTCATCACAAATTTCTTCAGAAAACCCCCTTGTGGCTTGTTTCTGTAGTATTAAGTAAGAAAAAAAAAATAAATCATGTTTACATGTGGTTGCCTACCAAAAAAAGAAAATCTCACCTAACTTTTTAAAGTACCAAAATATTATGGCATCACATTGCCAGTAAAAGCTCATCATGTATCCCAGCTGTTCCAGCTGTTAAGGACAGGTATTTTAATTTGACTTTGTGAAGTTTGCTTGTTTGCTTCCTCAATGTAGCTATTGTTTTATAAAATTGCTAATTTATGGCTTTCTTCAGTGTTTTTACTGGATAACCTTCCAGGGTAATGGCACTGCCGGCAACAAGTCTGCATGCCACAGAGGAGCCTCAGTACTCCAAGCAATCGTTGACAAATTATCTACTGCTGAAGGTCCCATGTTGTTTGGTGCAAGCAAAGCAGTGCTCTTTGCATGCTTCCTTTTCTGTAATTGCTGTTTTTAGCGTTCTGTGTGTGTGGCCAAATTGCTGCCGGAGGTGTCAGAAAATCAAATGTCTCTGTATTGTTTATCTGCAGTGCACAGCTAGAAAGCACTAACTGATGTGTTTTCAACCTCTGTGCCGTTGATTTCAAAGATGATAGCATCCTTAAAAAAACAAACCAAAATAAAATGAAAGTCCAATGTTTGCACATGTCTTCATTGCTCTCAGTCAGTAAATGACTCAGTTCAAGTACATTTGGAGGCCTGAAAGTAGTCTTTCCAGATATCTGCCTAAGTAAATATTGCATAGGAAACAGAGGTGAGCATGCTAAAAGCTTTGCAATCCTGTGCCAATTTGATTTGTCCTTTGGAGAACTAACCCTTTTGTCTTGTGTAGTGGACTTTTGCAATGACTGCTGACAAGCAACTGTCAGATACGGCTGTGGTGAGATTGAACGAGCTGCTGGATGTCATCAGCTGAAATACGACTGAGGCAAAAAACATTTTCAAGACACTTGAAAATGATGACAGTTCACACATTTTTCTGGGAAGGAAGGATACCAGGAATTTAGGATAAAGAAAGTTTGGAGTTTGAAAATTCATTTGCAGTATCTTCTCCTGTCAAGCCTCAGAAAAAAAGAAAAATCATAATATGCCTGCGTTTGGCTAGCTGTGATACTGTGCATATTGATAAGCTGAAGAGATAGCAATCAAAGTTCAAATGTTCCACAGAAATACCATTTCAAAACACTGTCAAGAAAAACTGAAGGACAAGGGAAATTTGTGACATTTTATGATACTGGCAACTTTAACGTAGCTGGAAGGTTTAGAACTAGATTCTCATGTAGTATAAATCATTACTTTCAGTGGTGCTCAGACTCTTTACATCAGCAGAAATCTGACCGTTAGACTGCAAGTAATTTTGCGTTCTTAACTTTTGATTATAACCAACAATGATGTTATTGAGAGCTCACATTTAAAAACAAACAACTCGCCCCCCAAAACCCAAAGAAACCCAAAACCTGTAGGAGGCAAGTCTAGGCTAAACAGAACCAAGAGAAACAAATCAGAAGAATGGAGTTAGTGCTGAGTCAAGACAAGAGAGTAGAGGAGGAGAGGGCTGCTGGGGAGAAAAATCCATTACTTTTTTTTTTTTTTGCTATTTGTCAGGAAGATAAATCTTTTTCTTTGGGGTAGCATTTCAGCCCTGTGCACCCCTCTTTATTCTCATTAGAGGCACAAAGCCTCTGCTCAGCACCAGAAGTTCAGTACATCCCTCCTCCCCATCCTCACGCGCAGTTGGCTCCAGGTTAGTGCCAGAACAACACTTGAGTATAAATAGGCAAGTCTGAAAAGATCAGCGTGGATTCCAAGTTCAGGTGTCGTCCTAAGCCTCAGCCCCATCTGGGGTGTGCTCTGAAACGCAGGCTGCAGGGTTTGCATTACGCCTCTGCCTGCAGAGCTCACATTACCTGCCTGTGGTTCCTTCTCATGTTCTTCACTGATTTATATCAACCCGCCGTTTGCATAGGTTTAATTCATTTTCTGTTTTTCACATGTATTTTATAAGAGCAAATACTTTCAGTTTTCCAGAACAGAAACAGTTGCTCTGGCAATAAGAGTGGGGAACCAGCATCAAAGCTCCTTTTTCTAAGACAGGCTGATTTTTATTCTCTGCAAAACTGCAAATGTGGATTTCAGGCATATTTGTTGGATAGCTTTCCTAATGTTCACTGCAGCTGCACAATATATTTGCAGTACCTCTTCCACATCCTGATACATACCTACATCTATGACGTAAATGAATAAGTGTATCTGTGGTCCATGCAATTAAAAATGAACAGCCATGTAAAAAAGATACTAGAGTTGTTTCCATATGATGGTGATATCCATAAAAATAGATCATTGCACAGTAAATGGTCTGTTTATAGATGTAGTTTTCTTTTTACTTTAAAATGCCAGTTGGCTGAAGCACATTCCCACCTCTACCACCTGCTTAAGTTATTATTATGGGCTTTTTTCCTAATACTGAACTAACATCGAAATATAAATATATTCTTTATTCTTTGAAATTCTGGCACTTATAGGCAGTGGTTATGTGTCTGTGTGGGTGTCTGTAGGTGGACATTGCTGTGCAGCTGCTCAATTCACTCATTAAAATAGTATGAGGGAAGTCCTGGCTTCACCAAAGAAAAGGCAAAATTTCCATTACCTTAAAATTCATCCCACTGTCAGTGGGATGAACAGCTGAGGCAGCTTTGACTCATCTTGCTATTTATTTAATTTTTTTTGAAATTAATCTCAATTGTCTGCCATAATAAGGCATTGGTAATGCTTTGATAGGGAGTTAATGTGATTTTTTTCCGAGGAGTGAGGTCTCACTGCAGCTGGCTGTGGCGAGTTAGGCAGGCTGAGAACCTCGTCCTAGTATGCTAAGATTTTCGTCCAAGGGCTGAACCAACCATGAAAGCTGGTTGAAATCTGGAAAATAATTATTCTTTTAGAAATAGATTGATAAAGTATTGGGTGTACTAAGACTCTCTAGGGTTTTTAGGAACTTTTTAGGATGCCAAGAGGATCCAGTTATTAATTTAACAAGAATTTTTACAAAATGCCAAAACAAATTGGTATTTAGTTTCAGTATAATTTACTCTCTGCTCACAAGGAGTTTTTAGTTGAATAAGCACTCCAAGGAGGCTTCGGAAGAAAGGAACATTCGGTGGAGAATATATATTCCCAGAATTGGTCTCATTCAGTGATGCTCAATTAGCATTTTGTCACAAACTCAACAGCAGCATTAGTTAGGAAAAAACATCTGTCTTGAAAAATACATATATGTTACTGTTTAGCTGGTTGACAGTAATAACCATTAAGAGTTCTTGTACTGTGGAATTTTGTGATTCCCAGAAATGTTTTCATGTTAGAGGCCAGACTTCTTGTGCTGCTTCTCTGCGTGTGTGAACAGGGGGAATTCTGCACCCCCTGTGTGCAGCGGGGTGCGTGTGATAAGCAGGATTTTGAGCCTCAGTTATGTGAGCCAGTTCAGTTTCTCTCAGAATATGTGCTGGTTTAGATGTGTGTGTGCTCATGTATATAAATAGTCAGTGACTATCTTAGAAAAAAAAGATGGTTTTCATATCTGTGCTCTGATCTTCTCTTTCTTGTTTCTGTGGTTTGCCAACGCCACTGTTTGTTTTGTCAAATTTAATGGCTCAAAGGACAGAATCGCTAATGGAAGACAACACAATAGGTTTCAGTTTTATTGTTCAATGCTCCTCAATCACCAATGTAATTTCCAGCAGAAAAATCTTTTGAGCTGTGAGAAACAGCAAATCATTTAATTGTATCCGTGTATATAAGCAGGTTCACCTGTTTGAAAATGTCACACGCATCTGATAGAGATAGCTCTTTAAGAATGTCAGTGGTTTTTTAAGCAAAGTATAAGAAGAAAAGCTGCTAGGTTTTGTCTAGTTAATTCATATAGAATATTATAAGAACAAATCTACTCTTTAAAAGTTAAATGGAAGTTTCAAGAATTGAAAACTTTTCAATGTACTTATTTTTATTTTTGTATGTGGTTATCATATATGTCTTATGTGGATTCTTCAGAGGGCTCCTTGTTTGTGTGACTGTGTAAAACATCACAGCCTTGGTGTGTCGGCGCTGGCAGGCTGCCTGCCCTGCTGCCGAACATTTCTGGGACTGGAGCTTTCTTGCTGCCACTGTGTTGTAGGTATGTGGACATTTGCAAGCTGTGTTCAGGGGACTCATGCGAGCAAATGCTGAGGTGGTTGCACTCAGAAGTACCTTTAGTTTATTTTTTCTTTTTGCTTCTCTTCTAGCTCTGCAATGGGATGGTTGTCTCCACGTCACTGTCACACACAGAGATAGGGTGACTCTATTAGCATTATTGCAAGCATCAAAGTCATGATATCTATGGGTAGGCAATCGGGTTTTGAGTTGTTTGTTTGGAACTGGAACCCCCATATTGCTGGAGTAATGTATCGATGTTCGTGCCTTTAAAATGTCACATTAGTGAGATGCTGTGGCATAGTTATAAATGTTACAAAACAAAGTTCAGCATTGCGAGTGGGACTAAACTGCCAGAGTAACAGGCTTATCACTGGGAAGATAAATCATGTTAGAAATTGCAACAAGTCTGTCTCCTTCCTGAGCATATCTTATGATTAAATTCTTTTTGTCTACATATTGACTTTTTATTTTCACTCAACTCTCATGCAGAAGTTGTCAGTGAATAGAAGATTCTCCATTACTTAAGTGTGTGAGTGTGTATTCATATGTTCCTTAATTATTCACTATTTTTACTACACCTCATCAGTAGGTGCTGAATTCACTGTAGGCATAATTTCAGTAACACCAGTGAATTCCTGTTAGAAGACAGTATGTGTGTTTGGAGAGTGGGCGGGTGATGTCCAGATCTATTTGTGCTTTTTTACAGTTTTTGTGGAAATAAGGCTATTCTGTCTTCCAACTCTAAGCCATTCTATGACTCGCCTTTGTGTATAGTCTCTGCTATTTCCTTCTCTCTATAGTGACAGGCACAGATTTCAGGAGGGCTGTAGCTTGCTTTCTAGGTTCCATAGCAGTATAGGTGTGCCAACACTCCCCTCGCTGTGCATCAGATCAGAGTTGGAAAGGATGCTAAATCCTTTTAATGGGGGCAAAGAATGATGATTTGAGTAAGAGTCCTTTGGATTTCTTCCTGCAAAGATCTGAAAATTAGTTCTTAATTAACCTGATTAGAATATTCTCATTAGAAACAATCATATTATCACAAGGTTCTGTTTAAGACAAAATGTTTCATTTTTGGAGATGTGTTAACTTTTCTTTCTGCTGTCATTTTCACCGTACTTTGATTCTTATCTACTGTAGCAAATCAAAGGTGTGGTTTTGACAGTAAGTTCGTATTTTCTCCACCCACCCCCCACCCCCCCCAGCCTCTAACAAGCCACATTAGAATTAATCTTCTCTTGTTGTGTACATCACTGATATTTTTCTTTTCTATAGCCAGCAAGTCAAACATTGCCGAATGCTTCCTGTTCTGCCAGTGTGTGTGAGTGACTCTGCAGGATGCCTGGTGTATGGGCTGTTTCAGACAGAAGTCCCTATGCGTATATTGAAGGTCTGTGAATGCTTGGATTTATGCAGTGTATTTGTGACTTCTCTTAGTCCATTTTTATGTACGGTAGGCTCTGATTTGCCAGCTTTTAGAAGAGGCTATTGGTGTCAGAAATGGGAACAACCCTAATTCTACGTCTTTCAGGACATGATCATGAGGTTTGCAAACAGTGATGTGTGCACTGAAAACAGTTGGAGAACAGCAGAGAAAAAACATGGCCCCCTGTCAGCTTCGCTAGCTCATCTCATAACAAAATGAAACATCTTTTAATCATAGAAATGTCGATTAGAAGGTACTTCTGGAGGGCCTCCAACCTCCCTCCTGAGGTGGGAATGTGCTTTAGCACTTCTGTTAGTGGGGTTATTGCCCATGCTGCATCAGGTTAGTCTTGCCATTTCTGAGCCTTTGAAACCTCTGAAGATGTAGTTTTTGCAGTCTCTCCTCTTGACCTTTTAAAGGCTCGTGGTGACAATCCTCTGCAGCTTGTTTCTCCTGTACAGAATGATGGGAGTGCCATAGAATGCCCTAAAATCTGAGCTTTGCCTGCGAAAGCGCTCTCAATTCAGGAAAAAGTTTCTCCTCTCTCAACCCTTTCCTACAGCCACCTGCTGAAGAAAGGGCTTTCCAAATCCTCTGTGGGTTTTGACAGTTCTTTAACCAGATGCGTCAGGCAGGCGAGCTTAATGTGAGCATGGATGTCTAATACCGGGGGCCTCTTTGCTGGAAATGCAACTTAGAGTCATTGCTTCTCAACAGCTGATAAATTTTGTAGTACTCCTTATGAAAGCTCACTGCAGAAAATCATAAGATTTTCGTAGGCCATTACAGCAATGCTATAGCAATATATTATTTAGTAAACAGGCTTTCATGCACAGTTTGTTTCATATTATCATCGCACACTTTAGTTCAGCTATCAAGGGTCCTTTTTTTTTTTTTTTCCTTTCTTATTTAAGGCTGGGTATCTAATAGCGATGTCTTTGGCTATTTGTAAACAGATTTGCAACCACCGTTAAAGGGTGACTTCTTTATATAGAAGCACAGCACACATTTATGCCAGAAGTTTCAATCTCCAATAGGTAGCATTGACTTCCTACTGTGGCAGACACAGATCTGCATAAAATAACCCCTTCCTCGCTCAGGGATTAAAAAGCTCTCTGATACAGACGAGACTGGCTTGACTTTTCCAGTTTTCAGACAGCATGTTTGAAACGTCTGGAGCAAATACAGTAAGGCATGACTCTGGTATTGCAGGAACTGTTTATTCGCTGTGGTTAGGAACAGTAGAGAGATCAAAACAGGAATACATGTGGGCTGGTTGATGTTTGCTACAGAATGTACAGAGAGTGAATTGCTGCAATAAGACAGAGATGGGCAAAGTGTGAAGGCTGTTCATTGCTGAAAGTCCTGCTGCGCCGGTTGTTCTAACAGAAGTTGTTCCTCTGGATGCAGCAGTTCTAGGTTGCCCTTACGACAGTATATCCTGAATGAACGTATTATTTATCATTGAAAGAGCTGTCCTGGTTTGAGGTAAAACAGCACCAATGTTCTGTTCAGTAATTTAAGGCTCTTCTAACTACTGAAATTAACAGCGCATTGTGCAGACGCTGTTTGCTCTCAGAGCGATCAGACCTGTGTTTGTAGCCGATGCCCAGGGATGGTGTGCAGAGAGGCTCTTGCTTACAGGCACTGCTCTACCAGCCAAGGCCAGCGAAGGCGGTTATGTGCCCCCTTGGGGGGTCGGAAGCGGAGAAGCGTAGAGGGGTCGCGCCTGCAGGGAGGAGCGGACAGCACAGGTGACCCAAACCTGACCAACGGGGTATTCCATCCCATCTGCCTCACGCTCAGTATAAAAGCTGAGGGATCAAAGGGTCCACCCTCTTTTTCTTCAATGGCTGCGTCTGAGGAGGACTCACGCTGTTCGTCTGCCTTTGATCCCGATCTGGAATCCAGATCCAGAATCCAGTTTCTGTCCATTGAGTCCGCTCTGGGTCTTCCCCAGTGCCAGCCAGTGACATGATCGTCATCCTGGGAGCTTGATACGGTTTAGTATCGATTTCAGTATTTTATTTTTATTAATATTTCATGAAAGTAGTTTAGTTTCTCTTTCTCTCCCTCCTCTCCTTGAAGAGAGAGTTGGGGGAGAGCATCTGTCACCCTCAGTGGCCAGTTTGGCCCAAACCACGACAAAGAGTTTAGCAGAAACAGCGAGGACCTGGGTTTTAAATGCAGATATGGTTTTCATAAATGTTTCCAGAAGAGGCCCTTAGGCTTACTTGCAACTTACTTTCAAAGGAAGCAGTGATTAAACCATATCAGCTTTTTGTATGGTGTATTAATCTCTTTGAGCCAGCTAAGTAAAAGAAAAAAAAAAGTTGGTGTAGAGACATCATGTGTTTGCAGACACAGTGTCAGAGCTGCTGAAGGTGACCAGCCCTGTCACACCTGGTTTGCCTGACCAGGACGGTGTTAATGCTGTTCCTGATGAAGAAAATTGGCCTCCCTGGCCTCAGAAAATAAGCCTTTCAGAAATTATGGACAAAGTGAAGTATTTAGACAAAAAAAACCCGTAATTTGAAAGTAAATGTTTAATCGTGGCTTGTCTTTAACAGAATGCTTTCATTCATTTGTTCATTCATTCATTTTTTCCCTTGCATGTTTATTTGACTGCTTTGCAAGGAATAATCGTGACCTGCTTCTGGTCTTTGATTGACAGGATCCTTTCTGCAACATTTTATTCGGAAGGAGTTTCTGTAGCAAAGGTGTCAGGCAGCATCTGCTGACAAGTATTACAGTAATTGTTATCTGTTAGGGGAAAACCACTTAGTAGCAGACTTGTTGGGTGAAGAACTTTCTGCTCTGCTCTTTATGGCAGCGAGATAATCATTATTGTGTTTCAGAGCATGACAGGATTTTCTCCTAGAGTCATATATCTGTGCAGAAATCTTCTCTTGGGTGCTACTTGCATGAACTTACTTTGTATTTAAATTGTATTACCAGTGTGCTTAGTTAGGGGAAATAAATGAAACAATGCAGCATATTGCTCTGCTTTGATCAATTTTAATTTTGACTTGAGTATTCTGTTTGGCACTGCAAACAATCTGTGGTCACAAACAAACTGAAAGCAAGTACATTGTGATTAAGTTAACAGTAGTAACTTACTTAATGGTCTCAAAGCACCGTCAGTTTGACAGATATGACAATTCTGGGATTTTGACTTCTCTAGATATATTCTGGAGGGAGCTGCAAAATGAGAATCATAAGGACTCATTTCTGAAGAGAAATCCTAATGGGAACTAGTATGTTCTTGTTAGAATTGGTAAATGCGGGCTGAGGTCTGGAGATGAGAAACAAAACCAGTCTGATGTTTCGGATTAGTTCCTCCTTTGCTCTGAATATCTTACTCTGGGAAATTTTCTTGAAAGAAAGAACACTTCTTGAAATGGAGATTAATTCTTGGTATGTATCTGGATTTAAGAATTTTCACCCTAGATCTTAAAGGGAGCTTTTGTGAAGAAAGTTATAAAAAGGACAGGAAAATCTATTTCTAATGTTGACTTTAGTGCAGGCTCTTCAGTAACCATTTTCTCCCTAACTCTGACTTGCTGGAGTTTAGGTCCGACAAGTACTGTG
Organism: Anarhynchus alexandrinus; assembly: GCA_008711295.1. NCBI lineage: Eukaryota > Metazoa > Chordata > Aves > Charadriiformes > Charadriidae > Anarhynchus > Anarhynchus alexandrinus. Next base: position 381,064 of record VUYV01000208.1, on the reverse strand, counting down.
CTGTCAAAGTAACAAGTCATATTGGTTTCAAAATGCCTATCATGTCTTTGATGTTATCTAAATAATAATGATTGTGAGCACAATCTGTCATCTTGCTGTCAATTTGGTTCTTCTAGAAATTCTAAAATTTCACAGGTCACCAGCTCTAGCTCTGTCATGAATGACAGTTCACTATTGTATTTAGTTTACTTCTGTTGTATTTGATTTACTTCTTAAGCTTTAAAGCATAAACTTTAAGTCTATTTATTGTCTGGTTTTCACGTGCCCCACAACCCCCACCTCCCCAGCAGAATTGCTGAATTGTGTTTCAACCCAAGCAAGGTCATTTTAATGTGTCTTTTTTTCCTCCAACCAGTTTTGATTTTTGAAAAGTTTACATAAAAGTTCAAAAAGGCATTAAGAAGGTATGTTTGTAGAGGTATGTTGTAGGTACATTTTCTAGCTGGGGGAAATATTTTCTTTGTAGTGCCAGTGAAACAGGAAATATTGGTATTACTGACCATCTGTTTCTTTTTTTTCTCATGTTTAAGTATCTCATCATTAATCCCGGGACTTTCAGTCATTCTGTGGTCTAGATACACACGCCAAGTGCATTTCCAAGGTCTCGGAAGACCTGAGATGTATGATCTCTTGGGACTTGTGATACTATCCATCAATTGTCTTTGTTGATATAAGAAAATAAAGGGCAGGCTTTCATAGTATTTCCATGGTGGTAATTTGGCATGTGATTTACTCTATGATCTTGCCATTACACTCGCCTCTTCCTTATGACTGTCAAAGTAGTTTAGCTTTGCACCTTCATATACACGGGATCTCCATATGTATGTTCATAAACAGATATGTGTGCATATAAATATGTACAACCCTCTCTTACATATTTATAAAAAATTGTATAAAATAGGTACGTGGTTAAAATGCTATCTAGTCATAAGGAAGAGATGAGGCAAGTGACAAGATTATACATCTACATATGGAGGCCTTAAGATATTTCTGCTGCTGGGTATCACCGCATTCCAGGGGGGCTGCCACTGAACTGTCACTGAACTGTCATGTGCCAATGTGAATTTTCCAAAGTTAGGGTTAACAATCTCTAGCTAACATTTTGGTTTGGGCTTTAGGTAAAACTGTGCTTATAGGTTTGTAATTTTTTTTTTTTTTTTTATACTATGAGGGGGAAAATACCTATCTGTAGAAGTGCTATAATCTCTTGTGGCATTCTATACAAATGTTTTTCATCTATTTGCTTTGAGCACGTGTTACCATTTGCCAGTGATTGCAGCTTCAATGAAAGGTCTGAGCGTTGTCTATTCACCCTACGCTGTATGAAGCAATTACCTTTACATTTTAATATGTGCTTGTAATTTTTCTTTTTATTTTCTTTCTTCAAACATGAAAGCAAACACTTTTGAGAAGGAAGAAATATTGCTTTGTCAGAAGCTCTGGTAATTAACACAAATAAGCAAAGCCAGTCTCTCCTTGTTTGATAATGGTGGTTTTATAGGTGGAGTGTTTGCGCTCTTAAATAGGAAAAACTTGAAGGCTCTGTGTGGAGTTCCTGTGGTGGCAGAGTGAGGCAGAGGGGAGGTAATTTCTTTAACTGGTAGATTAGCTGGCTTTTTCTCTGCACTTGATGTAGACTGCCTACAGAGTGGGGAGTGCTGCACAACTCGTCTCCGGAGGAAACAGAGATAAAAAGGGAAGAAAAATACAGTGGGGGGGACGAAAAAGGAGGAGTTTTCTCTTTGTTGTGCTGGTCGGAAATTATCAGGGAACAGGCGTGTCATGGCCTTCTGCCATTTATTATCTTTTTAGGAATCTAAAATTTCACGTATTTTTTTAGCTTCCAGGTGTATACGAGCTGTTCCCCCACCCCCTGCCTTTTTTTTTTTTTTTTTTCTTTTTAATCCCCTTTTTTTTTTTTATTTCATGTTAATGCCCTTTGAGTTTATAATGGGTTACGTCCCTCGCTGGCTGCACCGTGTGACTGACACGAGTCTGTCTCTGTCACCTCTCCTCCCAGGTTGTGCTGTTCTGTAAGGCGGAACAGAAAGCCGCCAGCTGGTTGACTGGCCCATTGCTGTGGGTGGTCCCATTTTACCCTTTTTTGTACCTAAAAAAGCTACCTTTGTGTGAATGTGAAAAAGCTACGTCTTGTGCAGATTCACTGCCAGTTCAGCTGACGAATAAAAAAATGTGTTAATTATATGACTGAAAGGAGGGGAAAATCCAGATGTTTCCTGAATTACCAGCAGGGGATGAATAACCTGAGGAAGAGGAGAGCTGACCCAGGCTGAACCTTGGAATAGGAGGAGACTTAATGAAGGATTCCAGACAGTTTCATTAGTATGTTCTAAAAAGAGATATGATCATACGCCCTGTATTGTTGCATTCTCAAATGTCACACCTGCCCTGAAAGATTTAGAGGGTTTTCTGAAGCTTGGGTGCTCTTCTGAGCCTGGTCTCCTGTAGGACCAGGTGGTTTCTCTATGCAGGAGGAAACTTCTGCCTCACTGCTTTCAAAAACACAGTTCCAGAGTGCTCAGGAGCTCCTGCAAAACTCTCCTGCAAAGTCAGCTTTGTCTACATCTTGACAGTATGTGCTTTGGGACTTCTATGCTGCTTTTTTTTTTTTTGATCGTTATTTTTGCAGTTCTACCGTCTGCACATTTTATAACTTTTGTACTAATAAACTCATCTACTTTAGCAACTATTAATCTGAGCATTTTGAAATCACTGTGGATATTGCCCATTTGCTCTTGAACGTTTTAGGAATCATAAATGTGACATGATGTAAATCTATAAATGAAATACTACCTCTCACATAAAATCTGCATAGATTTTTTTGCCTTGGTTATTTTATAGTCTGCTCTCTGTGGTCATTTTTGTGTCATCAATGTCTTTCTCCTTGCCTCTCAAATATAAAAAATCCTACTAATTATTGAACAGTCTCTCTAAGTTAAGCCAAATAAGGACTTAATGACTTCTCAGATTCAAGACTTCATCCGTCTAGTATTTCATACACATATTTTAAATGCTGTTCATCTAGTTGAAATATCCTGAGAATGTCCATAAATTGATGTCATTTTCTCTTCCCATCTGTAATGTGGAAACAGAGAAAATAAATGACCCCGTATGCTGTTTTTTCTTTTTCATTTGAACACTACAGATAGATACTTTTTATCCCTCTCCTCTGATGTATCAACGTGCTTCAGCCTTAGAGGTCTTCAACAAGTTGTGATAACCTTAATTTACCTTTGATTATTTTGCTGAGTTTAAAACTTGAGATAAGCACAGACTCCTGCAAGTGTTTAATCCAAAATATTTGAGTCTGGAGAAGGTCTCTAGGATTTTTTTTCTCAGGCAAAAATTTCAAAATAGGAATTTTCTGTGTGGGATAATTCATTTTACAAATAAGATCAAGTGAACCATGTAGAAACTTTTAGTAGGCTTGAGAGGGGAATAAAAAAAAAAAAAAAAAAAACAACTAACAAACTTTTGCATTTTTTTCTTCTTTGTATCTGCTTTTAAAGTTCCTGGAGGAGGGACAAGATGGCATAGATCACCAGAAAATGTGGTAACATCTAGGACAGAGGCCACGATTCAGTTTACCTACTGCAACTCAAAAGAATGATGATTGATAGACTGAGTACAGCTATGTTTCATCACTATAAATCTGAAACTGCAAATAACTTTGGCTTTGCAGTGACTCTGCTGGGCTCTAGACTTTGAGCTGACAGAATCATGAGACTGCTAAAGTGAATGGGCCTATGGTAAATTTAAACTGGTGCAACAGAGAATAGAGTTTGAATATTTCTTAAAGACAATAACAATAATTTTCGGTTGGCGTTTTCTACATATCTCCTGGTCTTTTTAGTGTAGTATCCAATTATTAGAAGAATTTGCTTAGTGAATGTGTGTGTCATATAATTTTTTAGTGATATGATAGCAGTGTTTCTGATCAGCATAAATGGTAGTATCCTTCACAATGTCTTTTAAATGAGGTCAGGAAGTCTTCAGTATACTAAGTATTCTTTTAGTCCTTTTGCTTTGATTGGATGGCAAGATACAAATGGACCGTTAGGTTCTAGGTAAACTTAATGCCTCATATAATACCTGCACATAATGCATTACATTAATGGAAACACCAACAGACCTGTGGGCCCTTGGACTGTGCTCTTTTCAATAGCTGCCGTAATGCACAGGGGATGTTGTGATTGATGCGATATCAATAACACTACTGACTAACCTGCCCAATTTAATTTTGCAAGTATCCTAGGGAATAATTTTGTGGTTAGGACTCAGTAGATGTTGAGGAACATACCTCTCTCAAAAAAATTTTAAAACCTGAAACCAGCTTGCCTTCTCAGCAGAAACAGGGGAAAACGGGTAGCTGTAGTAGGCTGGAAACAGTGTCCATTTGGGATTACAGAAATAATGAGATGAAAAGGAAAAGAATTGGTCAGTAATCAAATCAGGTATGTTAAGGATCATATAATACTTCAAACCTGAAAAAGATGAATTGGCATTTCTGATCATTTGTTTTATAATTCGCTAATAGATGGTCTTATTTTAAGTCCTGCTAGTCAGATTATTTTGATAAACCATTATGACAATATTTTATAATATTCTTAAGATTTGTGACTATTCAATGGTATGACTATCAAAATTAAGAAGTTAATTAAGATGACCATGGGTCTAGCATGGTGGGGGTTTGTAGGAAACAAGCATCTGTTCAAGTTGTTTGTGCAAGATTTTTATAACCTTCACTAACAATAACCAAAATCAGACTGACCCTCAGTACTTGTTCTGTTTTAAGACTAGAAAATCTGTTCCATTACAGAATGTGACTTATGGTTTGGTTTTTTTTTTCCCCTATCTGTTTTGCAGACCTGAGATTGCATCCAAACTCCTTTGCAAGTATCCAGACAAAAAGGCTTTCCTTCCATCCTTTCCAGTGGGACTTCAGGTAAGAAACGGATTGCATGATCTGTTGGTCCAGCTGACGAAAGGATGCAATGTCCACCAAGTTATTCATTGCACAGAAATGGCGGGTACACAGGCGAGGTCAGCTTCTGCAGAGCTTTTCTCTAAGCAAATTCAGACTCTTTATTTATGGTTGTCCAAACAATTTTTGCAGCAGTGTCATTAACATTAAGGATTTGGTCACCCAGAGTTGGACCCATTTTTAATTTCTGATGATGAAAATATTCTTCTAGTTGAAAAGGTAAAAGGTAGCTGAGCTTTCTTGGAACACCTTGCTCTAGTGTGAGCTGAACAAACTTGATGTGTGTATTGAAGCTCTGTTTCATTACTTTCACGTGCTTTGAAGGGTGTGTTCCTCTGCACGTGCTTCACAACCAAAGCTGTGCTCGATGAATGCACCTAAACTGCAGTACTGTGTAGGTCTGTTCAAAATAGAGTGATTTTGTGGTAAAGCTAGATATATATTTAACATAGCAATTTTTTGTAAGTATGTTTCTGTCTAAGCTTCTTTAGAATAAATGCCTTCTAATGACATTTAAAATCCAAATAAATATGCATTGGAATGATTGGAGCTGAAGGTCTGTAGCTATCTGCCTTCCCAGAATACCAAAGGCATGAAAGGAAAATGTTTGGCTCGGAGGAAGCCAGGATGGGAGGAAAGGATGCAGACAGATATCAGACTAAGTACACCTTTCCAAAATTACACCCTGCAGGTCAAATTAGAAACATATCTGTCAAGGTATTCTTATCACATATAGAACAGCTAATTTAAATACCATTATAAAAAGTTAATTAAGTATAATCTGCAAAAACCTGAAGTATGAAACTAAAGGACTAAAATTAATAGTGCAAGAATGAGATTTCATTCAGTTTTAAACTAATAATTTTTACATGATATCTTCAGCTAAACCATAGACTCATTTGGGGACTGCAGGATGGTAAATTTTTATCAGGATTTAATTTTGTTTAATTTAGAGCAGAGTTCTATAATAACATTTACCATGAAATACTCAAATTAGGTTAATTATGTGTGTCAATTTTTGTTCATAAATCATTTTTAAAAATAGACTTGGGACACAATGTGGGTAATACACTACATTAGTGATAATGTATTTTAGAGTGGTGGGTTTTTTTGGATGCAGCAGAAACTGATGGTGCTGTTCATTATGTATTCATAAAGACCATAAAGTCATAAGTGGAAACAACATAAGATTTGATGAGATGTCCCAGGATTGAGCAGGGCAGGTTCTCCTGACTGACTGTGAATCAAATCTGAAATACGGAAATTAAGCTACCGCTTGGAAATGTTGTACAGAACACGACCTGACTATGTTTCTGCACAGTGATTGCAAATAGCTTTTACAGGAAAGCAAACATCAGTCATTTTGTATCATCTTTGAAAATCTTTTCCAAGAGTGTGGGCATTCCACATGGTGTTCTTCAACAAGTGGGTACCAAAAGGGAAACCTTTTGAGCTGCAGGTGTCCTTCTGTTGACGGGATTGTCTAACTAGTGGTTCATACAGTGCGTTTGGAAAATGAATCGATCCACTGAAACCCTCTTTTTTTGAAAGAGATTTCTTTTCATTGCTTCTTTCTACAATGAAGCTATGTGCAGACATCATCCTCTTTTCCAAATGCAGGTAAGTTTGTTTTTAAAATCAGTTCAGTTGCCAAGTGATTGCAGCATACTTATCTGCCACATTATTTACAAACCTCAGGAACTTAACAGCTAGAAAATGATTAGTTAAGGGACATCATAAATCTTAACACAGCCCACGCAGTAAGCATATTGGCCTGAATCCAATCCTTGCAGCTGGCCAAAACGCTTTTTTGGTGTGACCCAGAAAAGGAGCATCTCAATGGATTTACGTTCTCTCAGAGTGGAAAAGTCATCAGTTCTACCCATAGAGTAGCCTAGGGCAGGTTCAAAGCTCCCTAAATTGCAACTTGTAGCCTCAGGGGCTACTCTGGAACGCTATGATACTTTAGTCAAACAGCACTTTCATGGGCCAGATGCTGGGGACTGGGAGGAGGGGCTGTTGCGTGACTAAGGGGGCAATGTTTCACAAGAGAATAAGCTCCTCATGATAAGCAAGTCAGGAAGTTTGATAGAAAGAGGTAATAAAGCCAATTTAATGACCTGTAGTAGGAGCAAGAAATCTGATGTATTTTTCTGATCAAACATAAAGGAATATTTATTTCCTCACGGAGCCTTAACTCTGGCCTATAGTTATGAAAGTGAGGTGTGGTATTTGTCAGCTTGATTTCTGTATTGGAGTAAATTCTTTCAACGGGTATCCGTTAAAGTAGGTGCATCTGGATTGGGGGTCCGACAACATTAGGAAGTACAGCGGAATTTTGTCAGATGTGGCCCCTTCTGAGAAATCTCCAAGGAAAATTTGGTAGATTTGCTATCTTAGTAATCTATCTGTGAATTTATCTGTCTAGTTTATCTAATCAGCTTTATCATCTGAATCTTTTAAAATCAAATTTTATTTAATCCACCTATGTTTTTTGTAACAATCCTATTGCTGTGTTGTTTTAGCGGGGAAGCTGGAATCGATAAATGAAATGGCAAAAAGGAAGAAAGATTGATTTTCTTTTTATTTATTTTTTGGTTTCATATTCTTTTCCTTCTATTCTTTGTCTTCTACTTTTCTTTCTCCTTAGTACACTAGAGAGAGCTTGTTGACTTTTTTTTCTTCTGCATAAATCTGGAGTTGCTAAATGCTTGTGCTTAATGAGATGACTGCCAACACCCAGCAGAGGCCGGATTTGTCTGTGCTTTGTGGGTAACTCCATTAACCGCAGCGAGATTGCAACACCCGTTTAGGAGTTGTGGCTCTAATAATATTGTGGAACATGCTTTTGGGGATGATCAGAGAATACAGATTTGTCTGGGACAGAGAATGTGTGGCATGCAGAGCGTGCATGCATAAATACAGGCGTGCGCGCACACAGACAAATCAATGTTTTCAACGGAGTAAACAAATGTAGTACAATAAAGAGAGAAAAGAGAGGAGGCTGCTCTTTGTGTTGGTGGATGGGCCCCTGCGAATACAGCATTTCATAGCAGCCATACCGGGAGCTTGAAACAATGGGTCTACAGGAAAGTTGTGCCTCATTGTCTCATCAGGGACAGTGCCCAGATACACTTTAATCTGACTGAGAGTAAGAGTGAAAGTGTATCAGCACAGCCTCAGCGTGGCGGCCAACTCCCGCCTGCATCCTGAATTTTTGGAGAGCTTGTTCAGCTCCTGCCCAGCTCCTTGTCACGGCTGCTGTTATTTCTTGAACTGGTTCACTTGAAGCCTGTGCAGATGTGCCTACACATACTGCAATGAAGACTGTACACATACCCGTAGGCTCCTAGGAAGATGTGCTTAATGATGTTTATTCCGCTGAAAGACTCTTTAATTTAGCCAGCAGTGGCATAACGTGATCCAGTGTCTGAAAATGAGAGTTAAAAGCATTCAAGTTGGAAATAAAAGGCCAGCTTTTTAACAGTGATGGTAATTAATTATTGGCATAGTTCGTCCAAATAGTAATTTCTTTTTTTATGTAGCTATTTAAGCAGGGCATGTAATTCTCACTTAAAATATAGGAATATCTCACTGGAAAAAACTCCTCTGTAGTAAAGGAGCAATTACAATTACCTATGGAACGTCAGGCCCATATTCCACTTCAGCAGTCAGATTTAGAGCTCTGTGCAGGGGTGCACACATAGTTGTAAGTGGCTTGTGTCAGGCCAGAAGATGGATCAGATTCTTCTCTTTGTCCCTTTTGGTCTTTTACAAACAAGTGGTAGGTTCTTTGCAGGTGCTAGCGAGCTGTGCAGTTTAATTTTCATTCTTCAAAACCCCAGTCTCAAGACTTTTGTGCAGAATCCATAAAGCACTGCTATTTGTTAAAACTTTCATTGTGGGAGACAAGGAGGTGTGTGCTCCTCTTGGCATTTGCCATCAGAGATTTATGTTGGTGTTTATTGAAAAACTCTTCACTAATATGAAGTGAAAGTAATAGTATCAAAAAAAAATCTAGCCCCAGAAGTTTTCTACCTTCCTAATGCTACTTCAGAAGTAATACATTAATGTATTTACTTAAGAAACAAATCACTATTTATATTGTTTCTCACCTTTTCTTACCCAAACCTTTCTATTTTCCATTTATTATCTCTCCTTGTGGCACAATGCTAGCTGTTTGTCACATACAAGGCTTCACTGCTAAAATAATATGCTATTCATTACTAGGAGCCAAATAATGGGTAAAAGATCAGACCTATCTGAAAGTAGTTTTGGCCTTGAAGAGTTGTGATGTTCTGTAATGAATGCTTTTTTATGTTACATAATGTGATTTGTCGTATTTGAGAAAGAGGAAAATATGAACTTGAAGAAAAATATTCCTTGGATATTGCATGTGTTTTTTCCTGAGGACATGAAGCTCTGGAACAATACTGACATCCAAAGCAGACTTTCCAAAGGTTATGTGCAGCTGCTGTTCTCTTCCTCCCCACTACCCTTTCTTGTTCTTCCCATTGAAACTCCTTGTTTAGACTTATGGCCTCTGCTCATGTTTCACATGTCCATTTTGCTCTTACCTTTTCAGTAACCTACTCACTGTTCTCTTCTTTTTGATTTTGGAGCTGGTTTCAAAATTGTTCCTTACTTTTGGAGAGTAAACATAATCACACTTAAGTTTGGCTGCTTTCTCCCTCACTTTACTTGCCCAACACATTTGTATTTCATACCTACTAAGCTAAATTAGATTTTATCTTCTTAGGATCAGGTTTTGTTCTGATTCGTATGTGTTCAGTGCATGCAAAATTCTGGTGTTAGGTAGAAAGTTATGAATAGTATTTATTAATTGGCTTCCCTGATGCAACTTTGTTTTGCATGTAATTCGTCTCCTTTCACTACCAAATCTCAAAAGACCTAGCTCCACCGAAGCCAAAATCCTGCATACTTCAGGACAGAGAGAATTAATCCCAGTGTATCTTAACGTGTCTTGAACGAGAGGTAAGATCCAGGCTGGCACTCTGCACAGGGATGTCATCAGCTTCCTATATTTTTAACCCATGTGAAATGTTCTTTTTGAACACACCTCCGTGTGTGTACAAGTGTCAGTCCAGTAGAATCAGGAAAGAGTGTTCCATTTAGAATTAGATCGGAGTAATGCAAGAGTAATGAGACCAATTTGTTCTGGTCTTTCACTGACTTTCTGATTACTTTTAGCTCTGGCTAGAATCCAGCATGGATAATTACATTCTTCCTACCTAATTCCCGCTGTAGTTTCAGTCGCATATGGCATTCTTTGGCTCCTGTTGTTTTTTTGGTTTGCTGGGAACTATTAAACTGCTCTACATCTCACCCCAGAATTGGCTGCGTTTCAAAAGCTCGTGAAGTGTTTCATATTTTGTGTTGTTTTTAAAGCACCTTGGGATTAATTTGAATTAAGGGTCCCACCAGAATTTAAGAATATATTATTTCCTTCCCTGACATCCTTCATAACTCATAGATCTTAGAACTAAATATCTTTCCATAGAATTGGTGGGGTTGGAAGGGAGCCCTGGAGATCAAACAATCCAGCCCACTGCTTGGAGCAGGGTCAGCTACAGTAAGTTGCTCAGGACCATATCCAGTTGGGTTTTGCGTATTTCCAAGAGTGGAGATTTCACACCCTCCCTCTGCGTCCTGTTGCAGCGCTTGACCACTCTTACTGTAAAAAATTGTTTGTTCTGTTTAAGCAGAATTTCCTGTATAATGATTTGTGCCCTCTGCCTTCCTTTCATTGATGGGATATCACTGAGAAGAGCCTGGCTCCATCTTCTTTACTGTTTATCCCATCAGGTGTTTATACACATTCATAAGATCCCACTGAGCCTTCTCTTCTCCAGGTTAAGCATCTCTCAGCCTCTCCTCACATGTCAGATACCCCGTGCCTTCAGCCAACTTCATGGATTTTTGCTGGACTCACTCTGGTCTGTCCATGTCTGTCTTGTCCTGGGGAATCCAGCTCTGGACACAGCACTCCAGATGTGCTCTCCCCAGTGCTGAGTAGAGGGGAGCAATCCCCTCCCTCCGCTTGCTGACAATGCTATTTCTAATGCAGTTGAGGATGCTGCGGGTCATCTTTGCCACAAAGGAACATTGCTAGCTTGTATTCTCAGTCTGTGTTTTCAGAATTTTTAAGAGTCCTCCTCTTTTGATTCAGTCTTTCACTTCTTTTTGCCCTTTTAACTGTCACAAAACCGCAAGCTTTAGTTTAGAAATTCTTTATTTTCAAATCTGCTTGCTATAATCTCTGTAATAAAGTAGATTATATTGTAGTTGGTAAAGTAGGTCCCAAACCAGAAGTTTCAAGAAAGCATGTGAGCCTGAAAAACTTTATTTCTGCTAATATACTTCTTGTAGTATTTGAGAGTTTGCATAAAATTGGAAATTAATGAAATAAGGTTGCAACTGGAAAAATTAGTATTACAAGCACGGAGAATCAGGCTTTCTGATGACTGAGGTTGTCCTATTATGTAGTTTTAAGCCTCAAAGGAAGGGGTTTCCATGGCATGAAGAACTGATTAAAAAATAATAGCATACCCTATAATACAGATAAAAAGGCTAACCTAATTAGAGCAGTGTAAAGGCATATGGCAATCTGGCATTCATTTCTAGCTCAGCTGCAGACATTCTGAGTACCTTGCAGAAGTTGTTTATTTTTTTCAGGTTTTTATATCTTTATCAGTAAAATAAAGAGGAAAAACATTCTTGGATGCTCATTGTTACCCTAAAATAGGGGGAGAGGGAGTCATCTTTATTTTGCAGAGGTGATCCAGATGCAAGAAAATTTGCTAATTATCAAACCTTCAAATGTTACCACAATAAAAGTAGTAGGTGTGTATATATATATTTTAAAAAATATATCTAGATCCACAGTTAAAATTTACACAATGGGTGCTTTTATTTTTTTATTATTTTTTTTCTGGTAAAGCCAGTTGTCCTTCATTTTAAATAGCCTATGTCCAGTCTCATCATACTGTACTGCCTTTGTGAAATGAGAATTTAATTTGCTGCTCAAATTCAGACAATAATTGGGGAATTATATCTGAATTTTAAAAAATGAAGGAGTAAAGGTTTTCTTGGAATCCTTGTAAAGACCATTAAATGGAAGTTATAAAACCAGCATAATAAAATGAATTTGTGGTACATTTCTCATTGCCATGCATGACAATTTCTGCGGTTATGTTGGAGTTGAAAATTCACTTCTAAGGTGTGTTTATCTCTAGTTCACCTTATGGACATTTGCTCCTGTATTTTGAATTGCCAAAAATATAAAAATACCTCTTTGTGAGGGTTTTTTAATACACTGGTATTTATAAGTAGCTCTAGAAATGCTTTGTCGAACAAGTCAGGGTCTTTATCTGTTGTTGGGTTGGCAGTTTTATTTGTGTTTTATCAACACAGAGTTTATAATTAATCTGGCAAACAAATGTGCCCACAGGTGTTTTCAAAGCTTACCTGTCAGGATCCCTTGTTGGTATTAAGCTTGTAGGCATCCATGCAAGCGTATTCATCCTTTGTTTCCAGTTAAATTCATGGGAAACTTTAGACATAAGTCCTGCAGATCTAATTCCCCATCCAGATCTGATAACTGATTTTTCTTCTTTTTTTGGCTATATTCAGTACGGCTGAATGTTGCTGACAATAGAACCCGCTCCATGCTTTTCAGATCTTGGTGAGCTTTCTGATTTTAAAGTGTTAACATTCCATCTTTTCTAAAATGTAGGACTTGATTGATTTTAATGGCATTAAAACAATTTTGCAAATGTGGAATACCATTCAGGATTCCAAGGACGCAAAGCTGTAGATAGGGTCCCAAAGTAGAGAACTGAATCTGAATCCTCTTGAGAAGTGAGATCAATTTTTAATTCTAGCTACCCAAAAAAGGTCTCTTTCTATTAGCTTGTCTTGATCTGAAGGGTAGTGCTATGATTCTTGCAATAAGTCTACAGTTATTTGAAAAATTAAGTCTTTTCCTTCCCTTCCAAAACAGAAAAAGTGACTATGAAGATATATTCTAAATATGATTATAAAGTAACTTTAAAAGCTGATTGTTCTCCTTTGTAATTTTAGACTATCAGAATAAAATCTGTCCATAGCAAGTTAACCTTATCTCTTATAACAAGTCATGTCATGTTTGTGCTCCTGCTTTTTATAAGAGACATTTCACCTCCCTGAGACAGGAATGTTACCATCTTTAAAGCTGATGTTCCAAAAATATCTTACTTTAGTAATAGTTTCTGTCACAGATGGTGACAGGAATGGCATTATGTCTCTGGCAGCACTGGAAGAATTATTAGTACACAGAAAGTTAACATTTTGAATGCTGCCTTCTACGTGCAACATTCATTTTGAGTCTTTCTGTATCCTCTGTTGGAACTGCAGCAGTTATTGTGGTATCGTTCTCAGGCTCTGTTGTTCACAGTTTTTCCTTCTCCAGGAGAGTTACTGTTGCATCCTGGTGGTGATTATTAAAACAGTGGTATCATTTTTATCTTGATGGTCATAATTTTAGTAATTTAGTTTGGTTCACTGGGGCACTGATGCAAAAGGAAATTTCCGTCTGGCTCAATAGCCAGATCTTGTGCTCATATCCTGTAATTTTTTGGGAAAGCCCCTATTGATGGAACCTGTCTGATCGAGACTTGGATTTCACTTTAAGTGAATCAAGTGTGTGACTCACAGTCACACGTATGTTTGTATTAAGATCCAGCTAAGGCCATAACCCCACTTTGTTGGCTCGTTACAAATGTTCAGCGGGGGGTCTATGTGATGGGTACTGGATGATGTATGTTCTTCAAAAGTATGCAGTAGAAAGTGAGTTGTAGTAAGATCTTCTTTCAGACATTACACAGAACTGTAAGACAAAGTGTCATTTAACTGAGTTCACAGACTATGAAACTCAAGAATTTTTGTGAATTTTTAGCCAGGTACCATGCGTTTGGTAAATTATTGAAAAAGCTGAGCAACTTGTTAACGTTCCACAACAGAGGGAAGACAAAATCTAGCACTGAAATGAAATACTTCAATACTGTCAAAGCAGGATACTTTAACTGACCATTCTAGAGGCTTACAGACATTACATCTGTATAAGAGTTTTGAGACCTTGCAAAAAGTAAATTCTTTCTGTCCTTTTAAAATCTCAGATATTCTCAGAATTGTGTAAAAAACCCTCTTTTAACCTAGCAGAGTTTTGAGTGAGAAGTTTAAACTGTTTTCTGAATGAGATCTTGGTGTGATATGTGAATTTTTTCCTTCCTGAAGTTAAGTATCCTTTAAAGCCCTGTGTGTACTACACTGTTTACTTTCCAGAAAAAACTTCCTTGCTGTTTGGCTAAGACATGTGCTAACTAAAGCGCTTCACCTTCCTTGCCAAGTTAACGGCATCCTTCTGAGTCATGAGTGGCAATGGCTGGAGAAAATAGTTACAGCCTTATGAGAGAAGCCATTTGAACAGGGAATATCACCCGTTGCAACCCTGCTCTTTATCTCCTGGCTGAAGTTCACAGATTTAAGCTTGTTTCTTAATAGCTTTGCTGTAATCCACACTTGTCATTGTGATGTGTATCTAGGAGGCAGGTATTAAGTATTAATAAACCTGCTATTTAGCTTGGTTTTGCAAGGTAGAGAAAATTGAGATCCTTATTTGTCAAGGCATTTAAAAGCATGTTAAAAGTCCCATTAAAATCAGTGTGACTACTCACATGCTTAAAGATAAGGCTTTCTCAAGACTGAGACCACTGCTCAGTACTTGACAGAATATAGCCCTAAATATATTGTCTCTGTATTTCCACACGCTCTAGATTTGCACATTAAATAAATCAGTCATCCTTACAAGATTACAGATCGTAATAAAGCATTTAGTATCTAAAAGTCTTCACTTTTTTATCTTACACAAGCATCATGAAATCTTAATGTTATTAGAGGTTAAATAATTTATGTTGCTTGCATAAGAGAAAATGGCACAGAGTGCCCATGATCTGTGGGCTTGAATTTCTAGATGTCTCTTACTGACAAAATACAACGTGTATTTGGATCAGGAAAATGTTTTTTCATCCACCCACCCCCCAAAAAAAACCCCCACCAGACCAGAGGAAAATAAGAATATAAATCAAGAAGACAATTTAAAGAACAAATAGATATTGCTGCAGAAGTGCACAGTTATTTTCTAAAGTGACATTGTTTTTTCCATGCAATAGTAGATTCATCAGTCATTAAGAATTACACAAGTACCTGTTTGTTCTTTCCTTTAAAAAAAATGTATTGCGTGCCAACTGAAATATATGTGAACCAAGATTTAATGGTACATTCTGCCATCAGCTTCTTTGAAAGATTTACAAGAGAAGTTATCTCGCTTATTCAGGTAGAGATCTTACTGATTCTGTTTCAAGGTTGCTGTCATCAACAAGGAGAGCATTTAGACACAAGGCAAATGTAGCTTAATAGAGCTGCAGTTGGATTGAGAAATTCAGAAAGTCATATGAAATGTCTGAGAATAGCTGTCTAAGCAGATAGTTTAAATCCTGTAAATTGCGCAGCAGAGAAACGAAGAAAGGAGATAAAGCATTGCTGATGGCTTTTTAACTTGCTGAGTCATTTCCTTATGTAGTACTGGTTTGGGTTTGGGTTTGGACTTCTATTTATTTCATTTACTTATTTATTTTGAATGCATTATGAAACAGTATTATGAATGTATTATGAAACAGTAATGCAATGATTTAAGTTAAATTCCAAACAGGCTAGGTCTATGATTTGGGTTTGGAACCAAATTTTCCCAAGATGGTGAACTTAGACAGGGTTCCAGTTCAGGGAGATCAATAATTTAAACATTGGGTTTGTCTCTGAACGCTGAAGTTGAAATTAATCGTTTCTGCAAAGTACCACAAAAAGTCTTAAGCCTGCAAAATGAGGCAAATTAAGAGAAAAGAAAACTTTCCTCTTAGAGCAGAAAAACCTCTTTGCTTCATTCAGGGCTTGTGTTCAGAATTTAGTTTCCTACCTTCCAAACAAAGTGTATTATCTGAGTTTTGAATCTAATACGCTTGGTTGTTTGTGATAAAGATAACACTTCCTGACCGTACACTTGACTGCTACAAAATAACTAAAGCTAATAAATTTGAATAAGGAGAAAATTAATGATGTTATTTACTATTTCTCATTAAGGGCATTAAAAGAGATGTGCACCAAGGAAAAAAAACATTAATTAATAGAGGCCAATAAGTGCAACATTTAAAATGGAAGCAATTTTAAAATATTTACTTGTGAATAGCTTATAATGGAATACTTAATTAAAAAAAAGTAACCAATTAAAAAATCACGGCAAAAAATGAAATTAAATTACAGTAAACGTGATGACTCCCAGCAATTAAAAGTCTAAACTGTAGGTCCCATCTGCTTAATAAATATTCCATCAGAACAGTGTGGTGCAAGAATTTAGCCATCAGCTTCCTCACCTCTTCCTCCAGAGGCAAAGCAATATGCAGACAGTTGGAGAGAACTGCGCATTCAGAGGCCTGAAAATTCATGAGAAATTACTTGATTGTGGTGACAGCCAATGGACACTAAAAAAGTGACCTGCTGTGATGGAAAATGACTGAGCAACGTAAAAGTGTTGCGAGACGCTGCAGCAGTCTGATGTCAACCTGATGTTGTAGAACAGCGTTTGGAATGGGCATTGTCTGAGGGTGTTGCATTTTGGGGTATGTATCAAGAGGTTTCTGCTGACCACATCTCTTGAATATAAACACATTGTACAGATGAAGGCACCAAACTTAAATGATTTGTTCAAAGCTGTAAGGTGGTCTTCCACAGCAGAGCTCGAGAGAAAGTAAGTTCTGTTGGCTCCTGATTGTTCTTTCAAAATCAAATCAGCTTTCCTTTTCTTTTTTGTCCGCTCCCTGGTTTAAAAAAAAAATAAAAAAAATCTATATAGTTATTCTAGTTGAATGGCTTGTATTAAACAAGAAGCGTTTCAGCTGTATGGTAGATGCTGGGATGGTTTTAGGAAGATATCAAGCCCTATCTTTATATTATTAAGAACAATTTTCATGGGGGAAGTAGAATGAAGTTTAATTGTGGAATAGGCGAGTCTTCTGTGACCTTTTCATAGGTGGTAGCTAATTATAATGTATGAGCAAGTTGCTTTTTGATAGTTTGCCGGCAGTTGATGGAATAGACTCGGGCTGTGGGGGTTGTAGCCTATATTCGAGTAGTAAAAGGAGCAACAACTCTTCTATGAGGCTTGCATTAGTTGTAGAAATCCAATTCCTCCTGAGGGTAAGTCTGTGGTGTGAGCAGAGAGTTTTGGGCTATTTTACACAAAGTTTTCTGTTTATGTTTTTTTCCTCCTCCCTGACCTTGGACAGGAGGTTGGAGTCAATAAAGTGCATTTCTCTTTTCCGCTGCAAATACTTCAGTGTTGAGGGAGGTTGGTTGGTTGGGCTTTTTAAAACTTTTTGTTTGCATTTTTAAACTTTTCATTCCATGCATGTTTTCCAATCTGACCTCTCAGAATTACAGTATTAAAATTTCCACAAGGAAACATTTTTTGATGTAGCGGTTGTAAAATCTTTATTACTGAGGGATTAGACTTTAGCAACTTGTACTGGAAAATAGACTCTCCTCCAGGTAAAGAGTGTCCCTATTTGTCTGCATTTATCTCTGTCTCTAACAATTAAATGCTATCTAGCTCTGCTTAACAGAAGCATTCCCATCATGATGTACCTGCTCCTTGTGAGCCCCATCAGTGCCAGTGAAAAGTCTATCAGTTACTGCTGTGAGTTTTAAACAAAGCCCAGGTTCATGAAAGCATCCCTGTCCCATACAGGCAGTAAGAGTGGACTTCCATGTAAGCGCAGAAAAATAACTTCATTTGAAATGTCTGAGACTTCCCACTAGATCGAGCTCTCACAAATGGTTAAGTATTTGGCTGAATTTTGGATCTAGTGAATGAGAGTACTACCAAAGGTTTCAGTGGTGCACAGCCAGGTACAACCTGATTAAGATGACAGGCAGAATGGTAACAGGCTGGTCGCGACTGTAAGATCACCTCGCTGCTTCTGAATTCCCACCGGTGTCAAAACCACCACATCTTTCCATTGTGTCAGAGCGGTTTCAGCTGGAATGAAACACGTCTCTGAGGCTTTGGCTATATATGTAGCTTATTTCTTCTTATTGGAGTGGGAATAAACACTTTGAAGGAATAGTTTTGGCAGGTAAGGTAACACCACTGACTGATAGTGTGAGGGGGTAGATGGCTGGAGTTTGTTTTCGTTTTCTTCCTTGAACAGAACAGGGATAGAGGTTAGTAGAAACAAGGGAGCTTTTAAAAATAACATCTAATATGTGATTCAGTATACAACCTCAAATACTTACAAAATATATATATACAATTCAAAGTAAACAAACCCAACATGATTCATGGTGTTCAATAACCACAGTGCAAGGTCAATTAGCCTCAGTACAAACTGCAAATACTTTCAGACATATAATAGAACCCCTAAAAAAAAGCAGCTCGTGAGCAAATCGAGCGACATAACTCACGTATGTATGCTTACCAGCACACTTTCTGAGTCAATGCCAAGACTTTCTGAAAAGTTTTGGACCTGGAAGCAGCAATGGTAGGAAAATAAGTCAATTATTTTGAGAGAGCAGTACCTTCCATTGCTTTTCACACTCCAGTGCCTTGCCACTGTTTAAACCGTCGGGGCTGAGACAAAGTGTATTTCAGCTTTTGTCAAACCTTGGGAGCAAGCTAACAGGTGACTTTTTCACCCTATCTTCATGCATTTTCTTTACTTGCACTGCAATTTCCAAATGTGGTTTTACCATTTCAGTTCTGATGAAATGCAATGCATAGTTTGCTCCATGCAATACAATGCCAATTACAGTAATTATTACAGTTCTGTTCCTGTGCTGAAATCTCAGGAATGTGAGAACAAGGGCAGAAAATACATGCTTTTTGATGGTTTGTTGGCTTTATTCTCTGTGGCCAGCCAACACAGGGCTTGAAAGAATGGGAGAGTACTCTTTCAGTCTTAATTTTGGTCAGAAACCAATCATAGCAGAGAAGCATTTATGAATGAATGAGCAGTATCAAGCATCAGTCTTTGTTAAGAGTTTACCAATGGTAAAAACAAACCCCTAGTCATAGATTTTAGCTCAAATAACATTGAGATTGAAGTCTGCCACAGTGGAAATACAAAAGTAAAAAGAACTGGCTATTAACATTTAGAGGGAATGAAGAACATGCATGTAGGCATGACGTAGATCAATCAGCCATTTCACTGGGCATTAATTTAGCTTTCTCCAACACTTGGATAGCTCTGATATAAGCCTGGTATGGAAAATAACATGCTCATTGCTTTAACCTTGCTTGCTAAAATGTAACAGCAATTCTTTCCACTAACTTAATCAACTGGTATCAGGTTATTAGATGGAGCCTGCCAGGGTGGAGCAATGAGCAGGTCTGTTGCACAAACTGTTAAGTTTAAAAAATAAACACATTTCATGTCACCATCTATTGGAAATACCTAAAATGATTTTTGAGCTATCACTTTCCTGCATGTTTATGAATAAGTTTGTGGGGTTTTTGTTCTGTTTTGGGCAGGAGGGGGTGGAGTTTCGAATATCCACATTTCCATGAAAACAAGATTTCAGTCATTACCTAGGGAACAGAACACATCTTTTATTCTATCCAATATGAGCAAAGCTAGGGCAGTTTGTAGCTTAGAGGAAATGAGAGCAAGTGTGCAATGCTTTGATTAAGGGGCTTGAGAGGAGGGGCTGGGGGTCTGAGGGCATATCTTATTTTGCAGAATTATTTCAGGGTACAGAGGAGGAGAGAAGCTATTCCAAACTGAGAGTCTAACTCTGTAGCACTAACTTCCACTCCAAATTTACTGCATAGTTCAACTGAATGTTTCACTGTGAAGATACCAATGCGCTGGATCTTCATCTTCTTGAAGGCATCAGAAGCACATGTCCACAAAGGCCAATGCCCATAGGAGATGATTTATTTGGTGAGAGAAGGAGGGGAGTGGGCAGAAGAGAGAGGAAAAGGAAATAATGAATAATGTTGCCAGATTTTGCCCTCAAGGTCAAGTAATTACATGAAAGCCTTGACTTTCTATTTTTCTAGCTGTGTCTCTAATTATCTTTCTTCCATTTAAGTATGTTTGTGACCGTAACCATGAAAGCCGTAATCTAGAATATAAAATCGTAAGTTCATGGCACTGCTCAGAGACTAAAATAATTCATTTCAGCATTACAAAAAAAACCCAACCAAAAACAAAAACCAAAATTATATCCTTTAGATAAAAACCTGACTTAGAATATTTTGAATACTCAGTTTGGCAACAGCTTACTAAGTTTAGGATGAGAGACCTTTTATGGAGGTTGAACTTAGAGCTGTGCCCCAGTTAACCCAGGAGTGTTCCTGTTTAACCAGCGCCTGCTGAAACAGTGTTTGAGGACCTACTTGTGAGAGATGTCCAGAATCTTTTGCTAGTTCAGTCTCAAAAGAAGGTATGCAAAGACATGCTAAGTACCTCCCCAACTCCGTCCCTGAGACTGACTTCAAAAGACTTCACTTAAGGGGCCCTCTGAAAAGCACTCAGGATTCAAAGGGTCCAGGAAAGAGGAGGGAATGAGGCAGAGCAGAAGGCATGTGTGCAATGCAAACAGAAACGGGAGCAGAAATACAGCTATGAGGAGAAATTTTGAAAGTGAGTAGAAATAAAAGCTTGATCTTGCTATGTCAAAGAAAAGAGGAGTCAATGAGGAGATCTGAGGATTCCTATAGACTTCCTAATCTTCAAAGACTTTAAAAAATATTACAGTTGGGGTTTGGTTGTTTTTATCGTTTATAAGATTATATGGGACAGAGCAGATATAAAAAGCATTTAGGCATGTATAAAACAAAAACGAACAAAAAATCAAAACAGCACCCAAAGTCCTTATGAAAAGCAGCCCACCTCCCTCAGGTAAGAAGACAGGCTGAGTTTTTTCATCTTATCCAGGATGAATACAATTTCAACATTTAAGCCTAGCTCAGTGGCAATTTAGAGCAGAAGGACAGTTGTTTCCAGTGTAAATTTTGAGACTGATAACTGTCAAGTGACACTGATGACCGCAGCCCCTTGGAGAAAAGTTGAACATAGAACCAAAATATTATAACAGAATATCCCCTTGGCACACTAAACAAAGCTAAAACTCTCATTAGCATGCCTACACTTCCCTTTTGCCATTGACATTTCTGATCCCGAGGGAGTTATAATGAAACAATATACTGCAAACTGCCCCAATTTTGTTACTGTTTTTATTGCTAATGCTATTTGGAAGGAAATAGTGCTTGACCTTTAACTGGGTGAGTTTACAGTCAAGTCTCAAGAAGCTGACAATTAGCAACTAATCAATGAAGAGTATCATTAGCCCAGTAGTTCCTTTCCCTGCTAGCTTTAGACTTTTACTGATCTACAAATGTCTGTAGTTTAAGTCACGCCAAGGCCAGAGAGCAATGCTGACTCCGCTCAGCTGCCCAGCTTGACCATTCAGATGCAAGTGGTAAATGTTATTTTCAGTTCTAACTAGTGTAGAGCTTGCAAATGGGACTCTACATTGTTCCTTCCAAACTGCATTATAAGTAAAACGCCAGAAGCACATATGTGTAAGAAGGAGTTAGAAAAGTCTGTAGGAGACTACCAGAAAACTTAAACTGAAGATGTACAGATGCCATGTCGTCTTTAGCCATCAGCCTCTTCTTAGGCTTTAGGATTCCAGCTTCGACAATTCAGCTGGTTTGGTGGCAGTGAGCTTATCCAGCTTTGGGGTGACAGTGTGCATTAAATGAGATTACTACAAAAGGAACACTCAGGTTGCACACGGCAAGCTAATGGAGGGCTATCTAATGGCTTCTGAGAATAAGTGGCATTGTTTTTAAATTACTTGGTTCAAGCCACTACCAAAAACCTTTCTGCACTATGAAAATGTCCTTTCTCTCCCATGATGTCTCATATGTGAAGTACAGGTTTGATAGACTGTTGTTTATTGGTTTTAAGCTAAACCATAATTGAACGTGGTGTATTGCAGTTTTAGATGAGAGGTCAATCTAATTGCCAAGTAATTGTCTGAAAATTACATGAACAATAAAACTTAAAGTTGTACACTTTGTAACATGCAGTCTCAGGCTGGTAAGGAATGTTTTTGCATTTAATTGACATTTAACAAAACAATTACAAATCCTTCAGGATAATTAGAATACACACAGTATTTGCAAAGTGCTTAAAATACTAGTTGACCTTTAGTAACTGTGTTAATCAATAGCAAACATATAACTTGCTATTATGCCAATTAAATGCCTGTCTATTTCGTTCAGATATTTAAAGGTGAAGGTTAAATCATGTTAAATCATTACCCTGTCAGGATGGGCATTTTGCTCTGATGCGTTCCTTCCAGAGAAAGCATGCAAAATATCATGTGAAAGCCCCAGGGACCTTACTGATCCACTTAAAAATTTACAGCAGGGATTTTAAAATCTTGTACTCCTGTGTGTTGCACTCATAGGACTTATACCCAAGATGCATAGTTCTGAAAAGATGATCCTTCTTGCCCCTCTCTTTTGTCTCCATAAAAATTTTAATGAATTTATGTTGAAGTGTGTGTGTCTGTGCTGAATGTGTGTCTGCTGCTCCAGCAGCGTCTCCCCTAATCTTCCAACATCCAGAGAAATATAATGAGGTGACTGCAAAATTGCCTTGGATAGAAGGCCTCTTTCTCCGAAGAGATTAATATCTTCTCCTGAGATAGAAATATCATGATGTTTTATATGTGCTAACAGCTTAATACAATAATGGTAAATGCGGAATTAAAAAAATACTTGTGTTGCATTATGCTTTTCTATAACACTTGGTGCAGGACCTCAAGGGCAAGAAGTGAAAATGGTGGCACGTGCAAACAAAAGTGGTAGATTCTCTGCCAAATTCAATGAAGTGGCTAAAACCAAGAAAAAGCAAGGAAGTATTATTTTTCTTTCTGCTTTTGTAGGAATTTTTGTAAGATGTTATCTTTGAAAAAAATCTATTCACAACACTAGTGATCTAAGAACAGAACTGTTAATCAAGTGATGTAAATCAGTATTACTCCACTAAGCTATAAGTTCAGGTATGTTGAAGATCTGATCCAATGTATTTCAGAGAAAGGTGCTGTAAATTAGTATGGCCGTTCTCTCTCTTTTTCAAGAGTAATATGCTTCTGACTTTGCATAAAGGTCAATGAAGTGTTAAATTGAGGGTGATTAAATACAGAGTGTGAAGGAAATGATTCCAAGAGCAAGAATCAGTGAGAAGAGAGATATGAATGGGGATGCAATAAAAATAAGGTAATTATTAAATGACAAAACCACCTTATGATAGGTAGAGTGCAAAGCTGTGAGCATTTGAAGTGATGGTGACACATGTACTGGGGAAAAATCCAACAAAACTCTCTCCTCGACGTGTAATTGAGGCTTCTATGTAGTCGTAGGAAAAGTATTTTGTAATTTTTGGTATTGGCGCTGTACCTGGAACTGATACTCTTAGAACAGAAACTTAAAAAAAGGGCATCGAGTTAAGCAATTCAGAACTACCTTTTTAATAATATAATCCCCAGGCCCAGTGCTTCCAGGAAAATCCTTTTTCATAACAACATGTTTAGATAAAGGCTTCTCTTCCTGGTCCTGCCTTTGCATTGCTATCACAATGCAACTAGGCGTGATGCTTATCTTAAATTTGCTACAGACATGCAAATCGGATAGGGTCAAGGACAAGTGGTATGTAAATTGTAACCATTGTAAAGCAATTTTTGTTCAGTTCACGTTCACTTGTAATATCGGTCCATTGCATTTTAAAGCATGATACACAAAAAAAGAAAGCAGACCATCTATATCTACGTTACCCATGTGGAATAAAGCCTTATTTTGCAGATATTGTCTTCTGAATAAAACATTGCTCCCAAGTTGTAATCTAATTCCCCAAGAGGTAAACAGGGAATTCTGCGATGAAGTTGATGAAACCAAAGTCAGACTTGCATCAATAAAAACTGTCCCTAAATATTCCCTAAAACATTCTTAAACTTGAGTAGTATACCTTGGGTTTAGTATACACAGAAATAGAGATTTATAGTCAGTGAGAAGTTGATGATGAAAAAGTTGAGAGGTTTTATGAGCCCTGAGGCAACAAAATGCCGAGATATCAGTCAGGCCATTTGAAATAAAAGCCCAGAAAATGCTCTCAAAGAGGATTGTTGATGTTCCATGTTAATAATTGATAAAATAATGTACAGACAACTTAGCTGTAGATGTAACTGCCAAAAGCTGTGAAGCTGCATTAAAATATACTGCGTTGCTTTCCTTTAGAAAGTTCAGTTTTCAGAATGAGTGCTGATTCCAGCATTGCTGATTGCCATCTCAGAAGTTTTGGGAATCTTTCTCACAAGTTGAATTCTTTCTGGTTGATGTGAAGTTCTCAAGTATGATACCACCACCACCACCTCCCCCACCCCTGACCTTAAATATTTTATGCAGAAATAAGCTGCTGATGATCCATTCATGAAGCGGTCCTAGTCTGATCTTTCCAGAGCAGTGGTGTGTAAGATGGAACACAGTACTCCAGATGATACTTGCCTGATGCTCTGTAGAGTGAGTGGCTTTATAATTTTTCTATCTGTTTCTGAAATGGATCATATTACACCTGCCTTTCCTGAACTTATGGGAGTCCCATCACTCCCATTCTCTTAATACAACTTTGATACATCTAGAAGAATGGGTGGAGTGGAGAGAGAGGAAATACTGTGATCCACTGGTTTCAAAACAAGGAGGAAGCCGAAGGAGCTTGGAATTTTTTTCCATAGCCTGTGAGCTTCCTGCATGCACTTTTTGGCAAATTATAGGTGTTAAGGACCATGCGACTGCCATAGACCAAAGTGTTCTGAAGCTTCAGGGGGAAAATATTGTTGAATAAGAAGGCGACTGGGAGTAAATTAACTATAATGGGAATTCAGCATCTAATTCTCCCTTGTACTACAGATACAAGGGCTTAAGAGGAACAATTTCTTTAATCCCAGACTAAATGGTAGTCAGGAAAAGCTGAAGGAATTTAGTATTCCAGAAATAGATCAATGACTGCTTTAATATGGCTTCATGTTCGGCTTCTGTTTAGTTTCTACCTAGAAGCTAGACTAGAAAAGACAAAGCTTCCTGTACAATTCCTTGATATCAAATGTCTGTGTAGTGAAAAAACGGAGCAGTTCCATCAAAGTAAGGAAAAATATTGAATGAGGATTTGTCCCAAATTTTAAATGTCCATCACTGCGAAACTATATAATCTTTTGTAAGAGTCAAAAGAACTTTTACAGGTGTTTTGTTCATCACATTCAGGATGGTTCTTTTTGTCTGTCTGAAGTTTTGTACTAAAGCCTCAAGGAAGAGTTATAGTCTCAATTATTCCTTCTGCATTCCTCCCATTTCATACTGAATCCAGAGGGAAGGGTTACCCCTAATAATTAATCTTTCCCTAGTTTCTCCAAGCAAAAGTATCAAACCTGCAAACAAGGGGACAATTTCCTTTTTTAAATGTCTCTGCTACTGTGTAGAATTTTTATTACTTTAGTTACAAGAATTATGTCCAAACTGTTACTCTGGATTCTAGCAGTCTGTTTTTTTGAAATATAACAGGCAGAGTTCCTGTGTTGGTTCTGCCCATTATTCACTGAGATCCATCACTTTAATAAATCATGTGGTAATATAGAGTTCGGATTAATGCGTACTATCTTCTGCTGTAATTATTGATACTAGAACTAGAAATATTCTACTTACCCATCCACCATTTGGTTTTTATCACTAATGGTTATTTTCTGTCCTTTATTTGCATTGTTATAGTTTCTCCTAACTTATATATCCATAGGGAGAGGTGACTATTAAAAGATTTGGATAGTAGGTCCAAAATGCCAGGATCTGGTAAACCGACTTATATTTGTTCATATTTCCTTCATCTTTTATGTGGAGGGCCATTGCATAGCATATACGTTGCATAATTGCTAATAGATAGTACCAGTGTGAAACAATAATTAGTTGATTTTACACTTCTGACTTGTGAGTAATTTGCATCTTGCCGAGCGTGTATGTTTCCTTTAAAAACAGGCTGACGTCCGTTTTCCTCCCTGCTTTCATTCTCCCACTTCAACAGTTGCTCAGAAACACTGACCAATTCTTCCTTTCTTGAGAAGATGGCAATTATGTCATTTGAATCTGCTTTCTCATTTAGATGTTGAAGCATCTGGAGGTAGCAAACAGAGCTCACATTCATTTCAGCTGCAATTATAGATCAGAACCGCCGTCAGGCTGTGCTGAGCGTTACCTGTACCCTTAAAGGCTCAGATCTTGTGACCCTTTGTTGCGCAAGTATCACTGGCTAAAAGAATAGCTCTACTGTTCTCAAGAGTGTTACAACTGTGGGCTGCAGAGAGAGACCCAGCGCTTTTACAATAGCTTTTAGAAAACAAGCGGTACATCCCCTTGTACTTTGAGTTACCGTTTTTCACCTTCTGATATGGCTGATGCTGGAGTTTTCAACTTTGTCGAGCTCTTGCTGAGGGCGGAACAATGAAAGCTGCTGGGTGATAGGATCGTGAGAGCTGGGTAACAGCATGTTACTGCAACCTTCCTTTATATATAAGCATTTTGCTTTTCGTAAACTCAGCAATATGGCCATCAGTCTGGAAATAGAACACTGGAAGTGCTGTCAAAGCTTATGAATTTACACAAAAGTTAGTTTAGATAAATATATAAATAAATAGAACCAAAGCGGGAAGTGATTTGTCTACTCTCTTTATGGTGGCACAAGGTGGTGCTTTCACATTTGAGACGTCTATTTGCTTATGGTCTGGCAGAGTTTGGAGTCTCAGCATGTTTTGGAGACTTCAACGTGCTGTGGTGACATATTGAGGGGATTAAAATACACGTGCTTTTTTTTTTTTCTTTTTTTTTTCAGAGATCTTGTCTACTTAATGCCCTAAACCATTTAACAGGGTAAGGTTGGTGTATATGCAAATGTGGCACTTTGCTGAGTTTTTAAGTGAATTTACTTCAATAAACGAGTTTACTTTTTAAGTTGTAATATAGGTTCTTTGAGGCTGTGACTTCTTTAGGTGTGAGCTTTAACAAAATCTCTTTTACTGCTTTCTGTAAATAAATACTTGTTAACTCACATCATTATTTGCAACTTGAAAGATATTTCTTGTAGAAAAGTTAAGGGCTTTTGAGGTTTCTGAGTGCTTCCTTAAAAGTGTTCTAACCATTGCATGATCAGTTGCCCTGGGTCAGCTCCAAAATAACTTGAAATCCACTGGAAAGATTTCCTTGGACTCGAGTAGCCTTTGGGACAAATTTTATCTCCAGCTATTTCAGTCCAGACTGAGGCTTGCGGGTTTTATATGTAGATGTCTGGGAGGATGGGGACGATCTGATCTCTGGTGGACCCCATCAGAGGTAACTGTGCTAAGTGAGGGATCTCTGATTCATGATCCAGCACCAACAAATGAAAACATCTGTCCTGAACTGAGCCTCTGGCACATCCGCTGCGCACTGAAAGCCTATGAAGGGCCCTGGAAATGTACCCACGTGTCTCACAATAGTATTAAGCAATGAACAAAATTAACCTAGGTCTGTGTTCATTAGAAAATATTACCTGATCAGTATGCCTAATTTCAGAGCTGCAAATGTGCCTGCCAGCTGTGACAGCCACCAGTTCCTGACATATCAATTAGGTCACACAAGGCAGCTGAGTAGATGTTTCAGTACAAAGTGAAATGAAATAAGACATTGCTGAGTCCAAATTACCCTTGCTTTTGGTGTTTACACTGGCCTAAGCTCCAGGACAAATTAATTGTACAATACGAAAAAGAGTGAAAGCTTCAAATGTAAAGTTTGTTTCCTGCTTTGCATATTAAACCACTAGTTTAAATTCTACCTTTTCCACAAGGCATATATTAAAATAAATGAAAATCTATTAGGTCTGATTCTCCATTCAATGAGACAGATTTCACAATTGTGTGATTCCAATGATTGCAGTAAT
This sequence comes from Anarhynchus alexandrinus, assembly GCA_008711295.1. Lineage (NCBI taxonomy): Eukaryota > Metazoa > Chordata > Aves > Charadriiformes > Charadriidae > Anarhynchus > Anarhynchus alexandrinus. Next base: position 352,924 of record VUYV01000208.1, on the reverse strand, counting down.
GGCTTTGCTGGCTCAAACTGGGTAGAAGTAAAGAAAAATCAAACCATAAAACATTTATGTTTAAAACTACACAAGAAACAGACTAATGGCTCAAAAGGATGACTGAACCAATGTAATAGCCCATAAAGTGTTCTTTGGCATGACTTTTAAAACATTTATTTATTTTATCAAAGCAAAAATTTTGGTAGACCTTATAAGGCTTTGACCTATTCAGAAATGTACAGCAACTGCCTTTTCAGATCTTCCATAATGAAAGCATTTATTACAATTATTTTGGTGAAATTCTGTGAAACTGTAAATTACACTGTAGGTATGTCATAGACATTCTCAAATAAAATTACAGAAAATGAGATGTAAAACGAAAAGCTAAGCCTGTTCCAGCTCTAAATATATGGATTGCTGTGAGAGTTTCCTTTATGTCCAGCAGATGTCAATGTGGTGATAAACTAAAGCACACTGGGAATCAAAAACAAGACTGTCCACATTCAGAATAAAGACAGAGTAACTACTCACGTCCCAAGTGCCAGACTCAGCGGTGCTCTCTCAGTCAGTGGAGCATTCATTTAATTTCTTTAGACTCTTCAAAAAAAAGTTTTGTTTGTCCACACACAGTCAACATTGATTTAACTGCAGTTAAAAGTGCTTTATGATCTATGATATAAGACATCATTTGGTTTTTTGCTTTCCGTTTCTTCTCATCCTCAGCTCCTGCAAATATGATGGTCTGTCTTTTTCCCATGGGCAGAATAATTAATGTAGACTATTGTATCAGTGCTCTTCTCCAGTGCTTGGCAGATTTTCTCTCCAAACTTAGCACAACAGGGAACTCCCAGGATATGTGTTGTGTTACGTGTTATTTCAAATTATTTACATTGGAGTGAATATTTCACTGATGTTAATTATATAGGAAATAGGACCGATGGATGGTGGTTAATACTGTGTAGGTGGATAGCTTGTCCTCTAAGTATTTCTTCTATTTAGTCTTTTACTGTTTTGTTTGAACACTCCATTGATTTTCTTTAAGTTCATCATATTGTTTAGCTGTTTTTTTTAGTTTGCTGTACATCATGTTTGAGTATTGCTCTATTGATTTCCCAACAAGACATTTTAGTTTCAAAATATTAATGACTCAAACTATAAGTACCAGTACCTATGTTTTTTGTTTCATAAAATCATTCAACAATGGCCAAGGAATAGAAAACCTTTCTGCGCTTCTTGCCTTTTTGGAAACATTTGTCTGTGACATTGTGTTACTGTAGACTTCTTCCAATGAAGAAGATAGACGCTATCACAGAATCGATTAGGAAGTCATTATCTGTATAAGATGTCTTAAGTTGAGGGTCTGGGCAGTCTCTGTGATGATTCACTATGTAAAATGCTGTGGTGAGGCCATACTGTACATGAAAGCTCAGAGCCAGTCTACCACAGACATCCAGCCCGTGCTAATAACTGTCACCTACACACAGGTTCAGGTGGATTTGGTAGCTGTGGCAATGACTCAGATGTACTTTCCTGTAGCTGAATGACTTTGTGCCATTGTTTCCAGTACTAGTGGAAAGTCTATATCTGGCTTAAAGTCTTTAAAAAAAAAGGAAGTGGTATTTTGTTTTTCTCACACCACATCTGAAGCTCTTTTCTTAGCAGTGCTCCTAGTTGACTGAGGCAATTCCTCATCTCCTAGAATTTGAGAGCCACAATGGCGTTACTCTCTCCCATGCCTGTTAGCCCTGTGCTTGGATTCTCTGGGGAATAACTGCTAATAAGTAGCTATAAAAGAAGTAGTAGACCTCCCTCCTATTTCTGTTTTCCTTACTGCTGACCTCTGCTTTCTTAGATAAGAAAGTGGTGATATGCACATAAAAGAACTCTTCTCCACTGTTGAATATTTCATATGAGTTTCTTGTTGAAAGATTGATTGTTGCCAGAGCACTCTGACTTCATTTGTTGTCAAGATGAACATGCACACTATGTTTTGGAAATGCAAATATGAATATTTGCTCTTTTGTCTGTGTTGGAGAGCTCTGACTATGGCATGCCATGAACCGCCTTTTCTACAAGAATCCAAAACTTGCAAGCAAAGAAATTTTCAGGTTGAAATTGCTATTCAATTCAATCCTCTTGAGAACTTCTCACACCTCTGTATGTAAGATTTGCATAAGTACTTATAGTCTTAGACCAACATTTGGCAAATCACACACACAGTAGCAATAAGATACCATAAGCTGACACAATATATTATAGAACATACTTATACTAAAATACGACTTTTGTACTGGCTTATGTACATCAGTGTTTTTGTATCCTGAGATTTTTTAAACCTGTACAGTGTAGTTGTGTTTTAGCATAATATCATACCTTCATTATAATATAGCAATTTTGCATAATAGTTTGTCTGACACCAGCTATCACCAGGGACTAAACCAGGCAGAATTCTATTACTTCATCTTGTGAACACTAGACTTGATTTTTGCTGTATTCTAACAAATGCATTAGGCCTGCAACCTTCTGCATTCAGTTTTGTTCAAAAGTAATCCTTAAACCATAGTGCATTTTAGTTATTGATTTTGTGATGACTTCAGCTTTTGTGCACTGTTTCGGTTACTGACTGCACGAATATGAAAACATTAGTAAGAGGAGCTACTCTCATCAGTTGTCTCTATTTCTCCGTTCAGCCAGTCTGATGAAATTTTGCTTGCTTCCTCTCTGGTGAGTTTGGGAAATGTATTTGTCTTGATTCACACCCAGTGGATCAGTTGTATTTAATTATTCAAAGCATCAGTCATGGGGCTGTGTTTGTCCACGTTAGTAGCACAAGTGCTGTCCCATAAAATTCACTCTCAGAAGGTTCCTTCAGAAGGAAGCGTTCCCACAAGGAAAGTCTCCAAAACATTTTGTTCTTAGGGCACGACTTTCTGACATAACAATTCAGAAATGTCATTTTTGAACTGGGATTGCCCATCATTCTGTTAGTGTCCCTCTGTCACCGTCCAATGACCCAGAAGGGTTTGTTCTAAATTTCCCAATGTCCTTCTGAGGGCTTTTATAAACTACCTTTCTAGTTTTTGTCCTGCCATGAGTGGAAGCAATCTCCTGTGCTGCCAAAAGAGGAGAGAAGCCAGGAGAGAAGCATACTGTAGCAGGGAGTCGGGCCATGTGAGGGTAGAAACCAAGTCATTGTGAGGTATTTGAAGTGCTGCTCTTACCAAAAGAGAGGCCGTATGTGTGCATCCCCAACTTACAGAGCCCTAATTCAGCATACAATCATTGGGGCTCGCTAATTTTCCAATTACATTTTCAAGAGCATAATGTGCACTTCAGAAGACTGACACTTGCCTTCGTTGTACCAACACAAAATCCTAAGAAGGGGGAGGACTGGAGAGTAGGGCCAGGATGTTATGTAGACCACTCAGGACCCACAGGCAAAGCAGCTACAGAGGTCACTAAGGTAAACTTGCCATAATCTTGCAGACAAGCTTGTAATTTGCAGTGCTACTGATTTAGGGAAAGTTGTTTTTTAAAACAGGTTGTACGTTTGTGAATACCATAAATCATCTTTCTTTTCAAAGGAAAGAAATGCTTTATGTTTTTCTGTATGGTTTGGCATTGCTGAATGCTCCTCCTGGCTGTTGCCGGTCCAGCAAAGCTCTTTCCATGCATGCCACAGGATGTGGCATCTGCCAACACGTGGGCTAAGCCGGTGCAGCGATGCTGCCTTCAACAAGATGTGTACGGCAAAGTAGTACGCCATGTCCAAAAAGTTATTTACCTGTTTGTCCTCTGTTAGTCCTCAGCTGTTAACCATAGATTATTTGTTTCCTAACAGCTAAATGGAACCTGGGGGGCAATACCCACTGGGCTCTGTCTGCTGACTTAGATCAAGTTTTAGTTCCAAATATATTTACTGTCACTTCTTTTATATGGGACTTGTAAATCTTTTCGTGTAGAAAGTGTGTGGAACTAAAGGTCTAAACTTTCCCTTTGATGTCAGTAAGAACTCCCCTGCTCAGTTGCATTCCACTATGATATTATGTATCCACTGGAAAAAGCCTTCGATAATGGGTTGTTAGAAACTTTATAGAAATTTTTAAATTAAATTTTAAGTGAGCATATTGATAAGCTGGTATAACGAGCTCTGCTGTAGGCTTGGGGAAACACACATAAATATATATAAATGATGAAATCAAACGTGTAAGTCATCTAGATATTCCCATTTGTGTGCAACAGGTTTTGTAAATCAACTATATATGTGATTTAAATCTTAAATGAGCTAAGGATGCCATATGGTCTCACTATGTATCCAAAACACTGGAACCCTTGCTGAGGAAATAGCATTTAGAACATTTTATTCTTGGCTTATTGCAGTATATCTTCTGAGCGGGGAATATGTTTTTAGCTGCCCTTGAACGTAGGCACGTTGTGCTTCCTGTAATAGAAACAGATGTGTTGATCTCTTCCTTATATATGACTCCCGTGGGGGGAAAAAACAACAAAACAAAACAACCCATCCTTTTGGGGGTGGTAACTATTCTGTATCCTACTAATGCCTCTCTCCTGTCTCGCATAAAGTTGGGACTTTAAAGATAATCACCGAGAAGTGTACAGGGAGAGTATTTTTCTTTTCTGAGAAGCGTATATTATAATCACCTCACCTGGTCAGATCCTTTTGCCTTGACACTTAACGTCATTTCCAGAATCTTTCCATATTTCGAGACATGTAGATTTTTATGTAATGCCCAAATACTTTCACATATATAAAAATTGGTTTTATATATTGATCTTCATGATTTTGTGCATATAATGAGATTAGTCCTTCTTTTCCTCTCTCACTGTAATTGCTGGGTACTATCAAGACTGCAGCCTGCTGTAAATATGCTAGTTCTAAAAACACAACTGCCTTGTGTGATGCCACATGGGTTAATTTAATTCCTAAACTAATGTAGGCTCATTGCAAAAATACATTAACTGAAGATTTTCTAAAATACTGATTTCACACTAATGTGGATTGATTAACACTTAAATGAGGGAAATTATAATTTTTTGCATTAGGGCTCTGATATTTACATTGCATCATATGCTATGTGTTTTGTGCTATCTCTAACAACTCTAGCCATTTTCTGTTCTACAATTTTTTCTGCATTCCCAAACAGCTGAATATGCTCTTTCTTATTAAGAGTCAGTATTTCAGCTGTCAGCTTTTCATAGGGCAACAGTAAAGGGGAAGAGAGAGAAAAATAAGAACAATAATAACTTCCACTCGTATAGCATCTTTCATCTCAGTCTCCAAAGCCAAACATCATTAGTGAGATAGGACTATTGGTATTATTTCTGACCTGCATCCAGGCTACCTTTACTTAGGATCCTGCTCAAGATAATTAGCGAAAGGAGAATAGATGGGTGGCCAGGAAGAAGCTAACTCAGATGTTAGCAGAAGCACTGCTGAGTACTTAGCTTCTCCAATTTCCCCTCTCTTGTGCGGAAACTGTATCCTTTCCTGGAAATGTCCTTCTGAATGGGACATAAAATGAAGAGTCTAAGACCTGTTTGGTCATTAAATGTCTTATAGATTGTTTTCTGAGAACCAGATTCCATCCCATTTACTTCCATTTCAGCTTCTGATGTTCTTCCACAATTTAAATGAATACAATATTCTCCCTCCCAGGCCCTAATTAATGTGTAGTTGTTTAGTTCGGTTCTGAGGTGTTGAAAAGCCTCTGATCTCATCTCAAGAATCAGCTGTGATTCCTGCATCTGTGATGCAGCAAAGCTTATTCAGGTAGCAGAATATTTTGAAATCTTTTGCTCAATAACATGATATTTTCCAGCCCTGAGTCTGCTCTTGTACCAAAATAAATCAGAATCTATTCTGTCACAGCAATCATGTTTTTTCCCTCATGACAGCTTCAGATCAGTGTGTCTGACCCTGTACTTTCAAAGTGGTGATGTTAATTTTTACACAGATAAACTGAAGCACAGCAGCTTAACTGAATTGATGCTGGCAGATGTTCCAAGATAATGATGGTGTTTGAATACAGCACCGACATCTTCACCTCCTCCCCTCTGTCCTCAGAGGTGATAGGAAGAAACAGAACTCATGCTGATCAAACCTTTCCTCTGGTGGGATTCTAGCTAATGATATTGTCATTATCAATACAGTCTCTATTGATCCCGTTTGTCAGATTTCCACCTTGCTTTGATTTTACCCAGTGAGATGAGACACAGAGAATGTCCCCATGCAAAACTGAACAAGCTTATATGCCAGACTTCGTGTGCCTTACAAGTGGCTTATGGGGGTTCTTCCAGTACAGTCCATGTTCTCCAGCCTTTAATTCAGATACTTCTTTTGTTTCATATTACATAAGCTTGCACAGTCAAAACAATGTTCTTCTTGGCTGGTGGCTTTTTGTATTTACAAAGGACCGGAGCCTTGGTTTCTCATTTGGACCACTGATCATGCCACTGTTGTAATGACAGCAGTGGCAGTCTTTAAAGCTGACATTATTTATGTGTTTATAAAAGAAACCAAGACAAAAATAACAGGTGCTTTTCAGCCCTTTCCAGCCTGATTATAATTTTTTTCTTCTGCCTGTAGTCGAACAGCAGCCTCAGGCTCTGCTGCAGCCTCCTACCCAGGGCTGAGGAGATACAGTTGATTTATCAAGTATGTTAGGAGACTTGAATAATTTCTAATCACAGAACTGCTTCAGACAACTGTTTCAGAATAGCATGGTTCATGTAAACAGCGTCGCTATAGCTTGTTATTAAGTTTGTGTACTTTCTTCAGAGGTGCTGATCTTATCTTACAGCTACCATGGTGCTGAATCTTATCTTGCTCCCATTTTTAACTCTCTTCTCCCTTCAACTCTTATGCTAAGTATGTAAACTCTATACGGTGAGAATCATTTTTGTATGGCTTATGTGTACTACTCCTGCCATCAGGAGATCCTGATCCACTAGCTGGGAGCTGTTGACTTTGCTGTGATGTAGGTACAAAATATGAGTTTTGGTTCATATCAGTTTGAGTAAAATCTGGTACAAAACCCCCCCAAAACTGTCTTTGCATGGCGGGAAGAATGTTAGTGATGGATTTCCTGAGGATCTGTTACTAAATTTCTGCTCCTTCTTTATTTGAAGGGAGTAAACATACCTGAATCTTTTTCTAGTCTATCGCATTATTAAAATTATCTCTAAATACACTGAGACTTCAACAACAGTTATCAGTGTACTTTGGTGCGGTTCATGCTGTGAGTAGAATACGAATACAGAGAATCCAAAAGAGAAATGGGGCTACTCTGCAATTCCGGAATACGAACACCTGTTTCTGCTGTTACATAGGAAAATAAAATAAAGCAGTGCGATGTGAACTGGAAAGAAAGTATGACAGTCATTCTTGGGTTAAAGAACGGGGGGAAAAAAAATAAATACGTGAAATCATTTTGCTATCCCAAAAATGACAGGGAGGAACATTATGAGCAGGGTCTCATATTTCCCCAGTAACTAAATATTGCTTTGGCTTTATTGCTCAGTTGACTTACAGAGAATGGATTTGTGGTTAGAGGAAAGAGCTTTAAAATTGCAACTAGATTACTTTTTTTTTTTTGACCAAAGAATTTTTGATTAAAAAGATGGCTTGAAGCTTAATTCCATTTTTTTAGAGGAGTTCTTTCTTCAGTCAGAATTTTACAGACATTTTTCAGCAAAAAGTAGAAATTAAAATAAATTATACACCAATGTTAGTTTTGCTCCTCTTTAGCCCCATATTTTTAAATGGAGCTTGAAGGCAAAACTAATTAATGAGAAGACGCATATATAAAATGGGTTGAAAAGTACAGAAATCGTGGTGTTCCCTGAAGCAAACAGACGTGAACACGATGAGCTAAATATAGACTGTTTTATTGAAAAAATTTAGGTCTTAAATTCAGACCTTCCCCTTCACCCTCGTTTCTTTCAAGTCACCTTGTTTAAGATAAATCGATTGACCAAGATGGAGTTTTCCTGAGTGATTTGCGGTTTGAAATAGCCGAGTACTTTCAGACTCTCTCTTTTCATTTCGTTAAAGAAGTCTGAGCTTTAAAGTGAATCCTTCTGTCTCAGAGCAGAGGAAGAACAAACCTTTCTGATTTGAGAGCCAGGGGAATAAATCGTCAGTAGCTGTTGAAGACACTGGTGTGCCTCTACTATTACAGGAACCTCGTCCTGATCAGCCAAAACAAAAATAAGAGGGAGGGGGGAGAGAAGTAGAGAAATCACTATGCAAATTTTGGGATGCAAACTATAGGAACTGAGAAGTCATAGAGACTGAAAAGAGGTGATATGTTGTACTTACCCCTTCCTTAAATGTTTATGATCCCGGGGCAGTGGATGTTCTTTTGGAGATCTGTACACTGTTTGCAATTTCCTGAACAATTGTTAGAACAATTGGAAGCTTTGAAAGAAACTTTGAAAATGTGGCTTTTTTACTGAAGATAAATCCAGTCATCACTGCATATTTCATCTCATTGGTCAGACAATGTAAAGTGTGATTTTTTGCAAGCTGTACCATGTCTAGTTTGGAATAATGGGAATTGAAAGCAACTAGGAGCGTTTCTCTGGGTTGTGAATATATTGCCTCTTGAAAATGTGAATACAAATTCACATCTTCATCTCGGATCCTCATTCCTATGCCAGCAAAACATTTGATATCACAATAGAAAAGAGTAATTTATTTATTTTAGAGCACAGTTGGAATAATATTTTTCTGTCACAACCAGTACCACTGTAACTTAAACTGACAGTGCTAAATACTGTGGTAAATCTGAAAACAATTCCTTTGTTGCTTGATAAATTAAACTGACCTAAAATAAGAATCACATTCAAAAACTGTGTCCAAACTATTAAAATAAATTTGTCTGGAATCCAAAAATGCTTAAGCAGTAGGCCAAATACTGTTTCCATCCACCTCTGACTTCAGTGACACATTTTTCCAGTAGGTTTCACTGGCATAATGAAGAAATTAAGATAATAAATCTTTCCTTTCATACATGTCTGGCTGAATATTGGAAAAGATTGGTCGTGCTTTACATAGCTCCTGGTGGCCCATGTGCCTGTATAGTGCAAAACTCTGTTGCAGATACCCCTCTCTTGGCTGCATCCACGGAGTGACTGAAGCCACCGAGCATGTCTACGCTGTGCCGGTGGACACCTCTCAGAGATTCCTCCAAATCAGGGTAAAACCTTTCACGGCAATGCGTAATACAGTTCATCAGCTAGTCTTGGATTATACAGGCTTAGCAAACTTCTCCCCTATATAACCTCCTAAAGTGCTGATTTACAAAGAATTTGCAGTGGAGAGGGATGCTGAAGTCCCACTGGGGTGGAAGTGCTCCTTGCTTGGCTTTGCTTTCCATTAGGCAGCCCGGAATGGCACTGAGCTAACTCCTGCAGCAGAATGAAATTTCCCTGTCCAGTGCCCTGCAGATGAGCCAGTCAGATCCACGAGTGTCTCTGGTGTAACACAAAAGGAAAGGGTGAAAAGGAGAGTGGCAGAGCAGCACGCTGCAGCATCCTACTGCTGTGCGAGTCAGGGCTTGCTTGGCAAAGCCAGGATGGGGCGTGATGAGCAAAAGGCTCATGATGAGCAGCGACAACTCCAGGTGATGTACTTGAGCAAAGAACCCAGAGTCCCCAGTCGCAGACTAATGCGAGCTGTTCCTGCAGGGAAAGAATCAAATAGGAAAACAACACTGCTTAAAGCATCCTTTTGTCATCCAGAAACACTTAAGCTGCATGAATAAAATTGCATACGGTGTGCCAAGGGCATGAATAACTCCACATACTGAAAAGCAAGTGCATAAGCTTGGATGATTACCAGTGTCAAGACAGTAGGCTCCCCTAACTATTTACAATGGGGCTTTACAGAACAAGAGAGGAAGAAATGTCCATAACAAGAAAGTGGGTCAGATGCAGATGGGTAAAAAAAGCAAACCACAACCAAACAAAAAGAACAAGAACCATAGAGCCCACAAGCTGCATCCCGACAGCTCTGAATCTGGGGACAGAATCTGTGTAAGCACAAATGTCGCTTTTCTTACCCTCAACAAAAACTGACAGACCTCCCACATTGCTTGAAAGGACGCTTGGCTTGTCCAGCAGCTTTGTTAAGTACAGTGCCATAAATGCTGCAGACGATGCTTCAGATTCCTGAGGCTTGATTTCTGTCAGTAGAAAAGTGCTTTCTCCTGTTAAGCAGGGCAGGTCTCTGACCTGGGAAAATCCTTAATCCTGACGGTGACAGTTCCTTTCAACTGCCTGGGTCAGGCTTAAAATAGTATTTCTGTGAAGAAGAGAGTTTGACGGATGAAAACAAGGCTGCTCCTCACTTCATTGTGCCTGGTGAGCTTTCACTTTATTTTGTTTAAAACACAGAAACAACCTCCTAGCCTAGAGCTACCTGTCTCTCCAACATGGAGCAGTGTAAAGACTTGGCACGTTGCTGTAAAAATAAATAGGGTGCATGTGTTTTGTGCTGCAGGTGACATGTTATTTTGTATGCAAACCTAGAGCACTCGGGAGACTTGGGGTTATTCCACAGCCCAGAGGGGGAAAGATCTGAGTAAGATAAAGGAAAAACAGAAACAGCCCTGTAGGAAATGCAGGTGAAGAATTGTCCATCCATCTGCCACAACACGGACACCCCGGATGGGCACAGTTTATGGTATTTTCTCTGCTTCCTTCCCACTGTGCTTGTCCTAACCTTTCCTCCCTGGGCGGAGTTGATCCTGCTTTTCCCAAACATCAAAAGGATGTTTACTGGTTGTAGGAGACTCTGGTTTCGTTCTTTCTTGTGCCGCAGGCTCCCTGTGCAGCCCTCAGCCAGTCAGGGCTTAGTGTCTTCATCCTGCCATTCTCCACCTGTAAACTACGCAGACCATTGGGCTGCACCTGGCAGGTCCTGCGGTGATGGACACCTGAGCAAGCGATCCGCTGAGTGGGATTCAGTTCTTGCTCAGTCGTGAGCTGCCTGCAGGTCCCCTGTCACAGGCAGCCCTCCTGCGGGCTGCGGTGTGACCCCACGTCGGTACGGGCTGTGGTTCCAGGCTGAGGTCTAGCCTAAAGCTGTTGGCTCACCACCTCTTCTACTATCAGGGTGCTTAAATTTGCAGCGGCTTGTCTCAACCCTCAGCTATAGATCTTCATCTTACAACATGACAATTATGCAGAGACTTTAAGTGACAGCTCAGTATTTCCCATGTTCCCACATTTTGATTTTGTAATTGAAGAAAACTTATGATCCTATTAGCAAGTTGTTGTTTGTTTGCATTTTTTGTCTAGAAGTTATGGCCTTTTGATGGATGTGTTATGTACATACTGACTGATTAAATATGACAGTAAATGAAAATATATTCAATAATACAGACTTGGGATGCCAGCCAAAGTATTCATGAATAAACCCAAAGACTGACAGAGGACGTAATGGTTACACTGGACCCTGCACCAGGGTCTGTAGTTTGAAGAGTGCCAAGTTCAAAGATTCAGTCCCACCAAAGGGTTTTAGTGCTGTCAGATCTACCCAGGGGTTGGCTTGTGTGGTACTACACCTGCGATGAGAACTCCCTACTGGGTGCTTCTCAAAAAGAGCCTGATTTCTGCCTGGTTTTTTGTTTGTTTGGGGTTTTTTGTTTGTGGGTTTTTTTGTTGTTGTTGTCTGGGGTTTTTTTTACCCTTACAAATGGCAGTATGGAAACCAAGGCATGAAATGCCGGCGAGCCCCAGCACGCGGTGCAGAGGTGAGGCTCCCCTGCTCAGCTCCAGCCTCTGCCGTGGAGTGGCCAGTCCCAACAGTTCCAATTTCCCATAAGCTTTTTGTGGTATTAAAGGAGTAGTTGTGCTGAACCATCTTAGAATCAAAAGCAACTTGTTCAATTAAATCCTCTGTCTTTCTGGATCAAAGTCATTGTGGAATTGTTGCTGAAGCCTCTTTACTAACGTTGAGTTGATACAAAGCGTGCAAATCCAGCAAGACCTGTTCTACCATGGAATCTAAAAGGAAGCATTAACACTTTCACTGTCAGACTCTAGGTAATTTCAATCTATTTTTCTTTCATACAAGTGTAATGAAATACAAACAGGAAAATTGTGATGTCAAATTGTAGTCTAAGACCAAGATCAGGAGGTTTTTACTGGCTTGCCATATCTTAACCACCGGCGTCCTTCCCCCCTCTCTATACCCAGCAGCCTGCAGAAGGCTTTAAAACCTCTCTAAGTAGTTTAAATCTTCTCATGGCACTGCTTTACATTTTAGTTTCACAGGTCCCAGTTTTGCAAACCTGTTAAATGTGCATTGTGCATTGAGAATGATGCCAAACTGCTCTGCAAGGGATTTATATGCAGGAATAGCACCCTTTCCCATTGAAAAGCAGTCACCAGCTGAGGAAAAAAGCATTATATTCTTGGTATTTCAATGTTTCAGGTTGGAATAGGCAGAGCTGCTGGGTTAAAAAAAAATTCCTTCAAGGGAAGGGGAAAAAAGCTTTAGTACTCAAGTTACAATAGGAAATGTAGACTTTTCCCATCCTGTTTAAATGAGAGACCGCACCTTCACCAGCAGTGACTGGATTTTGTTTTGATGGACAGATAAGCACGTATTTTGAGATGTGCTCCACTGGTCAGCTCCCTCCCAGTGCCCAAAGAGCCGTTGGTTTTCACACCTCTTCCCCCCTCCCATCTCTATGCAATCTAATTACCTCAGCCCATCGCCAGTGAGGAACAAAGCTCAGTCAAGGCTCAAACGTAGCGGAAAGAGGAGAAAGTCATAAAGGGAAAGTTAATGGCCCAGCAATCCCTGTTGGGAGCACTACTGAAATGGGCTCTGTTATTTCTGCCATACCAATCGCATCTTGCTCAGGGAATCTTTAATGGTTTCCTTGTTGCTGCTCTTACTGGGGAAAGATCCAGGTGAAGAATCTCCCCAAAGCACAGTTGCCTGGCAGGGGGCTTGTTAACCAGGGACAACCGGGGATATTTATCCCAGTGCCACCTCGTAGCTCTCGTCTCTGCGTGTTCAGCAAAGTAGCTCCATCAACATCAATGTCTTTGGAAGTTGTCATTCATTTAAAATTAATCGACGCTTGAGTGCTGACAATTTGTTTTGGGTACAGAAAGCTGGTCAAAACACTGTTGTAGAACAAAAGGCTACTGACAGGGGTTATATAATAATATTTAAAAGTACAGAGTTATGACTGATGTTCTTTCTAGAGGTTTAGTTTTGTGTTTAGTTTTCATTTGAAGTAGCTTCTAGACCAGTTGCAAAGATCCTTTTATATAAATTTATTGGATCTATTTGCACTTCAGTAGGCTAACGCGTGGATGCTAACATATTTAGAATGTAATTCTTGGATTACAATGAACGTGGATTTGTTAATAATATGTACATTTTAAATCAAGCAAAAAATAAAATCTGCAAAATACTTTATTTTCCTGGTTAATGCAAATGTTGTGTAATCCAAGCTGTAAACTTTGTGTCAGAGATGAATTCTTTGTGTTTGTAGGCATGCTGTGAGAGAATGTCTAAAATTTTGCAAATAGTGATGTATCTTTAATATATCCAGTTACTTGTGGTTATTTTGTGTATTGCTGTTAGATAAAGATAGTAGCACAGAACTGTTTTCTGTTGTATCTTGCTTGGTGTGAGCATGCTGAAAGAGTCGAACCATAAATATATGTTTTGCACAGAATTCTACAAGCTTGGGGAAAAATAAGATCTTTTCTAGACTAGTTCTTCCTGGTTTATTCCTATGCCTTTGCGTTAATTACAGCATTCTGGTTTAGATGTTTCTGTGCTCATAGAACTTGATGAGACCTGTATTTCCCGGTTTTTATTTGACTTTCACTCTAAAGCCCTAATATTTGCAGAGATGAGTATATACAAATATTTGACTACAAGCTTCACTTTCGGGGCACGTAATTGGATTTCAGTTCAAAAAATGTCCTTCCCTGGTTACTCTTTCCAGCAAGGAGTGTGAAATCTTACATTGAGTCATTAGACGACTATAGAGTCTCGGGGCTGTACTCTTCATTGTTGTGCCTGTTGAGTAATGACTGATGCAAATACAAAGTAAAATGCTGTTGTTCTGAACCGGTAACTTTATACTCCTACAATTGACTCTACAGACTGTAGAGAAAGGGGAAAATTTGTTTCCTAATATATTGTAGCTGACATTTGACCGGTCTGAGACTGAAGGAGAGCAAAGAGGAAAGGTTATTTTTAACGATTCTTCTGCTGAGAAAATGTAACCTGGGGATTTGAAAGAATGTTTGATGCACATATTCCGTGCAATTTCCCTGTGCCGTGTTGCAGCTTCTGCAGCAGGCTGAGCCTTATAAAGCAACTGTAAAAGTGGCACTGCGAAGAAATGTATTTTATGTGTCTTAATGACTTCCAGATCAAATTTTCTCCAATTACAAATAAATCATATTTTTCTGGCTGGAAAGCATACACAGCCAAGAGAAGATCTGGGTGTCCCACTAGTTACCTCTCCAGGGCATCGCCCTAAAGCGCGTAGCTGGGGACAGCTATTCAGCATGGTACCTGCTGGCTCTGCTTTCCAGCAGGGCGTGCTTAGAAATGCCTGATGTGACTGGGAACACAAGCTCGTTCCCTGTCAGCCGCTGACAGTGGCAAACACGTTTCTATCCTGGAGAAGAAAAGACATGCGCAGATGTATGTCTGCGTAAAGGGGACTGAGCCGTTTTTTGGGGAAACGTTTGCCACGCCCACAGACAACTGCTCCACCTTGGCTACAGAACAAGGCTGGCACGGCACTCGGAAGGTGTTTCGTTTCCGTGCCCTGCAGGCTCCTGGCAGTCTCTGCCTGTACAGCCTTGAGGCAGAGCTTGGGACAGTGGGGAACCCCGGGAGTTCCCCTAAGCTGGTAAACACCATTGCAACTTCCGTTGACTTCAGGTGAACTATGCTGCCCTATGCCAGACTGCAGGTTTTTGGCAGTCTCACCAGACAGCTGGCTCACTTTATAAAGCTGTGTTCCTCCACCATGAGAAAGTCTAGGTGCTAAGTCTGGGTCAGAACCTAGAGGGACAAGTAGGGGAATCACGGATCTCATCACTGTGTAGAGAGATCACGCTGGTCACTACCAGTTTATCAACACGCTACCCAGAGTCTCTCTGTAGTTTCTTTTTTATTGCTGGCGCTGCTAAATGGCTTGATGTTACCAAGTGAGGATGATTCATGCTTATACTGTAGTGAAATTTGTAATATAGTTATGAATAGGGAACAATATTTGGAGCCTAGGTGCATAGAGGGACACAGGGGAAAATACCAGTAGATTGCCTGTTGCCACGATGACGGTAGTAAGTCTTGTTTCAAAAGATTGAGAGGATGGATTTAGTAATATAAACTGCTGAAATACAATGTTTAGAGTGGCAAGTCATCATGAAAATTAGAAAATACATTTAGCCAATACGAGGGCACTGCGTTTAGTGTATTATATTTTTAGACTCTCAGTAAGCCAGGCGCACGCTGCCTTATATTCCCTGACATTTTCATTGTTTGAGTCTGGTAGCGAACATAAATATTATTGCAGAATACCAAACCAAAAACCCGAAGAAACCAACTCAATTTACCTTTGAGTTTTAAGAACTAATATTTATGCATATATGAGGGGAATAATGACACACTGTTTTACTGTAATTGAGTCATAACTTTCTGGGAGTCCAAACAACAAGCTATTTGGCTGGCGACAGTGTTTCAGCAGTAGTGGAGGGCCACCCCAGAAGACCTCAAAAAGGGAAACACTGAAGTACTTGAGACCATTTCAAGGGCAAGACATGGGATCGGGTATCAAAGCTTGCAGGAGATGAGCATAGCCTGGAGACTTTAATAGATTTTTGCATCTCACAGTGACCTGCTATCCCTTATTGAAGTGAACCTTACCTTTAAAGCACACGAACACGTCTGGCATGTGAGTGCCATCTGACCTGTCCTGTAACACCAGCAACCGCTGCAGGAGGAGAGAGGAAGCACTAGGAGGCTGGGCTGGCTGCCGTGTGGTGTACTGCAGCCCTTTAAGATCCAAATGCTGGGGATGTGGTTGGGAGTGAATTCTATTTCTCATGCTTTTTATCTTACTGCATCATCTGCGATGTGTTTGACTACATGACAAAAAGAAATACATGGAATAAAATTCAGATTGCCATTAACTTCTTTAAAGTTTAATGCAATAGGAAGCATACCAACAAGAGCAAATTATAAAAATCACCCATCCCTGACTTTGATGGATGTTCCCCTCACAAACTCACCACATACTGTTTTATGAACTAGATTATTTCCCTAAGTCATCAGCATATGATTGATTAGAGAAGCAAAATGAGTACATAATCACTTCTACGTATCTTGCTTACTACAAATAAGAAAGTTTTGTACAACGATTTATTAAAAGCTGATTAGATTGAAATAAATTGTATAGTTGGAGCCCTGACAAATGTGGTTTTTTGTATTGAAATACTCTGTGGTTAAGCAGTGTTAGCCAAACAGCCAGCTGAAGACTGCCTTCACATCTGCTGGAGCTGCCAGAACTGTGCTGCCAAAACAAGCCACCGAAATGCTGGGGCAGGAATTATTTACTATATGAGTGACTGGGAGACAATAAGTAAATTCCATTTTCATGTCTACTCCATGCCAACTACTGATGACATCAGTAGAAGAATTATTCCTTTGAGAAGTAAGGAAAAGTTCTTTCTTGCTGAGTTTTTTAATAAATGAGAGAGACGGGATTAGTGAGGTGGAAAAAAATCCTAAATCATCATTTTTCAGAGCTTTGAACTGACAGAAATTTTTTAATGTAGACATCCTTTTTACAATATAAATTTCAAGTTCCATGAATATATGCATATATTTTATTAGAGTGTGTGGTAGTATAAAACCTAAATAAAATGTTTAATCTGAAATCTGTGGAGCTGGGGGACGTTTGTTCCTCCGTCCCAAAGGTTTTGAGGTATGCATTTGATCCTCAAATGTAGAAAAAGTGTTGAAGTGATATAATGTAACTTGTCAATTTTAAGAAAAAAATGTGGTCATACAAAGTAAAAGAAATTAAACACATGAAAAATGAAACTATATTGAAGAGCCATAGATTTTAAGAAAAATATGCTCCCAAGGTATCCAAAACTGATTCAACTTAATCTATAACCGGTCCTGAGTAAGAGGGTAAAATTGACTCTTGAACATTACATGAATAAAAAGCATCTTTGAGCAAGGTCCTGTCTTTATCAAAGTCTTATAAACTACTCAATTCACTTTCAAAGATCAGTCTCTCTCCTTCCTCTCTTTCAAATTATGAGTGATGGGAAAATGAGTGAAAGAAAGTCCTTATTCTTTAGCTAGAGAGGAAAGATTGCCTTACTTGTTATATTACTTAGCATGGTGATGGGCACAGTGTAATGTAATAAGTGATATAATTTCTCTTCCACCCCCTTGTGTGTAGGGGAATGAGTCACATATTCCCAAATTACACCCCAAGAACACAGTCATCTCCAAAATGAACTTGTCATTGGTATCTGATGCCTAGATATCTCCACTGTAGCAGAAAACCATCTTGTTGCAGCAGATCCATCTCATTCAAATGAGTTGCAGTCATGGCAGTGAGCGGAATTTGCACCAGTACAGAAATGGGACATGGCATATGTATTTCAGCTTATTTTTTTCTAATGGTGACTGAGACAACATGTAAACAGTCCTGAAAGGGTGAAGTGTTAATTTACAGAGGGTCCCCAAATTGTATGAACAGATCTTTCAAATTAAATTAAAATCACTTTTTTTTTCAAATAAAAGGGATAATTTAACTTTACTGGCCTTTTTCTGCATGGCACGGTAGTGGTTTTATTAGCGATATCAAGAAATTTGTAAACTCTTCTGATGATATGTTATCAATCTCCTATTTTCTATGAGCCTATTTTCAGCAGAGAAAAAAATACAGTAGTATGTAGTAAGAACCCAAGTAGTTTTAATTGCATAGGCTTATTTGTTAGCTTTAGATGCAGAATGATTTCTAAGCATGTAGTTAAATTTACAGGGACTGATGGCTGCTTACTTAAATGGCTTAAAATTAAGCATGTGCTTTTGTTGATTCATGGACTGGTTAACCACTGTTGCTTAACCACCTAGCTGACTGCAGTCTTTGCACAGGACAGAAAATGAAACAGTATGTATAAAGACGCTATGGTCAGGATGTGTTAAAACCCTATTTATCATCAGGAAATTATTAATTGAGCTACTGTTTTAAAATTATTTTTTATTTTGTTTGTCTTTTAATAGGGGAGAAAAACACACAAAGCTTTATTTGGTACAGTTCTGTAAAATGTCTACCTGTTATCCATCATAAAGAATTCAGACTTGTTTTGTATAAAAGACAGGCTTATTAATGTCTCAATGCTGCAGATTGACACAACACATCATTAAAGCTCAGGCGTAGTCATTACCCCATGCTACAGTGCTTGGGATTATTAATATTTTCAGCGCTATGAGGACACAGGAGATGTGCCATTGCTGCACGCATTTCTAAGCCTTGTGATGGATTAAAAAAGGGATGCCTGGATACAAAACCTAATAATACTGTCTTGGCCTTTTTTAAAGCAGTCTTCTTTCAACATTCAGGGAGATTTTTCTGTTGTTCCACTGAGCGTGTGCTAATTAAACCGATGGGAGGACTGAGAGCTAATTGATGGCAGGACGGGTCTCCAAAAGTACTATGCTAAAGGGAGTAATATTAGATTTGCTTTTGAAAACTAAAGTTCTAAGTTATGACACGTGCAGATTCAGTAGACCATGTACTGAACTGGAGCCTAATCCCCAGAAATTCAGCGTTGAGGCTCTCTGTGTGTTACAAGTTCATCTTCTGGTTTGCAGCAGATGTACTGCAGAGCAGAGAGGGTACAACACATGAAGTGATGTCTTCTTCGTAGACACTCAAATGCAGTGTAATGTACATGGCCACTGGAGAATGCCGACCTGCCGTCTCCTTGGTGCAATGAGAACTGTGCAATTGTATGTCCTAGACCAGACTATTGGCCTGGGGAATTTCTCTTTGGACTCAACTAGATGGGGCCGGTGCATCTGTGTTGGACACATCACACTGCCACACACGTGCAGCCTATGAAGTGAATGGTGTTGGGTAACAAGTTTGTACACTGCACTGTGTAGCAAAATACATATGGATATACATACAATATACATATGTACTGTGACTGGGGCCAACAAAAGCTGGGGGTGGGAGAAATCCTTGTAAAGAGGGATTTTAGTGGCATAGCTGATGCTATTCCCCAGCTCAGAAGAGATTTCAGTCTTGTGTTGGTTTAGGTAGAGCAAAGCGGTTGCAATGATGTTTGTGACAGCATTAGAAATGTCTTCTAGACTAAATTAGGTAGCCAGAAGGGTTACCTACTGTGCTGGTGTGCACAGAAAAGGTCCCTGTGTGGGAGCTGCGTGTACCTTCTGCCAACTTGTCTGAATACTCTTTCTATTTTCAGTTTTGCTCAGAGACAGATGTCTTTAATATGAAGGTGCAGATTTTTATCACCAACCGACATGAGAACTCTAGTTCAGTGTTTGGCTCATTGAACCCTTCTTTGGCGCTACAATGGTTTTATAATTATTATTGACTGAATTGCCCTTTTCAGTACTTAATCCCATTGTATTTTGCTGACCAAGGCAGATGCTTTAGCCATCCTCTTATCTCTGATGCTTTCTACAGATACCTCTTGAGTTTTTTGTATTCTCTCCTTGCAGAACAATTTTTGATTATAGGAGTTTCATGCATAAATTGAATGAGAGAGTAACCTTGCTAGAAATGGGTAGTGTGGAACGGAGAGAGAACAGAGCCCTGAGACACTGGAAGAGGAATTTAGTCACACGACCTTTTGCACCAGCTTATTTTGTTGCATTTTGCAGAGTTGAGAAAGTGACTGAATGTACGTTCTCTCTTCTGAGTTTTGCATTTTATCTTTCCAAATAGTCCCTCTTTTAATGATGTATTTTAACAATTAAGTTAAACTTCATAATTGGCATTGACATGAGCTGGCAATGTGTGCTTGCAGCCCAGAAAGCCAACCGTATCCTGGGCTACATCAAAGCAGCGTGGCCAGCAGGGCGAGGGAGGTGATTCTGCCCCTCCACTCTGCTCTGGTGAGACTCCACCTGCAGTGCTGCCTCCAGCTCTGGGGTCCTCAGCACAGGAAGGACATGGACCTGTTGGAGTAGGTCCAGAGAAGGGCCACAAAAATGATCAGAGGGCTGGAGCACCTCTGCTATGAGGACAGGCTGAGAGAGTTGGGGTTGTTCAGCCTGGAGAAGAGAAGGCTCCCAGGAGACCTTGTTTGCAGCCTTTCAGTACCTAAAGGGGCTACAGGAAAGCTGGGGAGGGACTCTTTATCAGGGAGCGTAGCGATAGGATGAGGGGGAATGGTTTTAAACTGAAAGAGGGGAGATTTAGATTAGATATTAGGAAGAAATTCTTTACTGTGAGGGTGATGAGGCACTGGCCCAGGTTGCCCAGAGAAGCCATGGCTGTCCCATCCCTGGAGGTGTTCAAGGCCAGGTTGGACGGGGCTTGGAGCAACCTGGGCTGGTGGGAGGTGTCCCTGCCCAGGGCAGAGGGGTTGGAACTCAATGATCTTTAAGGTCCCTTCCAACCCACATCATTCTGTGATTTTATGATTATCTATTCCCCCTGCATAGAGGCTTGCAGGGCTACATTCTCAGGTGGATAATTCCACCTATCTGCTGTAGTTGTGAAATCAGTGGACTGTTGTTTTCTACTAGATGAAAACATGCACCCTTCCATAAATGGTAGAATATTTTTCATTACAAGTTATTTTTTTTATAACATGATAATTTCTTTTTAACTGAAAGGTGTTGACTTGCCATAGGATTGTGTTGTACTTCAATTGTAATGGGAAACGACAAACGTGATTTAAAACCACTTTCCAAAATCCTCTTTGAGAGGAACTGCACCAAATACATTTTGGCTAGCACATACTTGGACAGAGAGGAGAGATGGCTTCATAGAACTGGTAGTAGCTACTTCCCAATTTTGTGAGGTAAAAACAAAGCAATTGAGAATGAGGGAAAGCCCGAATAGTGTTGTGGGATAGACCAGACACTGTCCCAGGTTGCCATCCAGCTACCACACATGCAGAAAACACTTTTGTCTCACTCTGTGTGAGACCACCCAGCATCCTCAGAGGGTTGTTCACTTCTGGCAAGTTATGATGTCTGGAGCTCTGAAGGTCCTTGACTTAAGGAGAGCTTTCTAAGTGTATTGTGTGAACTCAGAAATTCCCATTAACCTTCTTGCTGTTTTACTTCTCTTTCTGCTAAATAATAAGTTCTTGCCTAATGGACTATTTAGCGAGTGTTTCAAAGAAACCCAGAGTAGTTAGGCATCTGGCACCCATTGACTTTCCACCTTAGTTATTATATTGGTTAATCCAGATCATTTACATCAGCATTGCAACAGCAATAAGCTCCCCAACTCATCGGGTTACACTGCTGTCAGTGTTTATTGACTGGTTGACAACTTCAGAACTGTTATCTATCATGATTCTAACAGCTCAGCAGGTAGTAAACATTCTCTTTAGTATAACATATTGAACAAAATTTGTATGCAAGTCTATTAGCAAAGCTTGTAAACACTTGACTAAACTATGTGGCTCAATTAGCAAAGAATAATGGAGCAATAAGTAAAGTGTGTGCAATTTTATCAACTCTTTGCAGCTCAGTGAAGTCTACAGCATTAGCAGGAAAGCATAAAGAGCAATTGTCAATGTATCTCACTAAATATTTGCATATTGCCTTTGACTAAATCACAAAGGTATATCAGAAAATCAGAAAAAATTATTAACAGCATCAGCACGAAATGCAGTGCAGTCAGGTGCATACATTCATTAATTAGTAAACATGTACAACTTGGTTAATTAAGAATATAAAAATGTAACACCTGAAGTGTACTGTTAAATTATTGAAATAGCACGGTTGATCAATAACATGTAGTACATAAACAGCTCCTTCATGGAAAGTATATATACAGCACAATTTCTTTAGTTATGTGAATATGAACACACTTAAAATATTGCTCTATAGGTAGCACGTGAAATGGATACTGCCAGGAACTTCTGTATTGGCCTAAGGTTCAGACAAATATTTGAAGACTCACATTGTGGTTCAGCTGTATCAAAGCATTGGCAGCTGTTCTTAGTATTTCACTTTCTTCCAGCATCTTCAGTTGCTTTTACACCCGATTCATTAAACAGCCACATTTCTTGTTTTCATCCATATGAACTGTGGAGGAAAAAATTTGTGATATATAAAGCTCTATTCCGTCTTGTGCTGATACAAAATTGTTCTTTGTGGAGCTGCACTGCAGTTTTTTTGCTGTAGTATTAGAGGTCCGGTGTTCTCAGCAGACTGTGCCTGCCGAAATGGAGCTTGGGGTGTGCCAAGACAACTGAAGGAGAAGGATACATGTCCACCACAACATCAATAATCGGATAACTATGGTATGGTGTAGTATTTCGGTATTCTGCATGGCAAGCACATGTACCTGTGGTGTATCATCCCTTCTCCTGTCACAATTGCTGATGAACTTACCTATCATCTTTAAGAACGATTATATACAACATTAGCTACTCTTTGTGGATGCTATCTGTGAAGACTTCTATAGTATATGTACTGTAAGCACTGTATTTTCTGCCTGATGGCAAGAGATTATGAGGGATAGGGTGAGATTAAAAAGAATATTTGAAATGCCTAAATCTTTTGCTCTTTGAAGAGATGTCTTGGTGCCTTTGAAGTTTACAAGGTCTTAATGCAAAGCAATGTCTTCTCGCACAAAATCAGATTCTTTAATGGAACTTTAAATCTAGAGAACCTGTTAGAGTTAAAGGCTTTCATATAAAATGGCAATCTCTTGGTTTTGATATTTTTTCTTTAAAATATAGTTTTTTTAAAAAAAACATGTACTGATGAAGAACACATGAAGTTGATCAATAGTCTCTCCTGGGGTGCATAAAGCCTCTAAAATTGATCTAACAGCTCCACAAGGTGATTATGGGTAGGGAGGTCGATACAGTATCTTGCCAACCAATCTTCAGCTGTGGAGGGTTAAGTTAAAGAGCTCACACTTCAAACTCAATATGTATTCATTCACCCGGACACATTTTGATCTCAATTGTTTTTCTAAGGCATCGTTCTGGTGCATATAGGAGAAATGATGTCAGGTAAAGACAAGCTCAATACCACTGAAACCATTAACAGTGTAGTCAGTTAAAACGGCAATCATCTTAGAAATACATTACGTGCCAGCTTTGGCCCCTTCTGGCCCTTTATTAAACCAATACTTACATTTAAACCTTTCTATTATTTTTTTCAGACAGGCATCTGGCAAATGTAAAGGATTACAATGGTTCTGTAGGTCAGGGTTCAGCTCTCATGATTTTGGATGTCCTGTTTGACAACTTAAAAAAGCCTAGTTCTGAGAGTGCACCTTCAGCTGAAATGATGACCCTACTAATTCAAATATGCTCTCTTCTCCATTTGAAAAGGTCCCATCTTTCTCATCAGCAGCAGATTGCTACTTTGAATGTTTAGAAGTAATTTTTCATGGTATAGGCTAATTGTCAAGCAAAAACCTGAAAATCACAAGAGGTTTTTTGTTGTTTTGTTTTATTTTTGGGTTTTGTGTTTTTTGGTTTTTTTTAATTAGTGGCAATAGAATTCTTTGCCCTTGGAAAATGAAGTTGTAGAGGAAGGCTTGGACGCTTGAAATAACTATTCCCAAAGATTTAGACCAACTAGCAACAAAAGAACATTTCCTGATTTTGAAGTAGATCTCATAGTATTTTGAGCTCACATTTCGTGGTTTTGAGTGCTTGGGTTTAAGTAATTTGTGAGTTCTGAGTGAAAAGGAGATCTCTTATTTCTTGTTTGGGAATGGTTTTTTTAGCCCAAACTCCAGCTTGTGGGCTAGAAGACAACAAGGGAAGAGAAGAAACACCAACCACAAGCAATCCCCACGCATATAATGCATGAAATTTGCTTCCAGCGTATCTCAAGTGAAGACAATAGAATTACACCAGGAATGAACCTGACCCAAAGTGTTGATTTTCCTCCATGGCTGATGTTCTTTGTTGTTTATGAGTGAACTAAATATTACCTCCAATAAAAGTGCTGTATCAGTTGCCAAGAACTGTCAGGATTCAGTTCTTTAGTCCAGGTAGGGAGAAGTTCATCATTTCATATATCACTCAAAACTTAACATAATTGTATAAATTCAGGAGACTCCACAAAGGTAAAAAGCAATTTTGTCTATATATTTGAAGAATTTGGGTTATTATATCTGTCATACAATAGAGAAGCAAAGCACTGGTCACATCTACAGATGTTTTCTCTTGTGGTCCAGCATAGAGAAGTGTGAGATACACAACAGAAAGTCATAAAATCAGACCTCAAAAAGTTATAGTCAGGGAATTATAGTGTTTCTATTGCTTTGATTTATCCAGCATAACACCAAGGGCACAGAGTGGGCTGATCTTGCACTTTTCTGCTTGTGTTTTGGGTTTTTTTACTTAACTTTTTTGTTTTTGTTAAAGGCAGCCAGGGGTAGCTGCATGTTGAATTAGTGATGCGGATAAAAACAATGGGAGGCTGGAGTGGCTGATATTCAGGAACACATACCCAGGTTCATCTCTTTCTTGAAAGAAGTTTGTTAATTAGAATTAAAATGGAAAGTTAATGTTTGCTTTCTTCGTTAATATTGCAACAAAGAGCTTCATTAGGGTCTCAGAGAGTCGATTGTATTTATGGCTGATTATAGCAGTGCAAAAATTATAGCGGTGTATTTATGTATTTCTGTTCTCTCTCAAAATAGAAACTTATTTGTTGAACTCTTCTCCTGATAAAAGCGTCTTATTGTCAAAGCAAAGTGAAAATGGTGATGCATGAGCTAATTTGCCTTGTTAATGTTCTTTAACTAGCTCCTTTAATTGACAAACTCTTTGAGGAACATTAATTGTGGAAGTATAAAAACAGTGAACAATTCTGGTCATTACTATTGTTTCACTTTAACTGGAGTGAAGGAAAATACATTATGTTTATCTTAAGTCACAAGTAACTGCAGTGGATTTATTTTTTTTTATGCATTAGATATGCATTAAAATATAAATGTTTATATATATAAATATATAAAAATAAATATATATAAAATATAAATGTTGAACACAATTCTGAAAATCAGTAACACCTCAGAGAATCTTGAATGATACTAATTTGGCAGTTGTACACAGGCCATGGTTGCTTCTTTTGCTTAAGCTCAAATAAATTAGTTTAAACACAAATGCGAATTGCTTTCAAACTAATCTGTGGAGGTCATTTGACATTTATGGGCTATTTCATATGGTGCTGCACCTGTGATTTGCATTGGCTAGTCCTGTTTCAGGGGGTTAGAAGGGTGAATACAAACCTTTTTTCAGGCAAAAGAACTGTGAGTGTGTGTGTATTGTAAGGGAGTAGTTTCCTGATATTCTACGGGCAAGACACCTCTGGCTTTATACCTAATTGCACTGGGAAGAAGTGGCTTGGATGAGAACACCAAAATCCAAACTTTTGCAATCTTTTCCTGAGTAATTTAGAATTTGTAGTCAAATTTTACATATTGCCCCAATGACACTGTCAAAATACGGAGATGTGAGAAGCAAGCTGAGTAGCAATGTAAACTGAGTAGCGAACTGAGTAGAGAAAACAAAGTTTTAATATCATTTCAGTCTAAATGTCAATAAACCACAAGACAAAAATCTATAGGAGACCAGGCATCCTTAGTTCTGCTGATCACAGAACTGCTTATTAGTAACAAGATGGTCTAAACACCAGGGAATGAACTGGCAGGGCAGTTTTCAGATCATTACCTGCTACAACCTGGGCTGAACAGCCAAGATGCTTGCCACTGAAAATCTCTCATCACCTGCAAATCAAGCATGGAGTGGAATCAGTGACACACGATGGAAGGTAATAACCACCATGATTTTAGTTGCAGTTATTGTTAAGAAAGAGCCACAAGTTTGTTAAATCTTCCATAGTTGGCTATTTATTTCTTTGGTTATGAATTCATTTATTATGAGAGGATGTAAGAGCCAGGAAGATGCCATACTGCCTTATTGCATTGGGTGTCCAGGTTCTTCAGGGAGGCAAGAGGTCTTTGCAGTGCACTTCTGCACTTGTTGGATTTTCTGTGATTGCATCTGTGGCTTCAGACATGCAATTGAATGGCCATTCAGTGCTCTACATTGGGCTGGAAAATTACGGAATTGGAAGTAGTTGTGCTGGCAACAAAGTCCATGTGACTTTTAAGAAATTGACTTTAAAGTAGTAGGCCAGGCTGTTTTATCTTATTCTTCCTTAGGGATCATCCACATCCATTGACATAAAATGACTCCTAGACAGAGGCTAAAGTCCTTTATGCATTGCATGTCTCACTTCAGCCTTCAAGACTCCAATTAAATATGATCCAGGTGGTATCTGGGGCTTGTGCACTGATGCTGCCATGGCTGTTTCTCTTTATTTATTTTTCTCTTCATTTATTTATTTATATTATATTTATTTTTTATTTATTTATTTTTCTCTTTATTTATTTTGGGGTAGTCAGGTGTGATTTCTGCTGACCATGGAGCTAGGTAAAAGGTTTGCTGCTCCCAGTATCTCTTTGCTGCTCGTCGCTGCCCTCCTGAGCTGAAAATACACAAGTGAATTAGAATGATGGTGGTGGGACAGAGAGCACACGTGGACGCAGGTAGGTGGGCAAACCAGCTGAGTTGCCCTCAGTCTGGCCCAGCAGCAGCCAAACAGCCCTTACGACTTTAGTGTTAGTTTCTTGTTTCAGCTACCTAAGGGAGCCAACTCACTTCTAGCATTTCATGTGGAAATAAAGTGGAGAAATAGAGAAAGTGCAATATTCAGGCTTCATTCACTCCCCCTGCACTTAGACAGAAAGCCATTTTCAGTGGCCATCAATAAGGAAATTAGAAACATTGCTGCTTGCACTCTAACACGGAGGTGAATTTGACTCCTAGTTGTTCATCAGTTGGACTTTCAGGTTACAAATTTGACATGTTTATCCAGCACACTGTATTCCCATTTTATTGAACTATATGGCATATTCACATGTGTACATTTCAGTTATTAAAGCTTTGCTCAGCAAAATCAAGTCTGACTATACCCAGCCAGAGCAGGGATCTGTCACGCTGCATTAGGTGACTGTATTTTTTATGATAAAGAGAACAAGATTCCTTACAGACAAAATAAACTGCAAGAGAGACCTCTAGAGCACTATGAATCTTCAGGCTAGCGGGCTTTTTTCATCATGAAGCCATTAAGTATGGCATTAACTACAGCACATGAATGGGTACCAGAGATTATAG
This sequence comes from Anarhynchus alexandrinus, assembly GCA_008711295.1. NCBI lineage: Eukaryota > Metazoa > Chordata > Aves > Charadriiformes > Charadriidae > Anarhynchus > Anarhynchus alexandrinus. The sequence goes on along the minus strand of VUYV01000208.1, from coordinate 325,471 downwards.
CCATAGGAGGTACTGAGAATGTGCCCCCTCTTACATTGTTTGTAGAAATGCACTCATGTTGTGACGATTTATGTTTTCATTACAGAACAATTCCCATAATAACAGGCATTGAATATGGATGCTTAATGTTGAGTACAGGGGAAAAAAAATAGAACTACACTTTGAGTAATAAGTTTTGATTGAATGAATGGCTACTTTATAAACTTTCATTACTATGATTTGGTCTGAGGGAAATAGCAGCTTGTCAGAATTTTTCCAATGGAAAATTTAATCAACAGAAAATGACGCGTTAGGATAATGAAAAGGCTATCAGCTCCATTCTACTGGAACCCCACAGCTCTGCCTGCCTTTCTAATCCTTTACAGCTTGGGTTTCCAGGGTCCTGCCCCCTGTTTCCTTGGGCTGCTGGTGGGATTGTTGTGGTAGCTGCAAAAGCTTCTGAGAGCTTTTTGACCATCTTCATGCAAAGTGTGATGTTCAGTCACCTCCAAGCCATACAGACTGGCACTCCTCAGTGAGCAGCACTGTCCTCCATGGGTCTTTGCTGAACCACGCTAAACTTGAAGGCTGTCCAAAGTTGAGTTGGTTTTATGCACTTACTAAGGGTTTCAAGCATATTTAGTTGCTTTCTTAGCCTTGTGGGGCTTGGCTGCACTCAGTCTGTATTTATGCTGTCTATGTGTAGGACAGAAGTGTTTTTACTGGGAAATTCATCAGCACAGTGTGATTTTTCAGTAGACCTATGACTTTGAAATAGTATTGAAATATCACTGTAACTCCACAATCTTCTCGTTGCATCACTACAATTTAAAACTTTCCCAGTAATAATATAATACTAGTCAAGTTCTATTTTCTTTTTGCAATATTTTGATCAATAGAGGTTTGCTTTCTTGTTAAAGATACCTGATTGCCAGGTAGGTTTTTGAGGATCGCACTTTACCTCTCTGATTCAACAACCCTCTCTTCCCCCTCTCCTCTTCCTTTCTTTTTTTTTCCTGAACAGAGAAATTGCAAAGCTAAATCAGATGCTTCATCCTTCCATTTCCTGTACTTTGAGCAAAGTGGAAAACAGGGAAACGTGATTAAAGAAAAATTAAATTCAAACCATAGGAAGTCTCTGGTATTCCCCAACTAAAAGAGGCCTCGTAATATACATTGGTAGGACATATTGGTGATACCTATATACATGCTGGGGTTTCAATTCCATTTTTCTCTCGTGCAATTCTACCACTTTTCATTCTGCCTGTTCTTTCGCTCTATTTGTATTTCATCCAGGGCTCAGTCATCTTTGTTTCAACTTGTTTTTCTAGGATTTTCTCCTTTTTTCCCCAGTGTTTCTTCTAGTTGAAAACTCTGATTTGAGATGAATTTTCTTACCCACAATGTTAAAGCATTTTGAGGGAATGCTTCCATATCCGACCCCAATCCTAAATTTTCATAGCAATTTGGTGGTAGCTTATCTTTCATTTAATTTGCTAAATGGCTACTTCTCCCTTCTGTTATACCGGCATTTTTTTCCCAATTATCCATCAGTTTCAGTAGTTCTGTGCTTTAAAGATGAACAGTAACAACTTCAGCCAGCATGCTGTATGAGGTTATTTGTTCTGCATTCCTAATCAGGAGACTATTAGTCTACAAACTCAGAAGAAATCTACAAGTCATATATATAACCAAGGATTGGAAATTTAGGCTTAGAGTGCTTTTGATCTTAGAGCTGGGGATCTAAACGTGTGGTAATATAGGGTCATGCAGATAAATCTACCATTTAAGAAACTCTTTGGACCAATATATTGCAGAATCTACAGCCCAACTGGTTATCACAGCACACTCCACAAACAGCTATAAACCTGTGTGTATTACAGGATTCTCATGGGTTTTGTCCAAATTCAGCATCCTTTTTCAAATTACACTTTACCTAATAGCTTCTCCCATTACTTGAACTGATAGTGGGTTTCACTCAGTTTATATTAATCGTGAATTGTGCACAGTTCCCACTGCAGCAAAGCAACAGAGTCACATGCATTGTAAGTAAAAATCTGCAGTTCTGGTGGCACATTTTTCCATCTTAGTGCATGTCACCTACAATATATTGTTGTGACTGCAAGTATAAATTCAGCACTTCATACATACTTCTGATGAGGCCTGTGCCATCCGAGGGAAAGTATACTGTGGCATGAGTATGTCTTAGCTTGAATTCTGTTTGGCTGCCCGCAATACTCTGTAACACAAAATCTTTCTCGTCTCTGGCAAGAAACCCTTATCAAGGAGACATGCAAATCTGGTCACTGACTTCAAGAAAGCCGAGACATTGGGTATCATTCGAAGCACAAAGGGCGGCTTCTCTGCTGGTAGAAGCTGAAGCTGCTCAGCCGAAATAAAATATTTAAGACGCTCATTATGTAATTGCTCACCTGTTGGGTACATGACCCTCTCAATCACTGCCTCCTTCTCTGATTCAAACAGCGGGTGTGATCCTGCTTACTCACAGTTGGAGTTGAGCTCTTCATGCACCTATTGCATATGTATCAGTGAATGATGCTGCGTATTTGCTTTCAGCTATGGAATTTACTAACCTGCATGGAAAAATAGCACTGTACTCTACTTGTGCCATTCTCTAAAGAAGTCAGTTATTTTATTGACTCCCGCTTTTCATGAAAATTGCATATACAGCCTAAATAAAATAACATTTGCTGTTAAGACTCAAAACTTGTAACCAGGGCAGATACAGAAAAATCTACAGTTTGCCCCTTAACAGTTTTATCTGCTTATAGATCTGAGAGAGAGATACAAACTGATTTCTTCATATGTTTTCATAAGTCCCTGTAAGATTTGACTAACCTTTTGAGGGCATCATTCTGACGCTGATGACAAAGGAATGATATGTTCCAGTGGGATATGTGCAAATCCAGTTCAAATCTCTCCAAACAGGACAGGAATTGAACTTACTACGTAGCAGATGAATGTCTTAATCAGTGTCCTCTAAATCTTTCTTCTGTTACTATCTGTTGCATCATTTCAAGAAAAATCCTGAAAGATCTCTTTTGCTTTTCATTTTGGAACAAAACTAAATTTCCAGGTTCATGTTGTTGACAAAAAGTGTCTCTTATTTTTCAGCCACCCTTCGCAGCCACAGCACAAGCAGTACTTTCCCAATCAATATTTTTATTTTCAAGAGCAGCTTTGACATGCAGAACTAGCTGAAACAGAGCTATACTTTTAGCACTTCCCAAGACACCCCTATCAAGTTAGGATTTAGGGAAGAGATCAGGAAGTGTGTAAATTGTGTAAAAGTGTTTAAACTGTTGCTAAATTTAAATAGTGCATAAACAAGGAACCACATTTCCAAGTGTGCCATGGTCAAAATTTTCACATTAATAAACTAAAGGCATGTGAAAACAGGGGGACGATGCTAAGAAACACAAAAGACAAAGCCGCATCTCTAGCATGTATGTCTAGCCAGGCCACAGAGTATCTTTGACAATCCACATGTAGTTTAACCTTCTGTATGTTAGGTGATAAGTTCTCTGCTGCAATTGCAAGATACTATTCTAGCTATACAGAAATGTTCTTCACAGAGGCAGCTCCATTCATCCTGCTCTTCTGAAGTGCTGCAGTACAAATAAAATAGCTACAAGGACAAATAGAAGAGGAAGAAAAGTTGGGACTGTATCCCATATCCACTTGCACTATCGGCTTCTCATGAGACGTTTCACACTGGTTCAGTTTTGAGAGTCTCTGCTTGTGCGGTGCTTGATAACAATGTGCTTGAGACCCCTCTGTCACGTAGGACAGAGCTCTTTCAGTGGGAACGGCAGGAACCAGAACGCTATTACTCATCTTTCCCAGTAGCATTTCCAGCTTTTGAAGCATATGTTTTAAATCCATGCTTTAAACACTTGCAAAAAATGACACTGGTCTTTGATGAGCGTATCTTCAGGTGCTAGAAGGATTCTTACTGCAAAGTGGTTTTAGGGCCTTTTTAAAATCTAGAACCTGGGGGCTGCTATTGATGTGACTGAAGCAGGGAAAGAGATCAACGCAGCTGAGAGATGAATCTCCTCTGCGTGAGCTCGTTCCTAAATCCTCACCCCGCTTGGAAACACTCTCTACTATTAAGCACTAAGGAAGCATAATCTCTAAACAGTATTTGATCAAAAACCATTTGTTTCAAAGTGTCCTTGTTGTGCTCTGTCAGTGATGCTGTAATTCAGAGCGACCCAGAGTGTCCACGTGGTCAGGAGCTGTGACAGCACGCTGGCACAGACGGAGCTGGGAGCCGTCGGAGTTGTGAGCACAGACCAGAAAAGCTGAGCTGGCGCTTAGGCAGGTAGCGTGAGGATGGACAGAGCAAATCATTCCCCACCAGGGGCATGGCTGCTCCTTTCATGGCCTGCTGCTGGGGTGAGAGAGCACCAGCCGCCTTCCGGCAATCTCAGATTAGCCTTAGAAGAAAGACTGATTCCTGGGGGCTAGGAGTCACCTCAGTTTCTCCAGTGTCCTCATGTGATTAGCGTTTAGGGAAGTGAGGATGGGTTTTACATGAAGCTTTACCAGTGATACGTGCGTAACTCCCCAGTCAAGTTAAACCAATAGTTACAAAAGTACTTGTCCACCTCAGGACACCTTTACTTTCACATCCTTGGGTGAAGTCTCACAATGCTCCAAATTATTATAACCCATGTCAAAAGTATTTCCGTGGGAGAGAAAATCTCCGCGCAGGTGTATCTTGAAATACACACTTCTTTTTTTGCTGATTAAACCTTCCCTTTAAGGCAAGTCTTCAGAAAGTTTGTTCTGTTAGCTTTTGACTTCTGCTTTTTCAAGATGTCTTCCTTCCTGGAAAGCATTGGCTGCTTTTTTTTGGGGGGTCCCTGTGTGTATCAGCAGCTCTTGCATACAGGACTTTGATAACCTATGTACTTCTCCTTTGAAAATACATACTCCATCTCTTTCTCACCTCCTACATCAATTTCCTTTGTGACAGAATGACACTGGACCGCTTTTTGCTCTTATCCTGGCCTTTTCTTCTTTCAAAGGATGTGGAGTTTTCCCCTTTTTTCATTCTTTGTGTGCACATCCCATTCATTGGTCTTTGTTTTTCTGTTTGATGATTTATTGATAAATAGAACGTGTCCTGTTTCTCTATACAATCTTGATCCTCAACCAAAACACCACAAAGCTCAATAAAAATCCGAGGCACAAGAAATAAACCCAGAAATAAGAGCAAACAATAAGAATGGGGAATGTTCTAATAATATTTTCTTTTTCTAAATGCTAACTATTGCCCTGTGCATTTTTATGAGGCTTTTCTAGACCCAACGTACTGCAACTTTGACCATGAAACCAAGTACTAAATCATTTCTGTTTCCATTACAAATGACTGGAACTTCCTTTTCTGTTAGCCTGAATGTAGACAGATGAATATTTACATAATATATACGTATTTCTTTTTCTGCTATTTAATCAAGGGATGCTCAGTGTCATAAATTGTGACTCATCAGTCAAATTCAAATCTTTACAAACAATTAAAAGCTTTTCACAGCAATAAAAATGGTGAAATATCCAAGCTTTCAAATGAGACCCTCTGTGCAAGCTCTGTAATAAACACACCTTCAACACATTCTGACCTCTTCATTTTTCATTGCAAAGATTAATAATAGGTAGCTTAGCAACGATGCTGTATTGTCAGCACATGTTAGAGACTTGGCAGCATTCAAGGTCGATCTGCAATAAGCTTAGATTGAATGCCATTAGCTAGATGCCACTTTGCCTCTGGAGTTTATTGCTAAATTTTTATTCCAGGAGGGAAAGAAAATACCGTGCTGACACAGTTAATATTTGGAACACAGCAGAAAGGTCTGGCTCACTTACATGGCTCGTGTATTGAAAAAAACCTGTAATAAATTATATTTTAACCATTTGAAAGCTGAATCTGTTATCATGTATTATTGAGCGTAGAGGTAATTTCTGCATGGAGTAGACATTAAACTGCGTACAGTTACGAATGCAGTGGTTATATTGCATTCTCGCAAGTTTTTGACTCCTGAGAACTAGGGTTCAACTAACAACTCTGAATCTGGAGAATCCGGTACATTTGATCATCTGTTGGCCCACTTCTATGAGAAGCTGGTTCCTCTGGGAAAGCAAGATCCACAAAATTATGTTAGTGCCTAAAACAGGGGTGATGTAGCTATATTCAAAACTTTAAAACTCAAATTCCCTCTTTAGCTACTGCCTAGCCCAAATGCACCCATAGGATAAAATGTGTAAGTGGGCTTTGGGGCAACGATAGATTTTGCTGAAAAAGGACAACTATGAAGCTCTGCTTATGGAACAGTTCTTAAATCTGCAAAGATGCTGAACACAGGGAAAAACCCCGTCAGCTCACCTTCATGGCTACCCATGAGGTGCCATCAGTAAGTACATGCTTGCTAAGTCATCTTCCCCTTCAAGAGATTTAACTAAGCCAGCAATAAACTTTCATTGACTTTTAAGGACAGAGGGATTTCACCCCAAAACTGATGGACTAAATCTGAAAAAACATGAAAACTCTGGAAAGCTACATGGATCAAACCTTTGGATAAGGTTTTATCCAAAGTGTTGCCAGTCACGAAGCTTTGAACCCTGCTGTGACCAATCATACACGCAAAGCTACAGAATTCCAGGATAGTTTTCAAAACACTGAATAACACAAGACAATGGGTTGGAAATTTCTTTCTAAAGCCTGAAGCTTTAAAGTGCCGTAACATTTAACATCTGTCTCTTGACTAATCTCTGCTCAGCGATGGCGTGAATTCAGTCATTACCTATGATTTTGGATAAGCTGCAATTGCACATTCATTTTTTTTATTGCTACATAGCGCTTAATATTGTAGATCTGTGATCCAGCATTTCCCTTTCCCTCAGTGCCTAATTTTTCATTTGGTTTCGCGCATGAGGAACTGTGTGGCTCAGTACTGGAGTTCGCAGGCACGGGTGGTGAGAACAGCGAACGTATTCTGGAGCATGTTTTCAAGCTACCGCACAGAAACATAAGTGACCCATGGGTCTGTTAGATAACAAGTGTTATCTAAATTCCTTAAACTAATTCAGTTTCTTAGTTAATAGGTAGAATCTAAAAAATCATAGTGGGATTTGTGGGAGTCTTCACAGTTGTTAAACTCCATCATTTGAAGTTCTTATGAAGAAAACAGAGAGTAGCAGAAATAGAACAGCTTGATGTTGTGAAAGGAACACAGATAGCCATGTTTTCCCTTGTAATTCCCATGTTTCCAGTGTAGGGAATCATTTAATAGTGGAAAAAATGAAGAGTAATGACAGTAAAAAAGTAAGAAAAAATCAGATCAATAACACACTTAGTGTTCCTGCTACCACACAGTTAATAGCATGGCTGAATTTTCCTTTCCCTTGAAAATATTTATACTCAGTAAAATGTCATTTCTTGTGCTTGTGATTAGAGAAAATGCAATTATAAATCCAGATCTAATGCATAATCTTCCAATAAAGTCAACTTTTCCCACTGTTCTTATACTACAGCCATCCTCTAATTTATTTCTCATTAGGCTATGGCATTCAGAAGTAAATCAGCAGACCTGAGAAGAATTTTTAATAATTATTCTTAAAAAAGATACAGAAAGTTAAGTTACTGAATCACAGTTATGCTGCTTTTCTATAATTTCTATTCTAGAATTTTTAAAATATTGATCTCTCCCCTCTTTTTATTTACATCTATTAATTTGTACCCTGGGTAGTATGTCCCGAGTGCATTTATCATAAATTGGTTACCTGAAATTGTTATCACCAAAGGAAATCAAATCAAAGTTTATTCTAGCTACTCATGTTATATTTCATATTGTACATTCCCTGTAGACTTGATTATGAGTTTTGAAGTCTCTTTCTTGAAAAGCAATAGCTTTTGCTGCTTGGCAGTCTATCTAGCTTTCCTGGTTTGGAGTCAGACACACAGTAGCAGTTCTTCATTCTTTATGTGGCATTCAGTATATTATGTACACAGAAAAAAATCATAATCAATCGACATGCAAACTACTGCCTCCTTTGCTTATTCTTCATATACAGCAGCCACTGTGCTTAGGAGCACAGTGTAGGGTGGGACCTGGCTTTCGTCCCGTTTATTGATGCTTTGCGTGATCCTCCATCCAACCTAAAAAGGACCATAAAATGTACTCTGAACTGCATTCCTTGGTTCTGGCCCAGGGGAGCTGTCTCTGTTGAATTTCTGCAGATTGTTCTTGTGTCAGTGCATGAACAAATTCTCAAGAGAATCTGTGCTCTTTGGGCATTCTAGAAGACAACCCCTGCAATGGTCAACAGGTAGTATGAGATACTTTAAAAACAGACTCCAGATTAATCAACATAATTGCTTATATTACATTCACCGAGTAAATCATAGAATGGTTTAGGTTGGAAGGGACCTTAAAGATCATCTAGTTCCAACCCCCTACCGTGGGAGGTTGTACATAGAATGTAGGATAAACTATTAGTTAAAATACTTTTAAAATACTTTTTAAATCATTACAAGAATGTCCATCTAGAGTGATGTGCACACAGGAAAAGTTGAAATGCTTCTTTTGGGTTTGCCACATTGAACCAGTATGTTACTTGTTGTCTTAATGAGATTATGCTACCAACATCCAAAAGCAGCACAACACCATCGCAACAAAATTAATGTTTTCAGAATAATTACAGATCAGCTGCAAGGCCATTTTCACCACTGATAAGGGGAGGACGATGCTCTTTACACCTCAGCTGCAGATTAATTCTGGGGAGGGGTTCCAGAGCAGATGCATAGAGGAGTAATGACAGAGAATGGAGCTGCCAAAACTGATCAGAGGTAACCAGTCCCACGGGAGGAAACCGGGAGACAAGAATAAGCAAACGAAGGAGAGGTGGTCTGAGCTGCACATCAGGAAAAGAGGTAATGTTCAGCACGTTACTGTCAGGGCTGATTTAATTGCTAAGCTTGCAGACCCGCCGAAGGACCTTCACAGCAGCCTCTAACGCTTTGAAATTGTGTGTTCTCCTGACCTTCTGTGTAGCTTTGGCCAATTGAGTTCACTTTGTTTTGTTAAAACATCTGTAGTACCTCTTGCTACTCTGAATATTGTCTGCTTTATACTTAAGTTTTATAGAGTGGGACCCCTCGTTCTTTTAAGGGAAGTGCCTGGCACCCAGGGGTCTGGGACTACTGCACAGGGGGGGTTCTACTGCTAGTATTATTGCTTTGTAATTACTAAATGAGAGGATTTTGAAAAATTGCACCTTTTTAAAATTGATCCTCTCTCAAATGGTATTTGATTTGTTCGATTTAATTATTTTTATTACAGCTTTCATTTTGTGTAGTTATTTGATAGCATATATGCTTACTTTAGAAACTTAGGCTCATTATAATTATTAATGAGAGAAAATATGTGAGGAAAACTTGAACTCATATGCTTTTGTGTTTTGTAATGCATATTTTGCACCTCTCCAAAGGAATATATTCAACATGTCTTGCTCAGTTTTGCTTTTGCTTTAGTCCCTTGGGCCTTAATAGCTTCTTAACACATAGTCTTAGGAAATTAATGAGGATACACAGGGCCTTACATCTTTTGGTCATTAGTTTTACTCTTCTGCAGATTGACAGTGCTGAAAAGAGATTGCCCCTATGAAGAATATTTAGTACCCCTTTACATATGAATTATGTTGGTATCATCTGCCTTGTCTGTGACAGATATGAATTGTCTTCCCCTGCAGAACCCAGGAGCCAGGTCACTTGTGGCTTATTATCTAAACCAACAAAACAGTGAATTACCTGAACTGGAATTTTGGTGCAAGTTAAATAAAATGTTGGACAGAATACATAATAATAATAATAATATAACAAATGCAGCACTCTGAAATTGCTGGTGGTGACAGAAGAGGAGTAATAAAAAATAGAATAAATAGGCAGTTAACTTCATAACCACACAAACTATTCTGCATTATTTGTATATTGCTTTTCCCAGTGTGTTGTGATAGCAATAGCAAACTAATAGCGATGCATATTACGGAAATAACACACTGCAGAATGAACATCTGCTTTCAATTAGACAGGTGTATGGGAAATTCAGCATATTCATAAACATAATTAAAGATTGTTATTACTAGGAAGTAGAGAGATACTTTAGTAATTAAATATAGTTGAAAATTATTGCACTTTTTCTTTATAAACTTGCTTAAAAGAGGTTATCAGTTGTCAAACTGATCATTTTGAGGAGTACATTCATACCTTAAACATAATTGGGAGTGAAAATCTTCTGCCTTTAAAATGCACCTTATTTATTATTTTGAGGTTTTGATTAATGACTTAAGGTCATTCATGTTTTCAGTGCTTTGCTAGAGACAGCATTAAAAGCTTTACTACCAGAAGGTGGTGAGTTATCTCCCTTCTGAAATACCGAACCCTAAGTGTCCAAAGTTCAGCATCCACAAATGGAGACACCTGAAACTAGTATTCACATAGCAAATGTTGACCTTTTGCTCATGTATCTCCCTAAAGGCATTTGAGTGAAGAATTCCTACATGAGACAGATATTGCCTAGGGATTATGGACTAAAATGTCAGAAGTGCCTGAAAAACTTATTGCTAGTGAATCTGGTTTTGATGAGCTATCTTTAGACAACCAAGGAGTCATCGCTCCTTAAGAGAGCATACTTGCAGGGTCTGTGGCATGGGTTGCAAGCTTATGTAGTAACAGCTAATATAGATAGTCAAAGCCAGGCCAGGATAGGAATAATTACATAGAGTTAGAAGCAGTTGTCTTATAAGTAGAATTAAAAAAATGTGCACAACCCCTCCAAGTTACTTTCCTTTTAGTAGAGATTTGCCAATATCGTACAAACCGGTGGAAATCTCCCGCAGAGCAGTTTTGCTCCGGCCCAGCATCTGTTAGGGGTTTCCTTGCTAATTATTGGACAACACACACGGGTAATACTGAAGCTCTTTGGCACTTACCTGTTGTGTGGGGACAAGTCATTGGTTTCTTGGGCTTTCTGTTAAGTGTTCCTTCCTTCCCTCTCTTGGATGACTTACCTGTTTAAATCCTGGTTTAACCAGCACAAGTGCTGAGTTTGTCTGCTTTTTCACACGTGAAAGAAAAAGCTCTGTGGGGGGTCTCATATCCAGTCTGGAGAGCCAGAGAAGTCAGAATCTGAAACAAGAAGTAAATATGCATTGTTATTTCATAAAATCGTTGTAGCTTTCCTTGACTTGCTTATAATGGGAGAAAAAAGAAATATTGTTGATGTGGCGTTGTTTCATAGTTTTTCTCCTCTGTTGGTAGTAGTTTAATTGATCCCCTACTTTACCACAGTTAGTAGGCAATCCACTTGTATACATTCCTCTGTGGTTTATGCCCCAGTCATCATCTTCAGCTGCTTAAATTGGCTAACTTCAAAATTGCTGATATAGACCTGTCATGGTCTTTTCCTTAGCTTTATAAATGATGTTTTCCAGGTGAAGGACATTGTGTTAATGGACATTCTGGATGTGCCTGCTTCACTTCAGACTGTGTTGTCTGAGAGATGTGAAAAGTCAAAGTGAACTTCATACTGCTGAACACAAGCAGGGAGAAAGATAATAACAACAATGCCCGAGAAGCCCTGCAGTACGAATGGAAAGCTAACGTAGATCTTCGTCACAGACCTGTATCCAGGTCTCTCTGTTTATATCGTTCTTGCCAAGGAATGAGCAGAGAAAATGTTATCGTTAATTTTCAAATTAAATGAGCCTTAATATTAGCTTCTCTGGCTCCTTCTGCAGTGGGGTCATCTGCATGGTTCATAAGGTTGGGCTGTGGAAACAGTGCACAGACTACTGAGCCAGGTAGCAGTTTAGTTCAGTAGTAAAAATTGAGCACTAAGCTCTATCTTATCCCTGAACATTAATGCAGGCAGAACTGGATGAAACTAATGAATTTCTAAAAGTCTGTAATTTATCTAGTTGTTCTCCCTTCTTCGCCCAGTTTTCTATGACAGGTCCATGTAGAATCTCTGTGTGAGTTTTCAAATTTAACTATTTCTCTTTCATTGTGTAGGTTGATTTTCCTTCCCCCTTACACAGCAGACCAGACTTCGGCGCATTGAGTTCAAGTAGAGGTAAAAATGAAGAGCGAGTGGATGAAATATTGCCCTTGTTCACTCCATGTAAATCTGAGGTAATTACTAGAACAGGTTGAAAATAGAGTTTTCATCCCATGGGCAAATCCTTTTAATTTAGAAACCATACCAAATGTAAAAGGGCTGAGGGAAGCAGAGTTTAAATTTAATGAGACATTTTGATTTCAGGGTCTCAAATTTTGTTTCACTTCAGTTACTTCAGTGTTTTTGTTGGATAGTATAGCACTGCTGAGACAATGGAAATTAAATGCTTTGATAATTTCCATACAGAAGATTGAGGAATCTGATATGTTATCATATGTTTTGATTTTTGTAATCAACATTACTCAGTAGAACAAAGATCTGTAAGAAAGCTTTCAACCAGTTCTGGAGTTTACCTGGAAAAAATAGGTTAGATTGCATTTTCAGACAAACCTACAGCCAAAGTAACCCAATTGTGTTACTGTACGTACTTCAGAGTTGCTTCAGACTCTCACAAGCGCCAATGAAATCTAGTCCAATCAATCCATTAACTTTTTTTTTTTCCAGTATCCTTCCACCACTATGACACAGTCATCTTCAATGGACAGACCATTTACTGGATTCATACAGTTGACAATTACCTTTTCTTTTAAGTAATTAATTGGCACTTGCAATAGCCAAATTTAGCTGGTTTATAATAAAGTTTGAAATAACCCTAGGTATTTTGTCTGTTATTCTGATTTCTTTGCACAAAAGCTTTGACTGAACGCTGCTTCAAAGTATTATTAGCTGTTTTAAAGACCTGTGTTCTCTGTCACTGCCTCACAGAGAGCACAGATTATTTAGGTTTGGGGTTATTGTTAGAAGCCACTGGTGAATGAGATTCAAGACAAGTTGGAAAGTGAACAGTATTCATTTTTAGTATCTTTTAAAAGAACTAATCAAATTGTAAATACATGAAGTAGTATATGCTGAATTGACTTTTTTCCCCTATTGATCTATAGCCAATTTATAAGGTACTTTGAAGTAGAATAGTTAGGTCATTTGGAAACATCTCTTATCAAAGAGATGCAGCATTTGCATCTCTCAGCAGCAGCATTTGGGTTCATTGGGAAACCCGCCTGTTTTTCCAGTATTCTTGTAGTGAAGTGTCTGAAAACCTTTATATAATGCATAAGAGTGATCTCATACTTGAGTCCTGAGTTCAGCAGAACTAATTCAGAGCTTTGTGGTGGGATTTTGCTGGGCTTTTATTTATTTCTTCATAACATCACCACAAGTGACCTAAATTTGAAAGGGAGATACAACTTCTAATTTCTATTCTTATTTTCACAGCAGCATGAGTGTTCATCATAGTTTATAGAATGACCAAATATTAAATTCTGCTCTCGCCTGTGCAGCTTTTAATTTGGAGCAACTTCAAGGGAGTTGCTCCAGACTTAAATACTATAAGTGGAAGCAGGAAAATTTGACTTAGTATGGGTTTGATTCTGATTTCAGTTGTGGGTGTCGACATTGTAGCTCTTATTTGATTCAAAACTTTGGGTTAAGTGTATGGGCTGTGTGGCAATGTCCTTTTCACATGGAAATTATTGCAGGCCCATTTAAATAAAGTCTTAATCAGGTGCCATACAAATTCCTGATTAAGGTTTTTAAATAACAAACCTGAAGTTAAAACCAGCGGGGCATAAGAAATTCCCAGAGCAGTGAATACAAAATCATTAATCTGAACCACTTTTAATTTCTACTTGGAATTTGTTAGTGGAGTGGTTAATTAAATTGTGGTCCCGCTTTTAGAAAAGTATCTGCTGTGAAAGTACACTCATTTTTTGCTAATCAGAAATGTTAGGCAATAGTACTCATAGAAATAACTTGTCATTTAATCTTTGAATACGGAGTAAAAAAAATCTCATGGAAAAGATTTGCTTTCTCATATATAGCAATCACTACAACATGAGACCAGCAAGAACATCAGTATGGAAATCCTAATGCATGGCAAATGATACAAAAGTGAAAGACAATCTGGGGGGGCAGGACTGAGCCGTCTTCTTCTATATCCTTCTGACTACATATGGCTCTTGTTTGCAGTGGTATAAAGCAGAGATAATGGAGATTCAGGGGTGTGCTGATGGAAAAGCAGGTTGAACTAGGTCAGAATTAGGACCATGAGTTTTTTTGTGTTTCCTTTCTATTTACCAGCTGGGTTTGCTTCTGCTCCGAGTCCATTTTGTAGAGGGAGCCGTCATGTTGATACACTAGTTTGATTCTGGAGAGAACCAAAGCGATGCTTTGTGTTTTGGGCAGGGTCTCCTGTATTTTCAATGCAGGGTACACTCAGGCGTAACTCAACTGCAGTTTTATTGCTGCTAAAGAAAAAAGCTACTGATGACTCAGTCAGGTCGATGGAGTTAGTTGTTTTGCTGAGGCTACCTGGATAATCGTATCGGTGGTGAGCAGGAGAGTTCCTAGGAACCCAAGTCCTCCTGGGAGAGAGAGCAGATAAGGCGCAGCATTAAGGTGGTAAAGCTGTTTCTTCAGGATGAAAATAGCCTTGCCTGAGGCATCATCTGGAGGAGATTTAGGATACTGTGAAGCTTGTTAGTCATCTAAAGAGATTAGGTGTTAATGATCTTTGGTGTTATAAATATGCATGGGAATGTAGAGGAAAAGCCTGTAAATTACTGTTTTAACTGCCTCTGTGCTGGGCTCTGGAAAGAGTTTTCCTATGCTCACCTTCTGCTACTCTTCTCAAGACTCTTCCACACACGTTTACGTACCCTGGGTGTGAATGCTCTCCCACGCGAGTTTGGCTCCTGTAAGTCACTGGGATTGAAGTGTGCTATTGCTATTTGCAAAAGGTGGGTTATCCCGCAGCTCAGAATCGGGCCCTACCAAGCCAAATGAGAGGGTTGTGCTGGCAGAAACCATATCTCCACCGCTGATCGTTTGACTCTACAGTCATATACAAACACAGTGACGCAGCCAGAATCAGTACAGATAGTCTCGGCATCATCTCCAGAGAATCACATCACAGACACAATGCCTTTCTGTAGGTTTTAGATTTTTTTCCTAAATTGAGACTAAGCAGAGGAGTACCAAAGGAAAATTCAACTGTTTTTAACAGAATGTAAGTTAAAAACATGGGAAGGAGGGAGAAGGGATTCCCCAGGAAGAGATAGTAGTTCACGGCGAGAAAGCCTAGCCCCAGACGTCTTGTGCTGCGTGACTTAAATCAATGGGAATGTTGTCAGCTCTGGGCTAATTGCCTTTTCCCTGTGTTCAGCAAATGTGCGTACCCTGAGTTTTAAGCATATATTTCGATCCAGCTCTCTTTAACAAAGCACTTCTGTACATATTAGAGTTTTTGTAATTTGAGGCCCCTGTGAAGTGCCTACTGCGACAATTTCAATTTAGTTAAAAAAGGGTGAGAAAGCTCAGCCCATCTCAGGAGGTTCCCAACTACTCTTTACAGGAATGTCCCCGTAGCATGAATTAGGGGATTTCTTAGACTCTCCATGCAGCTAAGAATTAAGATCCTTATATAGGTATTTTTACATATTCATTAATTTAAGGAAATAAGTTCTCTACAGCAAATAAACAGAGGGTATGTGCAATGAATATTACATTGCTTAAAAAAAGGAAAACAAAATAATATGTTCTGTGATTGGAGTGTCCCCAGTGCTTATTTTCCAATTAAGTGAAAACCCACAGAAAAATAGAGAATATATAAAACGAGTATCTCTGCAGTCACATCCAAGATATTGGTAGAAGCAACTAACAATAATTTTTGTCTCACAAGAGTATTGTGTGAATTAACTCATATCTGCAGAAATGCTTTTAGTTCTGGGGTGGAAGACCCTGCAAAATATAAAGCATTTAAATATTTTGAACCAGTCTGGTAAAATTTCCTTTGCTACAATCCCATTCCTTTTGCTGGAATTACTTGCACCAGAAGATGGAAATAACAATAAGGTTATTAAGGACATTGGCTTAAATCAAAATCTTTTGTTATATATGCGGGAAGTCAGTGCTTGTTGTAACTAAAAAGAACCTGTACTTGTGAAATGCGCTTCAGCATCTTGGCCGGCACCTGGATCAGTGAAAGTTGAGGGGTTTTCACCTCCAAAAGTTAAAAATTTAACAAAGGTCTGTAGGCTCACGGAAAGTCAAGTGAAAATAGTGGCTTTCAGTAGCCCGACCCTGTCTTCCACTAAAATCTGTATCTAAAATCACTTACAAATACAGGAGTAGGAGTACTGAGCTGTATAGGGCTTAATGCATAGACGCGGGGTTTCTAGAGCACGCTGAGAAGCCATTTTTTATATTCGAAACTCAACAGAAAGAGCCTATGACTTTTTATCCATTCTGTGCATTCCTTACAGAGGAGAGTGATTAACTTTACTGATTAATTCGTGAGCCAAAAGAGAAGGCGCATAGAAGGGAATAGAAATAGAGAGGGGAGAAAAGTTGGTATACATATACAGCAAAGGAATCCTGAAAGCGCATCCCAGAATAAACTTTAAGCTCAAAACCTTCTATTTAAGGATTTTGCTGGATTTTCCATTGAGCTGTAATTTACTCTTGTGAATGCTTTAAGCAGCAGGAACTGACAATGTTAATGTTTCGTTTCCAGACGAATGAGCCATTACGGGTAGCCTGTGTAGTGGAGCTCTACGAGCAGCGCGTTGTGCATATGGTGGGGGAGCGCGCTGAAAAGCACCGTGACGGGAGAGGAAGATTTTAATGTGAAAAAGAAAGAAGGGGGGAGGGTTGGAAGTAGAGTGTGACAGAGGGTCTGTATCTCTATCCGCGGTCTGATTTCAAGGCACAAGGAAAAATAATTGCTTCAGGAGTTTAGCAAGACGTCCTTACTGAAAGTGGTTACGGCCAACAACCCTTGTCTTTGAGCACTGGTTGTCACTTATTTGACAAGTAACTATTAATCCTCAGTAACAAGTATCAATAAACCATTCCCTAGAGTAACCAGTGAGCGTGAACCTTGCAGGAGCTGAAGAAATCTCTTTTGATAAGCCGGACTTGATGTCCTGGGACAGGGGAGACTTGACAAGACAGGTCACTGGACACAGCGAGAAGCTGGTGTCACCTGGGTGGGGTTGATGTGACAGAAAAAACCACAGTAGTGAGAGTTACCTGGAGTCTAGAAAGGGAAGGAAATGATCAGTGGGTTTATAGCTGTCCGTAGATGCACTGAATGCGTAGGTGTAAGAACGGCTTAAATCAAGGCTCTGCATTAAGGACTATTTATCCCTAAGTTCTTAATGCAGTTTCCAGGGAAGTAGATGGGGTTATTTCTGATGAGTTAAATATTAGGACAGTGCTTGAAATCAGTTAAAATGCAATGGTTTTCGGCTTTTTATGATACCTGATATGTGACTTTTCATACACCAGTCAGAATTTGACAAAAATGCAGAGGTTGGTAGTGTTTGTGTTGGTCTCTGAAAACTGCACGCAGAAAAAAGCCTGTGTTAAGCCAATATGATTTTGAGGCCTAAATGTAGAAATATGAACTTTCAAGGTGTGATATAAAGGAACGAATCTTCTGGAGAGTGTGTGGATATGATATGACAGTGCAGAATTTTTATCTCATCAGTGAGTGATATTTTGCATATGAAATTTGCCAACACAATATGTTTTTGTCATATAAAATACAGTTAATTTTGCTTACTGCCACAAGGGAAATTTTGAGGTAATTTTGTCAACATGCTCTGTAATGAAATGAATTTGGGGGCTCCCAGGCTCAGTAACTTTCTCAGAAGAAGAAATAACACTTCTTAGTCTCACTCTGAAGGTTGCTGGCAACTATAAAAGCCCATAAATACTTTAAACGGTAACATTTTAAAAGGTTAGAAATGAGCCATGAAGAAATTGGCTGCTCCTTTCTCTCATTTCAGAAATGTGAAAGAATAACAGCAAAGGGAAACGGGGGAGAGTACTTGCACACAAGCAAGACCTAGAGAAAACTAATCCGGCTCAGAGCGAGGTGGCTGAGTTTTAACAAAGAATGTGACTAAATTGTAATCATTTTTGCAAGGAT
Organism: Anarhynchus alexandrinus; assembly: GCA_008711295.1. Classification (NCBI taxonomy): domain Eukaryota; kingdom Metazoa; phylum Chordata; class Aves; order Charadriiformes; family Charadriidae; genus Anarhynchus; species Anarhynchus alexandrinus. Next base: position 307,300 of record VUYV01000208.1, on the reverse strand, counting down.
GGGTGACACAAGACATTGGCAGCACGTAGGTATCACATCTGTCTTGAATGGCTGGTTCACCGGTGGGTATCCCAGTTTGTATTGCATTTGCCCTGGTCGATGTCTGGCAGAACGTCCAAGGCTGAAATCCAGCAGCTGGTTTGGAAGGAACCAATGTCGTAGTGGAAATGCCAGAGCATAAGACACGGGCTTTTGGACCAGAAACAGGCTGTCATTGCAAATCTTGCACGTAGCTACTTATCCAAAAGCACCTGCCTTTCCTTCTGGGAAGCCTGTAGCTCATGGAGAGTCCTGCAGCCTTCCCCATGGCCTGCAGTTCCCCGGCAGACCTGGACGCAGTTGGATTTTGCTGTTTTGGGAAGGCGGAAGCTCCCTGCTCACGCTGGAGCCCAGCCAAAAGGAGGGCTTTGTCTGCATCCGCGCTGAAAAAATGAGTGTGAGGCAGTACGGGAGGCACAGCACTGGTAAGGCCAGGGACCAAACGCTCTAGCGCTACTGGCAGCGGTGGAAGAAGAGACTGTGCACAACGTGACATGTGTGCGTGCGAGGGTAGGTAAAATCACTTGTAGCCTTTGCAGGGAATGAACTGCCCCTGGCTCAAGCGCTAATCACTCTGTTGAGTTGGAGACTGGATGGAGGTAATAGTTAAGAACCAGTAACATATATAAAACTCTTATTTTCAAATGATCTGAAAAGTACTGAAATGCCATTTAAAAGGACCGCAAATGAAATGTTCGTGGCATTTCCGTACTCGCGCTACCCAGGGGGCAGTGGCGATGCAGGCAGGCCGGCTCCCTGCTCTGCCCTCCTCCTCTAGCGAAAGGCCCGGCTGCTTCCACATTCCCCATGGAGTTTGGACTTTGTTTTGTGCGGCTTTTTACTGCAGTGAGATGTACTATACAAAATTCTAATACACAGATGGGATGAGGTGAGGCCCAAGTATTTCCCTGCCAATATTACATAATCTCAGGCAAATTAAAGTTTAATGATTTGACTTAGTCAAGTTTTGTAAGCCACAAAGATAGCACACTTAAGTGCTTAATCTCTTTGCTCCATTGACTTTAATTAAACTCATCTGCAGCTTATGAGTTTTAGTGAGCTCATTACAAAAACACACAAACAAAACTTTGCTCATGTGCATGAATTACCCTGAACTCCCCATTTCTGCCTTTTTGCTATTTCATGTGGCCTTGTGAACAAACAAATTAGAAGTAAATGTTAGGCAAATTAGTGCAATGAAGGTGTTACTCAAGTCATGATTGATTGAAGGGGAAAGAAAAGTGTCTACATTCTGTTTTTTATCAGAAATATGTCTTTGCACAGAAGTCCTGGTAAGCATGAGATGAGAAAGCGAGCGTCCTGTTTTCATTGTCAAACTCCGGATCTCAGGCAAATGCTCTTTCCAGAGTCTGCATCTGATAAATTATTGGAACTAGAGTGGCATTTGAGGTGCCTGGATAAAGAGGCAATAAAAATATTTTCTATTTGTTTACACTGAAAAATATCATATACTGAACTGTCAAGTCTGAAAAATTGATGCTTCTGACTTCACAAATATTCAGCAGCCTAATAGAAATGTCAGATGTGTGCAGTTTTGAGAGAGGAAAAGGAAAAAGAACAGAAAAAATCAACCACACAACAAAATGTTCATTTATTTTCATCAGATTTGATTCTCCCTCACATAAGTGATGGATCCAAAGACCAAGAAAGTTTATAGAGTTTTTTTCTTCTTGATTTCAGTGATTTTTGATTAAGCACTATAGAATACTAGGGTTGAGTAGCAGTTCTTTTAACGTCATTAGTTCTTCTTGCAGAAAAACTGGTGTCACGTGGATTGAGCTGCATGTCATTAAAGGCAAGCAGCTGAAGCTGTCTTTCAGCAAGTTCTAGCGCGAGGAGTTTTGCGATCGGGTGGAACCATCCTGGCTGTGGCTGCTGCCTTCACACACACCTCCACTGCTCCTAAATGGCTTAATGGCAGCCTGGTTCCCTCCCTGCCCGTCAGCTGAGCTCTGACAAGGTGTGTTAGTGCCTGGGGGTGTAAATGCCACGCAGAGGTGAAGGTGGGTAAGATGTGCAGCTTGCAAAAAGGTTTACCTGCCGTCTGGCTGCCACGAAAAGCACTTCTCTATGGAAAGTACACGGATGTGGTGCAAGATACTACCCCTGTTCACATGCACATCGGAGACTTGTGTAAAGGGTGCGAAGGGGGGGCAGTCTTCTACTCTTTTATTATTTTAAAATATTTTTGGTAATTTACTGCTACTCTCTTGTTTTAGAAAGGAAAAAAAAGTCACTTACCTTAATAGTGGGAGGACTGAATTGATTTCTTATACATTTGCCTGAATTGTAGTGTATTAAATTATAACAAGTACAGATTGCATATGGGTGGGAGGGAGGAAGGGTAAACATGCAAATAGTAGTAAAAATAGGACTTTTGAATTATAGGGTCAAAATTTGGGAATGCAGAAACTGGGTCATTTTGATCACTGTGGATAAAAGGATGGTCCTGAGGAGGAACATCAGCAATGGGTGGAAACACATTTTTGCCTTGCTGCCGAGAGCTGCCAGAGCTGGACACTCTTCAATTGTCCCATGGCGTAGATATCACGTGCATACAGTCATATACAGTGACAAGACAAGAAAAAGGTAAAAACTCCAGAATTAAGGCCCTCTAAGATAAAAGAAAAGGTCTCATTCTTGCTTCTTTCGGTTTCCCTGAAAACAGACTTAAGTGTCTAATTTCTAAAATGGCACAAGCCAAATTGGATCAGTTTTATGATAGTCTTTGTTTTCTCTGGTAATAGCTTAGGACAGTTTATCCTTTGGGCAATGCTGTGTTTAGGTTTAATTATATAGTGAGAGCAAATGCATGTAAATCAGATAAATGGGACATAATCAGTTATAGGATTTTGTGGCAAACATACGCGGTGCATATGAAGTACATGGTTTTAAGGTTCAACTAATAGAACTGTCAGCAACCATTAAGGATGCTAAAGCTGCAGCTTTCAAGAACTGGCTATAGAGAACAGGAAGAATTGGATATGCATTAAAAATGTAGATCCACGTTGCTGTTTCAGCTGACAGTCTGGAGAGGGCTGGAGCAGTCGGTATATGTCCTGCTGTCCTGAAAGTAGACAAAGGGATTCAGGTTTTGGGAACAAAAGTTGTAGCTGTGGACACCCTGGATTTGGGGGACTATTTATTTTCAGTGTGCTGTTTCTGTCTCAGGCTAATGTTTAATAAAATAAATTTCAAAATGAGTGTGGTATCAGAATATTGAACTGGGTTAAAGTATTAATTTCTGCTCTGAGGTAAAACTCATTATTTTATCTAGCCAAACCAACGTACCCTGTGTACAAAGTGCCCCTGATTGTAGGGAAGGCCAAGGCAGAAAAACATTGAAATTGAATGCAGCTATGAAGAAGGACTTTGTCCTTACTCAGTCTTGAATACCACTGTTCTACATTTATGTTAACATGGAAAAAAGGCTTGAAATGGCTTTGAATCCCAGGGTACCAGAAAAAACCAGTTATTCTTTACATACAGGCTGAGAATTGCATGCTCACAGGAACTTGTTTACATGGATGCCTATTTTGGTCTTTGACCTAAACTTGTTCTTAAATCTTGTGGATTTAATAGGAATTAAGTCAAAGATTACAAGTTTAGAAATTACTGTCTGTTTAACTGTTACTCATTTGCTGAAAAAAGAAGTTGGTCTTGGAAAAAACAACAGGAAAAAGAACGTGGTCTTGGACGAATGGATGTTGTTGTGGGATAATAGTCCCTGGCAGTCTGTAACTTTTGTTCATGCAAGCTAAATAGTACAATTTTTAATTACCGTAATTCTCAAATCACTGTAATGGATTACAGGGTCTTTGTTTTATTGAAAATCTGATTCTGTTTTTTATATTGTTTTGGTGGAAACTTGTGAGCAGCCATACTGTCATTATTCCGTGGTTCTTTTGAATAGCGTTGAGATTTGCAGAGGAGAATGAAAGTGCTGCGCAGATTAGATATTGTCATGCTACGGTCATGCTATAAATAGCTGATTGGGTTGGCTTTTGTTTGCGAGCTTGGGTTTCTAAATCGCAGCATTTTTGGTATTCCCTTCTCTCAGCATCGATGGCTGCAGAGACACGAGAGTGTGCAAGAGAGTAACAAATGTCCTCGCACACTGAGTTTGCTTCTGAGTCCCCATCTGAAAGAGGGTAATCGCTGTGCAGTAGTCTCTGGAGATATCCCTAGCTGACTCTCCCATTACGGGTGAAGCAGTGTAGTGTTCTTAAAAAATAGTATATATTACTCTTTGAAAGAATGTTGTAAGTTGAAAAATGGGTGCCTTGGACTTGGGGACTATTGAAAGGAAGAAAAGAAAATAGGAAAGTTGATTGAGGCAGGTTATATTGAACTGCCTGGAAACTCTGTGGAAGTAGAGCTTTTGAAAAAACAGCAGGGGTACAACAGATAAATAAATCAGCGGCAGAATTTCCAGCAACTGTCAAATCAAAAGCAGCAGAAAACCAGAAATATATAGTCAGTATCGGTCTGAATAAGCATTTGTTAAACACACCAAGGACAGACAGACACTTGTGTAAAGCCATAACATCAGTAGTGTTTTCAAAAGATAATTGTTCCCGTTAATATTAGCTAGTAGTTAATGCTCTGTTCTGATGAATATGACTATTTTAATCAAATGAATGAGGAAAGATCGCCATGAAACCATTTTTCAGCAAAAAAGCAGTTAACATGTTAGTTGTGTTTGATGGAGTGATCCTGCCATCCTTTTTTCACTGAGTTTCCGGTAATGGAGTCTGCTAGGAACTGAGACTATCAAGAGGTGACTGCAGCATTTAGGAAAGTATCAATCAGATGGGGACCTAACGTGGCTGTGCACTCGTCGGGTACTGCTGATACCTGAAAACATTTCGTTTCCCGACCACAAATATTTTTCCAAAGTCAGCAGCGGTGGATTCTCTCAATTCAGTCTGTACAGCTTTGGTTCACACACAGAGTACTGTTCCCAAAGTTGCTGTTTATTATAAAGATTTGGAAGATGCAGATTACCTGGTAGGTCCATACAAATCAAATGTGTGCTACAGGAATGACAATAAAACATAAAGGTGTTTAGTGACTGCCCACAACAAAACTGAATTTGACAGAATATTGTCTAATACCATGTGTGGGTAATGGATAGCGTCTGCGATCAGTTTGTGTCCATAATTAGGTTTTTGAGTTTCCCAGGCTATTAACTCTGGCAAGCTTCTAAGAACCTGGGTGTTGCCTGGGGCTCGTGAGACAGGCTCGGGCAGTGGTGAAAGACGACAGCTGGATAACAGCTGGGGGTTTCAGCCACTTCACCTGCTAGTGAATTCAGAGCCATATTTTATAAAAATTAAGGTAATTTTAGCTGGATGAACTAATGATATTAGAGCATCTCTCTGTAGTTTTTCTGTAGTGACCGTCACTTCTGCAGGGCATCTCTTCATACACTCGCTGTGATTTCTGCAATTCCTGTAATGCTGCAGGAAGAGGCCGCCTGAAATGCTCACAGAATAATCGTCCCCAGTCCTCAAACAGGCTGCTTTGATAAGCATGCTCACGGCGTGCTTTTGAAACAGAAGCCAGCAGTTGCATACTGCTGCTACCTTCGTGACATGGGGAATATTTTATCAGATTCTTTTTAATGTACTACTTTGTTTTCTCATCTGGGATTACATCTCATAAGGACAATCTAAAACTTTCTCTAACAGTTGCAGTGAAACTCTATGCAGATGTGTGCTTCTCTGTATGAAAAAATTCCTCTAAAAATGTGCAGCTTCTAAGCCAAGCCAAGTAGAGAGACGCTGTGGTACCAAATGTGCATCATCAAAGTTCACAGCAGTTGTGGCTTTCTTTTCCTTTCTCTCATCCTTCAAGATACTGAAGCAGCGCACTTCAAGGGTTTGACAAGAAAGAGACATATATTCCCTTTTGTGCAAATCTGCTTGATGCTTATGAACACTGTTCATTCTAAAACCCCATTAAGATACTCTCCTAGTGGTGAGGCTCTGACAGAGGAAAACAGAATGAATTCCACAGCAAGGGGGGAAAAAAGAAAAGCCATCTTGCAAGTCTGTCACTCCAAAGAATACATTAATTAACATTAATTAACACATCNGGGGGGGGGGGGGGGGGGGGGAGTGTCTAAAAATTAAAATAGTACAGCCGAGACATAGGTTTCCCTAACAGAAGTTGCTGGGCCCTTTGGAGTCTGGTCCAGAACCCGGCATGTTTCAGAGATCTGTCTCCTATGCAATGCACAGAGTGAAGCAACTCACAATGAGATGCCCTAAATCCTTCTTGCAGAAAGCTAATCAGCAGGAAAACAACGAGGGTTTTTTCTGAAACCTCCCACTTTAGGTGCTGTAATACTCCCTGGTATGTGACCTATAACTAAATGAGAATTTTGGACTCTCTTTTGGACTTTAAGTTGATACTTGTATCATCAAAATATATTATACGTACAGATTCCTTAGAAGACCTGCTTGCCAAGATTTCCAGTTTACAAAGTAAATGTGTGCTTATATTTGTACAGGGAAAGTTACTCATTACAGATCTCTCGCCATTCTTCAAAGATGCGCTCTATGTGGCTCTGCACAAGAAAAAATGGGTACTTTTTCTGTGCCCAAAAGCCTACAAGAAAGTTTACAAAAAAGGAGACAACAGGCAGACTCAGGCAGATGAGTAGTAGGACGTGACAGAGTATTTGGTCAGCGTCATTCAAAATCACAGACCTTAGAAAATGCCGCTTTTGAAACACATTGTTTCAGAATGAAACATCTCCTTTTGCTTTCACATTAAGATATACAATAAATAGTATAAAAAACAAATGGAGATGTCATTTAGAAACACAGAGGACTTATTTCACTCTTACAATCAAAATGTTTCAGTCTTATTGCTTTGTCTTGAAATGAAATTTGTCAAAATTGATATATCCTGCAGAATTTTTCAATTTTGTAGAAAGCTCCTTTGCTCCAGAAAACTAATAATTGGATTTTTTTTGTTGTTGTTGCCTGTTGTAATCTTGATATTTTAGGATTTTATTGTCTCCCTGAGGAAAAAAGATGGGACAATATTCTGATGGCTTTTACACTATGAAAACCAGGTGTAAATGTACAGAAGTCAGATTATTCTGGATTTCAAATTATAAACCTGAGGTCGTGGCTTGATTAACTTTACTGAGGTTACTTATGCTATCCTTTTTGTGAGTTTTAATAGCTTTTTGTGACTAATCATACTTTCCATTAAAGCACGTGTCATTGGGAAGAGGTGGCTCTCTGTACATATTCATAGTAATAAATAAAGCAACCTCTTATCAGTTTAGAGGAAATATCTGTTATCATATTTTGAATATGTGGCAACTAATACAACATAGCAGTTGTGCTAGGAAAAACGTGTGGCTGAGAAATTTATATAGTGTTTGAAAACCCCAGTAATTACTGTCTTTGTATATATTCCTTATGTATAATAACTGCTGTGACTTTTGACAGCTGTTTTTTAATAAGATCCAAGGTTAAATTTTCTACTACTGCAGTTATGTGTGTCTGAGTACTGTTGATCAAACGAATTATTTAACAATATTTTAAATCCATTATCAACTGATATATCAGAGAATAACTTTTTCTGCAAACTCACTGTACCTCTCCAATGACATGTGAGTAAAAAAACACATGATGGGGTGTATTTTTTTAACAATCCTTTTAATCAAAAAGAGGCCAGAAAGAAAGCAGGCACATAAAAAGAGTTGTAAAATAGACACACCAAAAAGAATCTATAGATAGGAATGCTGGCACGGATTTAGTCACACTAGCCAGAGTACCAGATACATACTCCCATCTGGAAGTGTACTTTGCTACAAAACAACTAACTGAAACTAATTGGCCAAATTATACAGTGCTGGTATGTTGGAAGTAGTGCCTGAATCTTCCCCTACAGCCACTTAGTGCCTATTTTCTAAACGTGGCTAAGTTTCCAAATGTTCCCACCTGAAAATATACTTCACAAATCTCATGCCTCTTTTTAAACAATGAAGAAGGAAAAATACGTACTAGTCATCTTTTGTACAAGGTCCAACTAAAGTATTTGCTGTATTCAGGCAGTGAGTATATGGTCTAGTATGTGTGATTCCTGTAAGTAGGGAGGAAGGATGAGTGTTTTGAGACCTGCCCAGCACTGGGGTTGCCAGAGACAGCAGCCTTTGTTGTGAAGTCAGGGAGTCTTGGTTCTTTGGTCATGAAGATGCTTTACATTTGCGATGAAAGTCATGGTCATGAAGATGCTTTACGTTTGCAATGAAAACGTACATTTGTAATGCTGTTCTCTAATCTTCCATAGAGAGAATCAGACCTTGAACTTTCATCAATACTAATCCAACTGATTAGGAGTTTGTAGACTTCATTGATAGCAAATGCTAGGAAAGCTAATAAAGCCTTTTCCCTTTGCATGTCTTAAAGCTCAGACTTAGAATTCATCCTTTTTTAAAAAGTAAGATTCAAAAGTGGATTAAGTTTTGTCATGACAATCTTGAGACTTGACTTTTCAGTAACTTCAGAATCTATATACGTGTCTAATTTATGGTTTAGGCACCATGGCAATGTCTGCCCTTCTGTGGTGGAAACTAATAGCATCTGGGATTTTCAACTGCCTGCAGTACATCTCAGAAACGTGTCTTCACTTTAAACATCCTCAAAGGTGTAGTTTCTTCAAGGATCACACCACGTAATTACATGGTTTACTTCTTCACATCAGTGACAGACATACTTCGTTTAGTTTTATTGAGTTCCCATGGTAGAACATGGGGCGCTGATGTGCCTGCATCCTTGTAGCTCAGTCTGATTTCTGATCTGTCCCGAGGTACCCATGGCGAGCCTCACTGGGAACAAGACTCAGGTTTTCGCTGAAGTTCTGAATTGACCTGTGCACCCCTCCTTCATGGGCATCGCAGGTGATGCCTCGGAGCAGTAGCGAAATAGGCAATTGGACAAATGATAGGAGACAGGTGCACGTCAGTTAAGGCATTCCCGCCCTTCCGGTAGCGGCTGTGATAATGTCACTATTTCACCATGTGATTGTGTTATTAATTAAGTACATTATTTCCTGTGTCTGTACATCTCCTTTTGTTCCTTCCCACCTAAGTTCTTTCCTCTAGATGTACGTCGTTGCTGTTTTAGTAGCACCTTAGAGGCCTAAAATGCAGCACGCATCCTACTGTTTTAGGTAGAGTTAATTAAATTTCTCTGCTCTTTCTTTTTCAAGTGCTTAATACCTATTAAGTGTGCGTTACATGGCACATAAGAGCCCCTGGCAATGATGCAGGACCCCTCTGTGGTAGGCGAGACTGTTTTCTCCCTCCCTGCCTTATAAATTCTGAGTAGATGGGCTGTTATGGGATGGGGAAGAACAGACTCAATTTTGGTGTAAGCAATTGGAGAGGCATGAAAGTTAGATGGAGTAACTCTGTGAGATCCTAGCTAAGAATGCATTTCTCTGGCAGTTAAGTTTGAAAAACTTACTACACTGGGTCATCTTTAGTACCCTTTCCACCACTGACCTAGAAAATACAGTCTGCTATCTAGGGGAAAAAAGTCTTAAGAGGCAGCTTAAATTCTATTTCCATTGGAATGGAAAGGTGGCGTTTTCCTTGGGTTTGGCTAATGTAAGTGGTTCCTAACGTATAACTACTGCTACCAGAAAAGCTAGGTTCATTTCTGCCAAAAATAAATTCATTTTCAAGTTTAAAAATTTTACTCTTGAATATTTAATTCGGTTTGCAATGCTTTCCTACCCCTCGAAAAAAACCGAAAACAAACCAAAAAACCAACCAAAACCAACCAAACAACCAAACAAGACCACCCTGGAAAATGCACCAAGAGAACATGACAAGATGTTTCGCCCATTTTCAGAGATGGTTCTTAGGGGATACAGTCAACACTTGAGAATTCAAAGGCTCAGCTGGAATGAATGTCACTCAATAACAATATTGTGAGGAGGGAGCACAGGTAATTTCCCCCTTCTACTCTGGGAAATTATTTCCGTTTTTCAGATATACCAAGTAGGTTGATTTTCACCTTTTTTTCCTTTTTGTTTTATTTATTGCTATCTGCTGTTGAACACCTGTGAGATGCAACTCACAGCACACAGTACAGTGACTGAAGGTCCTCATGGCTTTTGGAAGCACAGGAATGTGTTGCTCTTCTGCAGTTGTCTTTTAAACAAACTCTTGGTTCATTAGTTCTCCCGTCCCGTTGGTCCGGCAGGCACGCAGACCTCATTTCAGGCAGAAGACCTGCCCTCCTCCCAGGCTTTTGGATGCCTGAGCCTCTCTCAGCAGCAAGCAATGTGTTGTTAAAGGCCCTATAACATTTCATTTGCTAAATTTTCTATCCTGTGGTTCAACACTTAATTACCTATTTCTTTAGTTTTGTGCCAGTCACAACTAAAAATTCCCACTGAAGTCAGTGTTGTGATAACATGCAATACTAGATAATATATTAGAAATTCCTGAGGGCCACTGCCTAGAAAAGCTTAGTAATTAAAGACACCAGGGGTAAGTGAAAAGAATATAGTATACTGAAAGAAAACTAGGATTTGATGCAGTGAGAGGTCATGAATGACTGCTGATCATTGTCCTGAGAATTTTAACTTAGACTTCTTCGATCTAGTTATATGACTCTTGTAATCTTGCTAAAGTAGATATATTTTTTGAGGACCACGAGCTGGTTTTGTCAGTGCTTAGACTCGTAACTTGCTCAGCACAACAAATTGTTGTCCCAAATCAGGATCCACACAAAGGCCCAAGGGACTGTAATTTATTTATTTATCTGTTTCTTCCTGCAAATACACTTGATAGACGGGCATTGAGTGGCATGGGTGAAATAGTAAATGTTTCACTTTCGGATAAAGTCAAGGAAAATACATCTATATTTATGAATTTGGTTTTGTTTATCTTTCTAGCAAAGATAAATATATTAATTAGTGCAAATCCAAGAAGCAGTAAATAAGAATGCAGGCAACCTTAAAAGGTCAGGCAGAGTATGATCCAAATAAGATTTTCTGCATCATATCTACTTCCTGCCTAATTGGAAGGGTAAGCAGATATCATACTGCTGCTTTCTTAACTATTTAGGTGAAAACACGGTTGGTTTTGGTAAAAATATTAGTGTCCTAATGATCCCAGTGCAAGCTGGAATCTTTAGAATGTTCATGTCCCCTGCACAGGTACTAGCTTAACCTCTTCTAAATGTTTATGATTTCACTAATGGGTGGCAGAATGGTAATCCAAATGCTAAACAACGTGCCTGCTAATATATTTCTTTTCCCAGAAGAATACATAGGCCTATCTTTTTTTGCAATACTCAGTGTGTACTAGAGTTTTGAAACTAGCTCCAGCTACCAACAGAAATGCCAGTTAAAATTTTGATGATTTTGCTTAAATCTTTCATTGTATTCTTACTCCTTCATGACTCCATGGTGTGCGCCGACTACCATGTAACAGGTCTTTAACGGCAACCTTTGAAGACAGACATGGGCGTTTCTGGTCCGTGACTACGCCTTTGGCAAAAAGAATGAAAATTACAGGTCCTGAATGACACCCTTTTTTCAGCTGATATTATATTAACTCTTCCATATGTGGCCATGTATATGTCCACATTGATTTTTTGTTGCTTTCTGATTCGTTCCGTGTCTCTCCTCTCCTGCCCACTGCAGTGCTGCTTTTCACTCCTGGCTTATTAGCCTGGCTGAAAGATAAAGCAGTGGAACGCTGCCAGCCTGGGAAATTATAAGGCTGCTTTTAGCTTCTCCTGGTGTACGCTCTGAAAAAGTTAGAGGAAGAAATAATGGCCTTCCATAAAGCTCACCTGAGAAAGTCTGCCACGTAAAACTGAATCCACAGAATGAAATACTAGAAATGCCCAAGAACGGTGTACAAAAGAACTGAGGCAGTGCTGCTGCGAGCTTGATATCACTGCTTAGTAGACAGAGGTGCAGATCTTTGTTCCTTCAGAACTTCAGAAAGGATGCAGAGAAAGAAAAATAAAGGATTGATTGACTGGCTACAGCAAGCTGAAACCAAGTTCCTTTACTCTGTTCATAACCCTGCACAGATCTTTAGGTGTAGCTGCACCATTTATTGTAACAGACTTGCATTGCAGGCTGTGGATTGCGTTCCACGTGTACCAGGTCCTCGTGGATCTCCCAGAGTTTGTAGAAACCAGGGGCTGATTCGTTCCTGGATACATGTGTATCATTTGGGAACCTTCTCATCGGGAAGGCAAGAGCCTGTCCTTTCACATAGTTATCAAAGAGAATATCCTGAGTAAGTCTCTATGTTGGCTCTTGAATTAAGAACAAATAAAACACCTCCAAAATAGTTATCCAACACGAACAACATACAAATCCCAACCTTGTCAGAATTCCTTTTCTCCTGAAAGCTGGGCCACTGTAGACATGCATTTCAATCTGCCAGCAATCATATGCTCTGTCCTCTTTTCTTATTCTTTCTGAAGATGCTTGTTAATGAACCTTCTTGAAAAGACACGGAGGAGGATAAAAGGCCAGGGCACTGGATGGAAAAGCAATGCAGATTGGAAAAGACAGAAAGCTTATTTAATTCTTTCTTTTCCTGATCTCAACTCCCTCAAGTTATCTTTAAAAGGATGTTTAAAGCTTACAGTTAAAACTTTTCTGCATTTAACTGTAATAATTAAAAGCAGCTAAGGGAGCATTCAGGTCCAAAGGGAAAAATTTCAAAACTCATTTCAACCACTGCTGGTCATGTGTTTGGGGCTGGATAGGATCTTGAGAAGAGTTCACAGCTGCCTTTTTACCTTGATTTTTTTTTTCCAGTCTGTTGTGCTTGAATTTCATTTGTTAAGATTTAAGGTCTTCATCTTGTGCCTGTAACTTACCAACCTTCTGGATTCTAAATGGGCGCTAATGAATCTCGGTAGCACCAAATTGAGCTTTATTTGAGGATGTAGTTTTGTAACTCTGCCAGGAAGGTGAAAGATGTGGGTTGAAAGAAGGAACTGGGGATGTGGGAAAAGTAGAGGGATTGAACAATCTTGATTAGGGCCTTAGGAAGTGGTGCTGCACTTTGCATACTGCTCGCCAGTGGGTCACCATCCCAATGGGATGCTCAGAATTGACTGTTCCTAATGAGAACATAAACCCAGGAAGTCTGGTATCCTGCCTACATCAATGACTAATTCCAGCCATTTTAAAAGGACATAAAAAACCTATAATGAATCTACTGATTCTGTAAGGGAAAGGAACTGCTGATGTGATATTCTAAATACCAAGATCTCAGTCAACATAATTCATGTTCATTCTCAGCCATGCTTTTCAGAGTGGGTTCTTAAAGTATCTTAAATGCAGATTGAGACTGTTACAGGTGAATGTCTTCAGTGTCTTACAGGATAGATGGAGGTCACTGGTCGTCTAATGGCTTCTGGTCAAGCTGAAATTTTGATGTAGTAGTATCTCATCTATAATCTCAAACCTGAAGAAGCAGGAAAAGGGTAAAATATTTCTGGACAATGGTCACTAGAATTATGGCATACAGCTAAAGTAGGGGTTAGAAACAGGGCCAGCCATGGATTTTAGGAACAGGGAATAGGGGACAGCACATGCACAGCTTATTCTATTCCTATTAATCACCTAGAAATAGCATGAGGTTGTTGTCAAGAAGAGCGAGTGATTTTATTTCTTCTGGTCATTGCTGCAGCTGTGGGTTGAGTCAGTAGGGCGCTGTGAAGGTTGGGCTTGAGGCAGTGAGGCTCTGCCGAGGGCTGAGGTGGAGAGGGGTCAGCACTGCTGTCAATATGCACACTTACCAGATGACCTGATCTTGAACCTGTATCCTTAGCAGAGCTGCAATGAGCAGAGCAAGGAGAGACTGTAATATGCACCCTGGAAAATATTTAAGCAGATTTAGCATTGGCTTCAATAAAACTACTTAAATACCCAAAGTTGAGCGCCAGCTCAAGTGGTTTGCTGGACTGTTACCTGAGGTATTAGAATCATTTAGAATTGCCAGGTCAGCCAAGCTATGTGTTTTGTGGGACTGTTCAGTATGAAACTGCTTTTCCTATTAACAGCAATATCTCTTGGAGTCTGAATATGCAGCACAGGATTTCCCACCTGAGCTGAATTCTGCGTTTCAGTTCTCAGCTAGTGCAAAGCATTGTGGAATTCTCATTACCAAAACACTGTGTGTAAGTATTGTATATCTGAGTATTTAGTATTTGGAAGTAAAATATTATTAGAGCAAATGCAGTTTCCTAATTTAAATATATAGATAATATATACATTTTCTATTGTGTCTCTAAACAGGGAATGTCCACAGAGTCACAGAGTGGCTGAGGTTGGATGGAACCTCTGGAGACTGACTTGTCCAATGCCCTGTTCAGAGCAGAGTCAGCTGGGGCAGGCTGCTTGGGGTCTTTTCCAGTTGGGTTTTCCATTTCTTCAAAAATTGAGACTCTGCAACCTTGCTGGGCAGGCTGCTGATATTTTCTGGATGTGTTAAGGCTTACACATAAACAAATAAATGAATCCTTGCTGTAATTCCTTGGAAAGCGATGACATTAGAGCTGGCAAGCGTTTCTCTGAAGTGCTTGTTTCTCTCGTTTGCATTTTTTATACGATGCCTTGCTTAGTCATACTGTTAAAAACATTTTTTCAGAGTTGTGCACGATTGCTTGAATTTATAAAAAATACAGGGAGCTCTGTGTCCAAAAACTAAATCACAGGAACGAACAGGTTACTTGCAGGAGGCTGCACTACTGAGAAGGCTTCGGGAGCTGGCACGTCTCTATGAATGCATGGCAGTGTGTTGCTTTTTAGTTGTTCTATTCAGTCTTATGTTATTCCACAGCAATAAAACTGCAATTTAAAAATTGTGCACTGATCTTTTCCACCAGTGCATGCAGTACAAATCTGCTGAACTAATAGCAAAGGAGACAAGGCAGTTCTGGAGGCTCATCAGCCACTGAATCATGATGTTCAGTGTTTTTCAGGTACTGTGTATGTTGCTAGCATTAGAGCGCTACTAAGCCTATGTCTTTATTGGACCTTTAGCTTGCACAGGTTGTTCCCTATGCACAATTTGTCACATAAATCACCATTTATGAATAAACACAGTGCTCTCGCCCAAACTGAATGGGTCCTGCAAAGGCTCGATCATTGCAACACTAAAATCCTAGTGAGTTGTTTTAGTCAGACTATTAATGTTTCAGTAGGGATGCAAATGAGTTCCTTTAACTGCTGATTTCCTTTCACTGCCCTCCAACTGTCCCCTTACCTGGTGCTCAAAGGTTATATGTGTGGGTTTTTTCCCCAGGGTTTTCTGGAGCTGAATGGTAGAGCATTGAGCTCGCTGATGCACAAAGAAGCAGGGCCAGACCCAGCAATTTTTGCGGGTCAGTTTGGCCATGGCTTTGCCTCCAGGCTTGTCTGCTGCTCAGTCCGGAGCTACTTGTCCAGGGAAGGCTTCGGGTCAGATATAGGAGCAGCAGCAGATCTCAGGACCTCCCTGCCTGATAAGGGAAATAATGTCCTTTATCAGAGCTGCAGATGGATGCAGAGCACCGTGGCTTTGCCCAGGCTCTCCCTTCTGCTTCTCTGCAGTAGGCAGTGGACTCAAAATGCTCTTTGCTGGCTCTTCCAATGTCTCTCACGTTTTCTTCCCTGCATCTCCTGCAGACAAATTGCTGATCCACAGCCTGGGTAAGAAAGCCACAGCTCCTTTCCCCATTCAAGTACCTTGACATTTCCAACGGCAAGAGTTGGGAGGGGGTCGTTCATTTTATATGTATACACAGATCATAAATAATGACTCACTAATTCCAAGGAGGACACCAGTGTCAAATCACATCAGCTAAAATGAAGGCAGTTTTCCAAGATGCAGATAAATGTAATCTCTAAAACAGAAGCTTTCTTTGCTGGGTCCCTATGCCAGTTACGCTGCTTATGTATTTATACTGTGAAATACTTCAGGCAGGGATTACCTCTCCCTGCTGTGCTTTACTCAGCACCACACGTACTACTGTCTCTTTATGCAATAATTAATAATAAATCTTCTAGTAATCCGGTTACAACATAATCTACAGACTGTTACTTCCACTATGTGTGAGATAAAACAAAGTAACAGATGATTTTGAGACTCCTTAAGCAGCATTAGCTGTTTGGGGTTTTTCAGTCACTTCAATATGGAAAGACTTAGCAGGAAATCAGGATTATGTGGCAGAATGTGTGTCTGTGACTGCTTTTGCTGTTACGCTGGGGTAACCTAGGAATAACTTCTCTGAAGTTAGGAGACTTCATATATAATCTCCTTAAGGCAGGAATCTTCTCACAGAGCTGTGTCTCATCACACAGGCAGTGAAACTAAATAAAATACTTAGCTCTTTGTGGTTACTTCAGGCAGAGTGTAGGTCTTATAAAGTGTCTAAACAGCACCTCATTAGTCAGCAGTATTAGCCTTATGTTAGATATAAGTGATACATAAGCCTTTTGGGGGCCTCTGCAAAATGGTTAATGTTAACTTCCATAAAGTGGTTGGACACCATACATTGTCCACCCATTTATCATAGAATATCAACTTGGTATTAAAGCAGGCAGCTCCGTGTACAGAGCTCTCCTGCCACCTCTTCTCCAGCATCACACCTGAAGGCTTGGAGGTTTGGTGTCCATCGCCCAGCACAGGCTCTTCTCCTCCTTCTTCCCCTTCTTACACATTCTGAACTGTCCCATTTGCAAAACTGGGGAAGCTTGAGGGTAGGTTCTTTTTGGAAACAATGCACGTTTGCTTTGGCATATTATTTGCAGGGATTGTCAAACGCCATGCCTGCTTGCCTTGGAGAGATTTTTTGTGGGAGAAAGTAAATTTGTGTATTTCGCTGGCTAGAAAGGGAAAACACTGCGTTCCCTAATGTGTATGTAACCAACACTTAATTGGTGTTACCCAGTCTTCCAGTTCCTTCCTTGTGCATATGTATGTACGTATGTATACAGATAGGGAGAAAAAATGAGAGAAAATGAAGCTGACTATATCCAGAACCCTGGTGTAAAACTGCTATCCTAATGTGTGTACAGTTTGTAATTTACAAAACTGTTCTAACTGGAGCGAGGGTAAGGAAGGGGTATTTCCGAAGCTGAGAGTGCTGTTTGTATTTGCTGATTAATTCCAAATGAGGGCAGAAGCACTTAAAGGAATACTATAAAGGTACATTTTCTCTTTTCATTTAGAAACATAACATCTGAGAAGCATTTATTAGCAAAACATTAACTCTATTTGCACATTTCTAAATAGAATATTAGAGCAACTGAATTTTAATTTTCATGTCTGTAATTTGTTAATATAATTACTGTACAATACGGTTAGGTGCTTTCAGATCTTTCAGTGTTAATTAAAAAGCTAATAACTTGAAAAGCTATAAATACTGAGGTAGAGGGGCTAGTGCTCCAGGCAGTTAATCCTTTATTTGTCATTTACTAAAGATCCTTTTACTAGAAGGCCAGGCTTTATACTGAGCGTAGCACTCAGGAGTGACTCCACTCCTCCTTGCTACCTGATAGATATTCCCACCACACGCGAGCAGCCCAGGGTCTGATTCCTGAGCACAAAGCAGCATATTCATAGCCACATGCAAGCAGAAAACAGGAGAAATCCCACCATTTCAGCCCAATAAGTTTTCTTTTCTGCTTTTATCTCCTCTGCCCCATCTAGACCTACCTGCCCATCGATGGATTGATACTCGGCACAATGTGAAACAGTCCTTTTCTGCCTTCTTCTAAAGAACGTACCCAGCTGGCGGCAGAGGGGTTTTTGCAGCTTGCTATGCAGGAGCTATGAGAAACTCTGAAATGTTATCAACCGCACCAAAAGCAGTGGCTGCAGCTCTGGAGCTCAGTTCTAGGAAATACACTTTGATCAGCACTGGTTAGAAACGGTTGAGGTATTTGCCGTTTCAAATTTGGGGAAAATTTTCATGGTTCCGAATTAAAAAAGGAAAGCCAATATTCAGAATTTCTTGCTGGAATCTCTGCTACCGTGAGTCTCTGAAACAACTCATTGGGGTTCCCGACCAGCATGTGCTTCACTGGGACTGCCCAGGTGATAAAGATCCGTTTGCACTACGACATTGGTGTAAATCTGCAGACCAGCACGTGCGGGGCTCATCGCAGCTGAAGGGAAAAATGCTCTGTGATCATCATGCAGTGTCTTGAAGTAGTACAGTTCATGCCTTATTCCTGTAACCTCCTTAAATTCTGGTAGGCTAGAATATGAAACACTTTTTTCCATGCAGTATTTACTCTTTAGTCAATGGAAATGGAAGAAAGATTTTCTTTAAATATAGCGATTCTGTTTCTAAATTAACCTTGTCTGGATATAGCATGGTTTTAATAGAGTGACTCATGATCTATGTTGGAGGGGAGAAAAATGCTTTGCATTAAACATACTGTGGTCTGGTGCTCATTGTTTTAAATGTTCTAAAACAAGACATCTATTTTAACAGAAAATGGACTTACTCTTCAGTTATGTAAATGAAGCACAAACAAGTGAGACTGTGTTACCTCACAGAAGGAAAAGCTGTGTTTTAAATCCTAATCAAACAGTAGCATTATGCCGGATAACACGCGCAGCCCGATACACACACGCACCACACAAAGCGGCTGCGACTGAGGCAGATTTTTAAAACAAGCCAACGAGACAAACGTTGGAACCGCGAAACAACATTCCCTCTTACCAACGAAAATGCTTAATGGTCTACCTCAGCGTTGTTTCAGCACGTAGTCATTTACCTAACGGAAATCATTAATTCTGCCCAACATTTTTGAAGAACAGCTCGATGATGAGCTTCCTAAAAGGCACTCAAAGGAAGCACTGCTTTCTGCAGTCGGTTCAGATTGTTTAATGTTTGTCAAACTTGAATTGCATTTGAAGGCTACATTGTGAGTAATGGATTCTCCTGCTATTTCCACACGGGCAAGGCTGCGCAGCCGTTCCAGGCTGCAGTTTATTGCACTGCATTATGTATGAGGTGGTTTTGCGAGCAGATACATAAACACAGAAGGGGGGAGGGAGGAAAAACACAAGAAAGCGGATTTGTGCGTTGTCCAATATACAACCGTTAGGAATAATTTAGGAAACTTTTAAACACTCATGTGTGCAAATATTTGGAACTGTAGCACTGAAATAAGTTATTTACTGCATGCTTAGCGGAGAACATGGTGGCTTTACCATGGAGCTACTCCTCCTTCTGTTGGAATTACCTTATAGCAACCGCGCTGCTGTTACATGACACAGACAATCCCAACAGCCTCTGTTGAAAATGTAAGGTCACACCCTAAGAAGAGCCACGCTCTTTCCTTTCTCATTGCTTTAAGGGGATTTTAGGTGCAAAGTCCATTTGTAAACCTGCTGTTCAAACTGTTCAGATGTAGGCGTGTAGCTAGTAAGAAATGCCAAATGGCTAAAAAGCACCCACCCTGCACTGATTTTCAACAGGCGTTAAGGTATGCTCTGCTTAGGGATTTATTGGTAAGTCCTACTAAGCTACCCTCTGGGGAGTCAAACAACTGTGCTGTTCTGGCTGTGAGCACTAACAGGAGATGTTTAACACCTCACAGAGCTGGGTTCTCCCAGGCTGATTGTACATTTCTTAGCGAGTAGCACTGAGCTGCTCCAGCGGGGCCTCGTTCAAGTCAGCTCATTCCCTCGGCAATGTCAACCAAAGTGTAACGGCCGATGAGAGTCACTGCTCGCCCGGGGGAGCCCACACAGCTTTCAGTCTGGCACTGCAATAGGACTAATCAGAATAAATTATCACTTCAAGTGAGGAAGAGTGTCAGAATTTGGCTCTTTGTCACTAGTTAGGTTACTGCCTTGGAACTTGGCATCCGTGTAGCTGGGAATCACCACTGTGTTGACCACAAGATATTGGCATCTTGTCCGTGCGGTTCCTTGGCTTTGAGAGTATCATTTAGTTTGGAAGGCTTCTTTCCTGTTTCTTTAAACCTCCCAAATGCTGTGCTGAGCTGAAGGTGATTATGGCTTTTCTGGATAAGCTGTCATGGAGAGCAAAAGGAGATACAGCACATTGCAAACGAGAGCTAATATTTAGACATTTTGTATCTGAATATGAAATCCAATGTCAGAATTTGTGATTTTCCAGGGAGGCTGTCTGAACATGGACGTGCTGTCTGGGTATAAATTGTTGTTTGTTAGTTCTGGAACAAGCTAACTAATGAGCACTGCCTTGGTACAGGAGTCAGAGAAACATTTTATAAAAGAGATTGAAAGGGACCTGACAGCCATTACAATGAGAGATACCAAAGCTGCTTCTCCAAAGATACTTCTCTCACTGCACATGATGTATCCTAAATATCTAGAATATTTTTAGAGGCTGTTTTGATTTATCACCCAGCATACTGTATTTTTACATGATACACCTACAGTCAACTACTTCACATAAGACTGTTTTAATACTGAGCACGTATACAGCCCTTTATAACAATTAAGTCTTGTGAAGGCCATGACAGATATCAAAATGTTTTTCTGTGTTTTGCATAAGATGGGTAGAGACATGAAGTACCTTTCCTGAGCTCACCAATTCCCTTTGGCAGGGTTAAGCTTAGAACTCAGGATATTACTCTTTTCCCACACCTCTTACCAAAATTCCCATTTCCAGACCATGCTGTCCCTCCTAAGAAAGCAGCAAAGAGAGGATTCAACAGTCTCTTGTGCAAGCTCTAACCCCCATAGGCTCCTCTGACTATTTATCCTCAAATCTTATGTCCTTGGCAGAAGAAATAAGCTGAACCAGCCAAAAACATTTCTAAACTATACCTGGCAGGCTGGATTCCTTGCAGTGCTTCATCTCTTCTGCAGATTGGAATTACTACTAATATACTTTAAAAATAGTAGTCCGTGGCAGAAATAGATTAATACTAGACAGTCTTAATATTGTACACAAGAGCATGAGGATTGATAGTCTTTGTAATCTCTTATCTAAACATAGAGGGGCTGCATATGCTGTTCATAAAGCACTGAAATCAATCATTATAGTGGCAGACAGGTAATTGGGAAGCAAGCTCCTACTTATGCAGACCAAGGGAGGATAACAGCCTTCAACAGTTTTTTGCAAAAATTATTCTGTCTCAGCTTTCAAACTTCAAAATCTGAAGTGAGCCACTTAAAATCCATGTGTGAGCACTTAGACAGGTAGCGTGACTTTCAGAACTGCAAAAACCTTGCATTCCCTCAACTTCAAAGAGCGTGAAAGTTATCCAAGGCTTCAGGTAGAAAGCCCTGGAAATGCGGGGCTGCCGGAGGTTGACGTTGATTGCTTGGTACCTAACTGCGAGGAGAGGGGTTCACAAGTGTACATCCTGGTAACCAATAAAAACCAGCTATGTCTGCATGGCTCTAAGAGTAGGATCAGATTTTAATTAACATTTGTTAAGTCCTTTGAAATGTTAAGGCTTAAAACAAGTATATGATTGCACAGAACTGTAATTTTTTTTAATGAAAGTCTTGTAAAGGGGATCTTGGAGCATTTAAGAACAACTCTGTTTACACATTCAGCCAGTTGAGGATAGTCAGAAAGATTCAGTAATTGGAAAGAGTTTGTTACTAAAAGCTTCTCCATGTATTAAATATTTACAGAATGTTTCTAACTATGAAATGAATTAGACGTACCTAAACTGTTGTGTGAATTAGCAGGATTCACTCTCTGATTTTCAGATTAGTTACATTAATTTTAACTACTGCCTAGTGTGAGGAAGAGACTAGTAAATACGTAATAATAAATATTGACTGTGCCTCATTAAAACATTGAGGAAAGAATATACTGTTGGGGTTTTTTTTACGGTAACTCATTGTAATTCTCAACTTTCATTGAGTTTGCTGGAATTTATCCTCTTTTATAATGACACTAATAATTATTTTGCTTTGTTTTTTATTACTTCATAAGATGAATGACAGTTGTTTCCATTGCTTAGAGACGCACAGTTTAGCTCGAATAGAAATCTATGGAGCTGGCAATGATCCCACTTCTCTGCACAACATTATGCGAGTCCTCCAGGCCCCTCGCTATGGTAAACCCCATCTGCGCTTTCCTGCTTACAGCACAGCAGTTGTTTCCCTTATCAAGGCTTGTGGTTTGTTTGGGGGTTTTTGTGCGGTTTTTTTTCTTTTCTTTCACAAATTGTGATCAGGATCTTGGTCTCGCAAGGAGTTTGTGTGTGGGCAGATCTGTGCATCCATACAGCTCCCATGAAGTGTGAAATACAAACTGTTATTTGCCTCATCACGTTTCATCTGAATGCTGTGTTTTTTGGCAGAAAGGACTGGTTGTCTGTATTAATGTTGCGGGTTGCGACCACAGCTTTTTGCACGTAGGGCGAGCTGACAGCTTGGTAGCAGTGGAAAAGCAACAGAAGAAATGTGGGATTATTATTTCTTTTTGCATCCTGTGATAGTAAAGCATCTTCTTTTAACGGACCGTGCATTATATCTTTGCTGCTGCACATTGCATTTATTCTGTGATGACTCATAGAAAGATTGCAAATCCTCTCTTCCTTAATATGGTAGTATTTTAAAAAGTACAAACAAAAAAATCTCATGTATGTTTGCAAATTATTTGAAGGAGTTTTGAATAAGTTACAAGATTTTAAGCTATTGCTCAGTATGTGTTAGCGTTTGTTTCAGCGTTCCTTTGTAGATAAACAAAAGCTTTAAAGACTCTGGAAAAAGACTGGTCCCCTCCCTTCTCTGGAGACACAGTCCTCTTCCTTTCCTTTCCTCTCCACTCTATAATTGCTGTCTATAACCCAGCAGAAAAGCCACTGAAAAAATATTGTCTTGGAAATATTTACAGGCGATTCAGGACAACAGAGCCCTGATAAGGTCTTCAGATGCCTCCTTAATGCTGGCCAATAATAACCAACCCTAAAAATACCTATGGACATGAAACTTGATTAAACCCCAGCATTTGGGTCTGTGGTAAAATTTCTTTTTGACAATTCTTCAATTCTAATCCAACATAAACTTTTTGATATGTTACAGGATAACAACCTCCAACCATGATAACAATGCAGCCTTTTCTGTCCAGATATGTGCTTCTCTCCTCCAGGACGCTGCAGGGAAGTTGGAGCACTGAGGCAGTAATTTCATGTTAATTTACTACTTGTGATCTGAAAAACAGATTAAATTAACATCAAAACATCCTCTTCCTTTGGGTCCAGATTTAAGACGATGCTTGGCTGGGGGAACTGGAAGGGGGCTTTGGTCTCTACATGCATTTGGGTTGGCACGGGAAACTGCTCTGGTGACCGTGGGAGCAGGCAGTTCCCCTTCGCTTAGATTAGAGCTGTGGCTGTGACATTCCACATTTGTCAAGGACTTAAGCACCTCTCTAAGGTGACACGCATGCAGGCACCCTTGTACTTTATGAAGAGGATTTTACACTTCTTTTTTAAATTACTGGTTAATTGATCATAGTGCTGGTTTAATCTCTCATTTTCTCCATCTGTGTTGGATGATAAAAGCTGCTTGTAAATGCATAGCCATCAAAACCATTAATATTTGTCAGAGTTTAAAACGTACTCTCAAGCCAAGTACAGTCTTTTCTCTTTTTTAAAAGCATATTCTTTATAAAAGAGGCACTTGCATAAATTTTAGTTCTCTTGTGTACAAAATCACACATGATTACTTCAGCAATTAGATGCCAACATGAAGAGGGAGCAGTAAGGCACTCCCGGGAGTGACTTATAGAGCAATACTTCACAAGATGGTGCTGTTAGAGTGAGGTTGAAGGCTGAGAGCTGTTGTTAAATTCAGCAGGTGTGAATTACGGCACTATAATTTGCAGGCTTGGGTGTCTTATTCGAATTATAAAATAGCCCTATGCAAATATTTTTTAAAGATGGAAGGCTGAATAATCAGATGTAACTGGGGCCACACCTCAACTAAGGATCCTAAAGTCTTAAACAGCAATAAGGTATTGCATCAGAAAAGTAAAGGAAGAAAAACCTGGGGTATTTTAAATTGATAATAATCAAATATGAGTGCATTTGAAATGTTTACTTGTAGTTGCTTTGTCAGGTAGCCACTGTATTTGCCTGTCACACTCTCTGCAGAACTCCCCTGTTCAGTTCTCTCCCAGTGGCATCTCTGTCCAGTGCAAAGGCAGCTGAAGTCCCTATAAAAATGGGGGTTTGATCATCCATGTTCTAGGAGCTTTCTCACAAGGATTAACCCATTACATAAATGACTGAAGCATACACACAGTATTGCCATTTTGAAGGATATGCTCTAGTTTTGAGTACCCAGCTTTAATACTCGCTGTGATGAATTTATACCCATACCTGAAGCAGAACTCACTGAGGTCTGCAGTTATCTATAGCCTCAGAAAATCAGGCTGCTCCACTTCCCATTAAAATGTTAAATCTGCGGGTTAATGACAGGTCAGCCATTATCATTATATGACCTGAAAATGGAAGCCATCCCCTCTAAAACCAAACATGCTGATAGATCCAAGCACATTCTTACTGTTATAAAAGTACTGGAATTTCAACAGATGGGCTCTCAGTAAAGAGTAGTTAGTGGTTTGTTTTAGAAAGGCGACTGATGAGTGCTTGCTGTGAAAGAGGGGCTGGGATGTAGGCTGAGCTCCCGAAGAACTAAATCAACTGCAGGTTGTGCGGCTGTGCCGGGCAAGCAGAGAAGCCTGGTGCGATCTAATGAGCTCGGCAGCTGCTAGGTGTCAATTTGCAACAATGCTATAAAAAAGCTGATTTGATGTTTTGTCTCATGGGAGATTCATATTTAAAACACGTATTTGGATATATTTATGTTCTCCAGAATGCTTCCCTAAAAAAGGTAAAAAAAATGCCCTGGTCAATAACATAATTTTTATTTTTCGGCAAGTTACACCATTGGCAATTTGCAGGTTTTGTAAATAAACCAATATGTAACACTTATATCTTTTTGTTTACTTAGTATTTGGTCCAACCGTGAGAAATACTATTATCTTTGGCTCCTTTTTGGGTCAGAGGGTTTGAAGTGGGGTTGTCTTATTTACTAAGTATTTTATCATAGATCTAAAATGATCGTGGCCCCACACTGAGGTTATATTACCTTTTCTATACAGGGAATGTACAACTGACAGTATCTGGAAGTCCCCTGGTTTTCTTCAGTATTTATTTAGGCTGAAAATTTGTGGTCTCAGAGCGTTGGAAAATGAATCTCAATCTAACTGAAGTTCGGTGGCAACTCTTAATCAGTTAGGCTCCTTTAAAAAGCCATCTTTCTCTGAGCACTGCTGTAATAAGCCTAGTAACACTCCCCAAATTAGATTTCTGTTACAGTTATTTGGGGCTATTTCAATACTTTTACAAAATTGAGTCATCTTCTCTTACAACGGTATCACTAATTAAAACCAAGATGAGCAACTGCTTACACAGCTTGGTGGGTATGATTGCAGAGTTACTCGAGCACATGTTACAGCATATGTATCCTCTAGAACATCAGATGAATAAAAGTTGTTAAGCTATCCAAGAGCGAATGTCAGATTTCTCAAGCAAAAGCTTGACTGAACTCTGATGCCTGTCTGAGATTCTAAAAAGGTCTCCAAACATTAAACAGAAAAGGCAGTTTGCCACAAGGATTGATTTCATTATATCCCTCTGGCCCGTTCATGGGATACTGCTGCAGACTGCTACTCCGGGGTGTTTTGACCTCTGCATCTGACGAAAGAATTTGAGCAAGGACTCATACTAAGAGAGACAACGTTGCCATGGAAAGCTGAACAAGCCTTTAAAATCACAGCTTTACTCTACCCTATGTCACTGGTGCTCTGTATTTCTTCAAGCTAATCTAACAGTGTACATGGCAGCCTTTTCTCTCCAAAATCTTGCCAACAAGTTGCTGCCGTTTTACTAGTCTGCATCCTTCATCAGGCTGGTGTTTTCACATGGAGACCCAAGAACCAGATCGCTCTATAACAGTGACATAATTTCCCCTCATAAAAATGTTTTGAATTACATTTAAGGCGTATTCAAAGGCATGAGGGTTTAGTCAAGCACAAGTAGCTGGAAGCAACAGTAGTCATGGTGCCTGCATCTCCAGACAAAAAATGTGAATATTAATTGCTCTCCTTCATGAAATTATAACACATCTTAATTGGTGTTTTGGCTCCACAGGAGCGTTGGTAAATAAGGGTATCCAAGATTCTCCTTCTTGTTAAGTTTTGATGATCTCAGACTCATCATTTTAAGTTACCAGTCAAAAGGCAAGAACAAATGGAGGTAATTAAGTATCTTTGAAAATAAACCTTCTGAATTGGTTTTATTTACTTCAAGCTTATGTAAGTTTACCACTATTTCTGCAAGCATTCTTCTGAGGGCTGTAATGACATTTAAATGTTTTTGTAAACAACAGTCTTCATCACTGAATGTCTGAATCTACTTCCCCAAATGAACCAAAAATCTTACGTAAGCCAAGATGTTAAGATTTTCCTGTAGCCAGAACTTCCAAATTCTCTATTCAGGAGTCCATATGACTGAAGAACATCACAGAAATGGATTAAAAATATCATCAGCTGTTCCGGTTATCAACATGATACCGAATTCTTCCTTGTGGATGCAGATGTACCCACTGCACTCACACCGCAACTCTATTTTTCATTCATTTTCTATTAAGCCCATTTTTTCTCAAGTGGGATTTCAAGGCATGCAAAGCCTTTTAAAAGAATTCAAAATTTATGCTCAAGGTAATTGAAAACAACGTGTTGTTTTCTGCATTTTTGTGTGGTCACCGCAGGACGAAAAGGCTCTCTTGAGTCCCTGCGCTTGTGTCACTGCTATAAATTCTTGTGTCACCGGCATTAGCTTAACACAACGTGACTGATCTAATTAGACACGACGTGTCACAGCAGCTGCACGCCAGCCTGGAAACTCAAATAGGCCTTTTCAGGTGATGGCAGCTTTATATGTTCCTTCCACCCATAGCAGCATAATAAAAACACATATATTTTCAACCTTGAAGCTGAACGCCTTCCACAGTCCCCCAGGGGGGACACCGAGGCCATTGTGACATGGTGCTGGGCTCAGGCAGCACTGAGCCCCCGGGACTTGCCATGGCCAGGGGCAAGCTCTAGCCCTGCTTGCCCCAGCCAGGGGGACACCTCCACACCACAGCTGTGGCCAGGGCACAGGGACAGCATGGCTGGGGAGTTTGGGCACATCCAGTTGGGGACCTACATGGAGATAAGCACGGTGATGGGCATCCACCCAGTACTGGTGATGGAGCTCCATGAAAGCCAAATTTTCCGTGATTGATTTGGCTGGGAATAAGCGAGGAGCTGACATCTCCACTGCAGACAGGCAAAAAAGACTGGAGGGGGCTGATATTAATAAAAGCCTCTTGGCACTCGAGGAGTGTATCAGAGCATTGGGCATAACAGAGCCCACATCCCGTTCAGGGCTAGCAAACTCACCCAGGTCCTGAGGGACTCCTTTTTAGGGGAAAACTCCTGTACCTGCATGATTGTCACTGTCTCTCCAGGAATGAGATCCTGCAAGTGCACCCTTAACACCCTATGGTATGCCAACCATATGAAGGAGCTGGTGATGAATTTAAACTTCCTTGGACAACCCTATCAGGAGGTGTTCAGGTTCCCATATCAGTTGAAAGATCTGAAAAAACCCTGGACTATTCAGAACTATCCCAGGACAGCTGAGGTACCGCTGTTTGGGGTTCAGGCAGACAAGGAAGTCTCCCTCCCCCCAGTTATTTACATTCAGTGCTGGGGGGAAAAGACAGAAGAAGAGGAAAGAGGCAGACGAGAAAACACTTATGGAGGAGCATTGGGAATTTCTGTGGTGGTTGAAAGTATTATTAAAAGTGGCTGGGGAAATAGACTACAGTGTAGGTTTTTGCGCTGCACAGTTTGAATAAGTTCTGGGTCAAACAGTTGGCACCCTGACCGAGATCCAAGAAAAAGTCAGATTATTCCAGTCAGCTCTTTGCAAGGAAGAACAGGGCAGCAACCAGAGCTGCACGAAGCCATCCCGTACGCTGTAAGCTGTGCCGGAGACCTCTGGACCCTGAAACTGCTGCAAAATGAGAGCTGTTAGGATGCCACTGCATCGACTGCCCATCAATTTGAATGCTTAAAAATATTACATAGTGTCTGCAGGGATATTCTGGTTGGTTTTTTTTTCTTTAAGATAGTGGGTTAGACATGTAGGAAAACAGTACAGTGGTGTTTCCAGGTGTTTTTCACTGTAGAAAGTAAAATTGGGCCGTTGTGAGGATCTAACCTTGTAGGAAAAGGCAAGAATTTACAGAAAATGTATCTCACCTGATATGGGCAGGTTTTCTCTTCTGCCTGTAATACACACACACACACATATATATATATGTACCTCCCTAGATGGGGTCTGCTCCAGGGTTGTGTCAAAGTGCACCAAAATGAAAGTCGCGTTCCCAGGGTAAGAGGCGTTTCAAGTGATTTAAAAAGGCGTTAGAGTGCAAAGCACTGTCATTTCTGAGCATGACACACTTGAGAAATGAGGGTTATTTTGTCATGGCATACGCAGTGGCTTTCTTATAGCATCAGCTCCTTTTTTTTCCTCTTTCCCTCTTTGTCTTTCTTTCTTAACTATATTCTCTTGAGACATTAAAAGAAAAAGGTGCTAGAATTGGCCTTCATAAAAATCAGACTCAAAATCATGGAAATTGCCTGATGGGTGGGGAGAAGATATGCCTGCAAGGTTTGCAGAGGGAAGCAGGGGAGTCGGTGCCCTGTATCAGAGGCCTGATGAGAGGAGATTTGCCAGATCAAAGGGTCAGAAAAGCTGCATCCACCAAAGCACCATCAGATAGTGCGTATCAGTGTGGCAGCAGCACGCAGGGAGCCGCAGCCCTAGACTGGCGCATCAATTCCTGATGGGAAACCCTGCAAAAACTGCTCTTGGTAGAGAGGTTAAAGTGTCAGGCATATATCTATATATATATATCTTATTATTCAATTTGGAAATTAATTAGTATAAAATACTGAAAGGGTAAAAAATAAGTGGAAGAAATTAAATGGTATAAATCATACCTAATTAATTTGTTATAATCTCCCTGCATTTCCTCATGCTGTCTGATCTCTCTCTGGCTGTTGGTCCCATCCACCAGTTTATACCAGTGAACACTTTAAACACCTGATCTGAGGTTTGATGAAAGCAATGGAAGAACTTCAACAGCCTTTCAACCAAGCCAAAAATTTGTTTTCAGTGATGAAATTATGAGGCACCAAACATTGTTTAGATGCTGGTCATCTCATAGTAGTAATATGCTGTGCTTTTCAGTTTCAGTGCACTTTACAACCATTTATTTATTGGCATCCTGCATGGTTTGGTATTCCCAGTTTCGGCGGCTCATATTGTTCAGAGATGCAATGAGACATAGGTACTACTTGCCAGATTAAGATAAAAGTGTGTTGTTTCCAGCAAGGGATTTCTCCTTTCTGAAAAGAAACTTCTTTGAGGTTCCTTCCTTAGCATTTCTCCTGGATTCTTGCGTTTGCAGTGCTGGCCACAGTAGTGCAGCAGGTTGTAACGCCCAGGCACCCCACCGTGGGGTACAGTATGGGAAAGCACGCTGGCTCCATGCTCCCTTGCCTGGAACTACCTAGCAGGGTCCCTTTTAGCTGGGTGTAGGAAGTGTTTCCCACACGAGGCATGCGATAGATTCACTGTTTGGCTGCCTGTGGTCCTTACTCCAGGTCTAAGTTCCCGCTGTTCACATGCTGTGGCGGTGCATTAGCTATAAATCATGAGCATGAACTGTTTTGGCAAAAAGGGCTATGAATTAATTGAGTTGGGCACAGTTCTAGAAACACAGTTTTAATGAGCTGGAACAAAGTCATACCAGGGTGGGATGGTTTGCAGTGAGTAGGAAAATGAATTTTATTCTCTCTTTGTTTATACTCACACATTCAGGAGGGTGTTTGCAACTAAGCTCAGAAGGTGACTCATGAGCACACCCTACTGCTTTCTAAAGCTGATGCAAAAGGAATTAACTAAATTAGCCTTTCTTTCCATTTTTGTGGTTACGTGAAGTGTTGATTAACCTCTTTTTCTTCTTTGGTGATCTTCATTTATGTATTTTCCTTTGCTTTCTAAACATAAATCCTGTGTATGTAGACAGTACAGAACCCCTTCTTCCTATTACATGGACTTTAAGCATGACTTCTGCCTGGTTTCCGTGAGTTTGCAGCCACAGGATGCCCCTTTATATTTTGGGTTTGGAAATGTAGTTTAAGCATGTTTATATGTGTCCACAGAGCCCAACCCATAAAGGTTCACACATTCAACGAAAATTCATTCTGATTTTTACTAGCGAAGGCATGCCTTTATAATGAAACCAGAATTAGGTACGTGTGCTGGGGTTTAGATTTGCATTGCTCTGGTGACGATGACTGTTCAATTAAATAAAGATCTGTAATTAATTATAGTGAGGTTGGCCATTTACTTAGCCTGTTAAACAACTGAAACACTTTTATGGGATGCATTTTTGTTTATAACTGATTGTAGCTGAATGAACAAGAAAAGCAACTGTTGTTAAATAGAACCTGGCTAATCATTTAACGCCTGATAATTAACCATAAATACTGCTATGCTGTTATGCTGCAAGGATTTAAATCTATTCTCTTCCTATCTGTGTCATGTCTAGGGGAGATTTCCTTGCTAGTGAGACATTATACCTAGGAGCTCTGCAATCCCCCCCCCCCCCATATTTCATATGCCTCTGCTTGCCTTCACTGCTTCATAAGGACTGAACATACACGTTCATAACCTCCTCTGTCAACAAGTGACAGTAGTTCCCATTGCAGCTATATAGATAGATAGATAAATAGACAGACATACATATGTTGGACTAATTTTTGGAACAGCTTTGACTGTAAAATATATTCTTATTTTCCACATTTCTCTAGTATTTGCCAGTTAATTTTCTCAGAGCAGCGCTGCGGTGCCTCCGTAGCTTGATTCAGCCTCTGCTGAACTCCGTGTTAGGTTTCCTCATCGCTTTTTCCAACTCTTGCATGTTCTCCCCATGCAGTCCTCAAAGGTTTGAATTACAGAATCACAGAATCACAGAATTTTCAGAGTTGGAAGGGACCTCTAGAGATCATCTAGTCCAACTCCCCTGCCAAAGCAGGATTGCCCAGAGCACATTACTCAGGACTGCATCCAGGTGGGTCTTGAAAATCTCCAGAGAAGGGGACTCCACAACCTCCCTGGGCAGCCTGTGCCAGTGCTCTGTCACCCGAACCGTAAAGAAGTTTTTCCGTGTGTTGGAACAGAACTTCCTATGTTCCAACTTGTGCCCATTGCCCCTCGTCCTGTCACTGGGGCCACCGAGAAGAGTTTGGCTTCATCCTCCTTCAATGCACCCTTTAGATACTTGTACGCAGTAATAAGGTCTCCCCTCAGCCTTCTCTTCTCTAGGCTAAAGAGTCCCAGCTCTCTCAGCCTTTCCTCATAAGGGAGATGCTCCAATCCCTCAATCATCTTGGTTGCCCTTCGCTGGACTCTCTCCAGCAGTTCCCTGTCCCTCTTGAACTGGGGAGCCCAGAACTGGACACAGTATTCCAGTTGTGGCCTCACCAGTGCCGAATAGAGGGGGAGAATGACCTCCCTCGACCGACTGGACACACTCTTCCCTATGCAGCCCAGGATTCCATTGGCCTTTTTGGCGACAATCCCTCAGTGTAAAGTAACTGAATGCCCTTACGCTCCCTGCAACAGTCAGGACAGTTCAACCCATAACATGTGCATCAGCTGAAAAATAAATTTGATTCATCCACTAGTTTTTTTAAACATTCAATTGCTTTGCCCTCTGCTCTCACATCCACTTGCCTTCCCATCTACTCCTCCCGTTCCAGCTGCCTTTCTCGCTGTGACTCTCCGTACCAGGCAGTCAGCAGGAATATTGCTGTGTGTATCTTACAATCTTTCCTTTCAAAACTTCTGCAGCATTGACAGCTCTCACGTCTCACAAAATACAGGGGTTTTCCATTCCTCTTGTACCTTCCAGAATTATTTAATTGTCAGAATCATACTTATTTGGGGAGTTAATTAATCTTTTAGGCTTCTTGGTAGCAGAAAAAACCTTGGAAAGGTACAATCTAAATGCTTCTCAGCTGCAAGACTACGCTGAAAAAAATATTTACAGAAAGGTTATCTCATGAATTTTGGAACCAGAAATAGGATGTTTAAAAGCTTGACTTTGGCAGTACAGCTCTGCTTAAACCTTCCTGGCTCAGGCACTTGTGATCAGGCCTGTGCAAAGGTGTCCCCTTTCCTCGGTACCTCTGGTAACCAGGTGGTCCGTTCCCCATTTGAAGACATCATCATTTGGCTCTGTTTCTGTGGAAGTCCAGCGGAATGCCAGAAAGGAACAATAGAAAGGGCTGAGCTCAGAGCCCAGAAAACCCACAACTTGATGTGGTTTTAGGAGAGCTGACCTGGGGCAGGAGGTGGCCCCGTGCTGCTGCAGGAGGGTGGCAGGGGAGAGCGGGGTGAAAGAGGCAGGCGCAAGATATGCTGGCTCTGTGCCTTGTGCAGCAGGAAACGAGGGAGGTTCAACCCCAGCAGGAGCCCCCAACTTCCCAAACTGCCGCATCTGGAGTTTCCAGTTCAGTTCTGAGGTGTCAGTCAAAATGGGAGCTGCAGTGAATGGATCGAAATAATCTGTACCCTGCAAAGCCAATCTGGGAGAAGACGACGCCTTCTGGTACTGCCTCTGCAGCAGGCGGTGTGCAATTTGCTCAATTTAGCATCAAGTAAGCATGGCTGAATTTAGCCTTGTATTTTTGGCTTTGTTATTATCTGAGTATTACAGCTCAGGCTGTTATCATGAGGCTAACTCACAAGGTTTTATTCAGATTTTTCTCTGGTTTTCTGCTCAGACAAAGCCCAAGGCAACTGGGATTTTCCAGAGTAGAGAATGACTGTTGTCGCTAATAATAGCTTTAGTCAGCAACATATGTTTAGTGATGCACATCAATATTTGTACTTTCACAGATGCTAAGATTTTGCGTTTTCCATGTCATTGTGTCCAGGAGCATGCTTTATCTCGGTACATGTAAAATACTGAATTTTTATACCTACATTTCCCAAGGTGAAAGCCTGTGGCTGAAATTCCTCTGTGCTATCAGGCAACGTTACATTGCAAACTATACCATTTCCTACTTTGTACCAGAATCCTGTGAATATTTGAAATATGCACCTCGGCTATGATTTACGAGCTATTTGTATCATTTTCCTTTTATTTTTCTACAGAAGCAGGTAATACCTCATAGGGTATGTTGATAGACGTTATGTTTTGAAGCAATTCACCTGGTATTCTGCCTTTCTCGCTCTTTTAACGCTACAAGGAATATGTGATGGAAGCTATGTTGTTATTCCTCAGATTGTTCCTTGAAGTTTTCTCTTGTTTCCACTTTTATATTGAGTCATTCTTCTTCTTGTGACCTCCTCATCATTTCCTCAGCAAAAGACTGGGATGTGACATGCAAGGAGATGATTTCAAGTGAAGAGGAAAAAACACAACAGAGAAGAGGGAAGCTGAGATGTAAGGATCCTGTTTACATGCAAAACTTGCAGTAGTTAGGTAAATAAGCGCAGTAATGTTTAAATCAGCATCACAGTGCTGTCCAAATAGCAAGCACAGGCTTGTCTACAAACTGGAAAGAAAGTTCCTGGGGATTTCCTCAGGCATTGGACTGGTGGAGGGAGCTGCTCTCCTCATGGTAGTACTGGGGGGGTGACTGAATAGGTGGGATCGACTCCGCATGGTAAAGGTTAGCTATTGATGTACATAACATTGGCCATTTTGTTTGAAGGAACACCTGTTTGTGTGTGCAGTACAGGTGCTTCTATCCAGAAATGATAATTGGTCTCTTTCACATTGTGGATGAAAGAGGTTTGATGAATATCTACCATGTGGCTTTTCTTATTTTTAAAGACTTAGGTTTTGCTTGAATTCCTTTATGTTTTCCAAGCTCATGGTATGAAGCAAAAAAAATCAGGAACCTCCTCCTTCTCGTGACTAACCAGGGCCAGGCTGATGACAGCACTGTGCGCCAAAACGCTTGTCCACTTTTTCTGGCTAAATCAGTTGGTCTCAAAGAAGCATTTTGTTTCTTGTGTTATAGCTACAAATAGGCTCCTACGACCACTGACCGCAGACATTTTCTCTCAGTGTACTGTGTTCTTGATATTGAGGAATGGAACAGTAGCTGGTGAACAGCTGCTGTGTAATAACCTGCCTAGTTTTCTCTTTGTCTCATCCTGAAATTGATGTTTAAACTCATTCTCATTTGTTAGACTTCACTGGTTTTGCTCATCACCTGAGAGCTGACTCTGCACAGGTCTTGCTTACAGCTGAGCAAAAGGGTACCATGCTGGTCAGCAGTTCCTTACGTTGTTCGCCGTCTGATTTTCATAATTTTATACTAATTTCAAGCAGTGTTAAGAAACTCTTGAAATAGGACATTGGAGCTCAAACTTTGCTTGGGTACTTATTCCCTCCTCCTGCAGACTCTCCCTGTCTTTTGCTGCTGTGGGATGTTGCCTGTGATGCCTCTCCCCTATTTCTTGTCGCTCAACAAACTACTGCTTATAACCCGACCCTTCCCTTTTAGTGAGTTCATATGTGCCATCCTCCATGTAATCGTTCCAAGGAGAGGAGAGTAAATACACTGTCCTCCCCTTTAAAAGAAAGAAGTCTAAGCAGAAATGTTTCCGTTTCTGATATTTCCTTAGTTAAGATTCCCACATCCCTTTTTTCTTTTTCTCCCACTCATGGTAACTTTTGGGTAGTGATGCTATTCTTGTGTGACCAGCTTGCATAAAGCCATAGGAAAATATCTTTTTTTTATTTTTTTTAAACTGTTTTTTAAAATATTTTCAAATTTTTGTGTGTAATTTTATAGATGAAAAAACATAAGGAGGTGTAGGATTCATGTTTTAAAAAGTATGGTGTGTCAGTGAGTGCCCCGGCTTTGCACTTGTGACTTAGCAGCTTTGTGCAATGGAGGTTGAAACTACCAATAAGTGTAAATATAACCCGTTTCCATTGGCATAACAGTGACATCTATTGTTCGATATTGTATACATCTGTGCCACTCTTAGCAACTGCCTACAGGTATCGAACTGATCTTTCTCAATTTCATCAGATGCAAGCATGCACAGTCAAATTATCGATTCAAAGAATTCTGTAATAGCACATGTAGTAATGCCATTGGACAGCTATGCAAAATTAAATCTAATTCGTTTTGTCACAGCCTAATTTACAGATCAGTGCGGACTGACGTACACAGAGAGGCACCTCCTATTTCTGAGAGTGTCGGAAGATGTTGCTTTTATGAAGCCGGCACACCAGCCACGCAGCGGGCAGGGCTGCAGCGCTGCTGCATCTTCCGCGCTGCGCACAGTCAGAGGCTGGGAACGCCCAGCAGCAGATTCTCCCGGGAAAACTGCCTTTGCCTTGACCCACGGTGCAGCTTCAGAACACCAGCCCCTCTGCAATCCTTGGGCCTAACCCAGGGAACCCTGAGTATTCAACTGCAGGCACAGACACGGTAGGCAAGTGGTGTGGGCAAGCAGTGAAAAACACCATTGCTCATTTACTTTTCCCTGAGCGTTGGCCGCAAGGCAGAACCACAAGCCAGCCCTGGGCCTTACCCAGGCCACTAAGACTGAACTCTTACAAACAGCCCCCAGGGTGTGCGACGGCCTGCCCCGTACTTGCTCGGGGTGTTTTCAGACCAGCTTTTGCACTGGAAACAGAATTCCAAAGCATCAGGCGGTGGGAGTTAAAAGAGAGTTACTTTTCTTTAAGTCCTTTCTTCTTGTCCTCTTTTGATTATCTCTTCTACCTCTCTCTCCTTTTAATAGAGGATACAGAATTCAAATAGGAAAGATTTTAATATAGCAGTAATGAAATACAGGGGCTATCTAGTGTGTCAGACACTGTGGCTGATTAGACTTTCTGATTCGTGGGCTAGCACTCAAGGGAACAGCAACTGTCTCTTTTACTGCCTTGTCTATGAAAACAGCAGAAGGCTGTGTATGCTCATTACTATTTTATGTGATTCTGAACATTAGAGGAGAAGTGGAGAGAGCAGAGCTATAGAAAGATATTTTTAATAATTTTAATGGAATACCGTGTTTAATTGTTATATAAGCAAACTCTGGATAAGCAGTTACTCTCAGTAAAAATATTTGATACCGGTAAATGAAGCAACATAGTTCCCTTCTTTTTAAGCCATAAGCGTTAATATAAGGACGCAGAAATGTAAGAAGTGTGTATAAAGGGAACACATTGCCCATAGACCATGCTGTGAAGATAGCACTGAAATATGTCCTAAACATTCAGCTTACGCTTAGAGTTCACTGGTGTACATAAATGCTCTCTTGAACAGCCCTAGCACATTCCTAAACTGAGGATATAAAGATGGGCTATGTTGTGTAACCCACCAGGCTTACCGTCGTTTGAGAAAGAAACAAGAGTAAATACTGTCTTGTCCTCCACGGGTCTGTACATAGATGGACTTTTCCAGTCCTCCATTCAACTTTAAAGGCTGCAGGATGAAATATTCAAATTCAAAATCTCAGATTAAAATCTACATCTTGAGTTTTTTGTGTATTGTCCTCCGTAGTGAAGTAAACTTGCTTCCTATGTTCAAGACTCCCTTTTCAGATGCTCTCCACATAGTAGCACCCAGCTGCAAAATAACAGCAGCTGTGTTTCTAAGGGCCCGTGTTGAACTTCTGTGCTTTCCAAAGAGAGAGAAAAATAAATGTTATAGGAACAAGTAACACAGATTTCATAAATAAACACGTTCTGAAGGTCTCACTGTTCCCTCAGTCAAGAGGGAAAAGGAGTGTGTATAATGAAAGCTCTGAGTATGTGCAGTGTCGCAGGGGCTGGAGATGCAGACACGCACCAAACCCCACTGGGATGGATGTTCTGAGATGCAAACATTCACAAAAGCGATGAAAGATGTTGTCTGTCCCAAAAATGTACAGTTTCATGGGTGAGGAATTAAGAGTTCTAGTGGTGGCTATAAGGAGCAACTGGGAGGCTATGGGGCAGCAAGATGAGGGGTCGGCACCTCCACCCCAAGTTCATGGCTTGGAGAATGCCCAAGTCAGTGTCTGAAAATGTGTGCAATGGTGATGGCAGCTGGTACCAGAGACAGGGGGCTGGAGCTGGGGGGAATGAGAGAGAAACCCCAGAGTGTGGGGAAAGGCACGACCCTGGGACTAAAGACGAGTACCTGCCAGAAAAGACAGACCCAACCTGCAGGAGCCACCTGCCGCGCTGATGGCGCCTCTGCGGTTGGTGCTGTTAACAGATGTTGCTAATTTAAAATGAAAGCCTCGGAACAGTTGGTACACCATGCAAGGACCCTAGGAAATGTGAGGGCAGGGAGATTTAGAGAAGCTGTGTGTGCCCAGGGGTAATGGTGTAGCTCCACCAGCACCAGTTTGGATCTAGATTAGTGTATTGGTTTCTTTTTGGGGAGGAACACCTTTTCTTTTGACCCCCAAATTCCTTGGATCTATGCAGGTGCTCCCTTCTCCACAATCTTAGCTAAAGCTATCACAGACGTGTACGAACATTGAGCAACAGCACCCTGACCACAGTGCCTCGGGGAGATCGCTGGCGCAGGAGGAAGGTCCTTTGCCTTCAGGAAAGCTGTGCAAAATTACACTGCTTAATGTCAGAGCCTTTCCACCCCCCAAATCTTTCAGGAAAGCAATGCCCTAGGATTAGGGAATACAGTTTTTTGATGCATTTAAACATGTCCTGCTCCATCTGCACAGAGCTCTTTGGAAAACCTAGCCCATGTGAGAATTGAGCTTTTCTGTTGCTTTTTCTAGCTTACACGTTCTGGTATTCACACCGTGGGTACTGGTGGGACCAGCAGCTGGAGCGCCTCATCGCCAGCGCTGGTGACAAGCCCACCAGTCCCAAAAGTGAATGTGAAAGAGGGACTTTTTTTTTAATTGCATCCTGACGCGTGGCAGAACTAATGGAAGTGATGGGGACGACAGTGGCTCTTGAGGAAAGTGTCGCTGACTCGCAGCGCTCTCAGAGACCCAGAGCAGCCATAACAAACCCTGGCCTCTCCAACCTCAAGAGAGGCGTTTCCACTTCATTTTCTTTTTATGGGCAAAACCCTGAGGTCTTTATTCGGTCTCTGCTCCGCACTTGCTCGTGTGCCAAAGCAAGTCACTGTGACTGGAATTAAGTAAAAGCTGAGAGTTGGGCCCCGTCCTGGCAGACACACCACTGGTTTCGGTTGGAGTTTCTTCATATTCATCTCACTGCAGAGCACATTTTCTCCTCTGGTTCGGGCAGGCACCCAAGGCAAGCTTCCCCCTGCTCCCCCAGCTCCCTGCTGTGCCCCCCCCCGAGCTGCGGAGCGACCAAACAAAGGGGCTCTGCTCTCCCACCCCCAGATGCCCAGGTGAGAGGCAACCTGGTTTGCAGCAGGAACAAAAGTAAAGCTGCAAGATTTCTTAAAAGACGAGAGGGACGCAGGAGCCTGTGTCACACTGAAATGCAGAGGGTGCCATGCTGTTAATTCCCCACACGTACCCTTGAACTTCCAGTCCTCCGTATTTATTTATTGTCTCTGAACCTGCATCCCTTTAAATTGCAAAAGCAGAGTGAGTGATAGTAGGTTCTGAAAAATCAGCGTTAGCAACATGCAGGCAGCCCCCAATCCGAGTGGAGGGCAGTAATTTATTATCCATTAGGTGATCTGTCAATCAAAGAGGACTAACAGAGCAATAAACTTTGAAGTGATCTGTGGAGCTCTGCCCATGCTACTAGCTGGCTATCAGAAAGGTCAGGGTGGTAAGATGGATGGTTTCCTCTTCTTCAGATATTCTATCTTTCTTTCTGGTGACACATGCAGCTCTCTCTCATCAAGCAAGAGTGTCAGATATCTCCTGTGGATGAAGTCAACTGCAATCCAATTGCATATTTTACTGTTTCAGAGGAAAGAGTCCCAAGTTTTTATGTTTTACTGAAACATTTTCAAGGGAGAACAGCCCCCGTTGCTCTGGTGGTGTTGGAAGTGAGCTGCAGCCTTCAGTGCCAAACCCAACCTCCTTGCAAGGCTGATGCCCCACAGCTCTGCAGGGCTCCCGAGGCGGTGTCCGGGTGCTGATGCAGTGAAGCTTCAGGGAGACTTTGTTGGGGAAATTATTCTCCTCTGTTGCTCCACTGTAGTCAGTGTGCCAGGACCCAGACGTAAGACCCCTTACCTAGGATTCAAAGGGTGCAAGCTCATTTCTTGGCTTTCACCTGATCCATCAACTGTTGGGCTCCTCCAGGGTGAGGCCCCGATCATTCTTCAGTAAGAGCTAAAATACGGGACTCGTTAAGCCAGACAGAAAGCATGAGAGATTCACAGACCCCGTGAAAGGGAAAAACTTAGATTTTGGTCCAAAACTGCTTCAAATGTTTCATCCTACACTTGTTCCAAGTAAAACAGGAACATTCCTGGAGGCAGCAAGTAATATGTGTTTTGAAAGGTTTCTCTAAAGCAGGTGCAGAAGCTTTCCCAGCATGCACACATTGATATTTTCAACAGACTACCCTAAACCCTAAACAGACAGTCCTGCTCCTGCGCGGCCAAGGAACCATGTTTCTTGATTAGACTTTTAACTCATTTGAGAGCTCCTCTCTGAACGCACCGCACAAAGCAGCCTGGAGCGCTCTCGCGATGGGGAATTAATCCGCGCTCTGACACACTCTGGCTCCGTCCTTCCTTCTTCGCTCCTTGTTGCACTGACATTTGTTACCAGTCTCTGGCTTGCAGCTTACAGGCAAGAGTGTAACCAAACTTTGAAGCCCCTGGGAGGGAACTGGAAATGGTCCCAGCCTCAGATTCCAGCCCAAAATACAGTTCTGGTATTCCCCATCCTTATTGTCATTGCGATATCGTGCACATGTTTATTTGTCATACTCTAATAAGCTGTATGTGAACAGCTAGCTTGTTTATTCTCTAAGGATAGATTAGAACAGCCAGTCTCCTCCTGGAATAAGTGGAAGTTGAATTATTTATTTTCTTTTCTTCATAAGAAGCTTATAGCATGCTGGATGAAAAGTCAGAAATAATTAAGAAAAATGCTATGCATTCAAACGGAAGAAATGCACGTAGAGCAGCAGAAATGACTATCACCGCTACAGCGTTCAGGCGTAACAGGTCACAGCTGGTCTAAGTGTGGTCTTGGGATGGGAAGGGAATCTCTTTTTGGTGCTGCAGGATTCAGACTGGAAGGATGTAGTGTTTCCATGGAATTCTGTCATTTTATCTGAAACAATTACTCGCGTTCACTTTCAAGAACAGTAAGTAAGCTTCTGGATGATGGTTTTTACCAGTGCAGAAGTGTGTCACCAAACAGGCTGCTGTCATGATGCATGTTTTAGAGAAGGGGATACTGAGGCACAGAGAAGGGATGATGACATTTTGGGGCTTGGAACATGTTAACCCTTTAATTATGCTTTCAAATATGGCTCTTTATTTTTAAGATATGATTTCTGTTATTTTTTATGCAGACAGAAAGTGTGAAACTATTCCTCTTCTTTCTAGATGCACCTTCTTTTTTTTTCTAAAATACTGATGCTTCCCACGGAGGAGAAATTCTGCCTTTACGAGTTGCTACTCATTGGTCCCTCACCTCAAGTTGGAATTCTAAATAAAAGACAATATTCCCTGAAAATGGAAATCAGAGCTGGTTTATAAGGTGTGAACTAACATCACTTTGAAAAAAAACCTAAAACTTTACTCCTGTTGTTTTACTGCTATTGGATTGATTTTACTTTGCCCAAATAGATGTGTCGACTTGGAAGCATTACATATACAGAAAAGTCCTTAATTATGATTCTGATCACATGTGGAACAGGATTTTCTGAAACAGATTTAAGGAAAAGAATACATTTCAGGGACTAAATCCTCAGTAACCCCAATTGCTGGAATTCTATTTGGGAATAAATAGCCCAATATGCTCGCTTCAGTTTAAGAAAGAAATACATTAGAGTAAAGGTATTTTGAATGAAAAAGTAATCTCCTTTCCCATTTCAGCACAAACCGAGTCCATCCCACATAATCATACTTTTTACTACATACAGATCTGTGATTGCTCATAAAAACAGATTCTCTAGGTTTAAAGCCAATTGCTGCTCATGTTTAAGCGAAACTGCTATTTTACCTGAGGGACAGCAGAAAATGTTCATCTCAACCTATTACCAAGCCCTTAGAGTTTAATTAATGGATGTGAAGTGCTTTGAGATCATCGGATAAAAGGTAGTTTATAAGTGTAAATGTGATGATGACTACCTTGGCTAGCCTGCCCCAGAGATGTCTGGAGTTAAAAGCATGAGCTGCTGCAGTGGAAGGGGAAGAGCAGCGCCGCGTAGGTGGGTTTTATCACTCCCCACCTCTGTGGCTGCCACAGGGACCTGTAACTAGTGGGTTACACAAAGGTACTGTTATTTAATGCCATAGGCAGAGTCCTATTAAACTCAGTAGGCAATGAGATTAAACACCTACCCTTGCATTTGGACATTTTTAGGGTTAAAATCCTACAGAGTATTCAGAGCTAGGAAATACATGTATTTTGTTAAGCTGAGCGGAATCGAGCTGTTCAGAGAAACAAGGATTTTCCAAGTGCTCCAGGGTAGTTAGGTACCCAGCCTCTATTGAAGTTCACCAGATACAAGTCCTAACTTTCTTGGAGTCCTTAAAAAATCCTGGATTTGGTCAAAATGATATGTGAAGGTGTTTTTGCTTCTCTGGGAATAATAAAGCGTAGTCTGGATACTTCAAATGGCATCCACTTACAGCTGAGACAAATTCTTCTGGTTTTTCTCTTTAAGGTAAATCCTTCCATATATATTTGAGGCACCACAACTTCTCATTATTGAACTCCATAATTTACCATTCTAAAATTCATGAAGTACTTCCCAGGCAGTGTAATATTCTTTGGCCACCTTCCTGAGCATCCTTGTGCTGGTGGGTTTCACAAGTTCTTTTAAACTAGGTCAGTGAAACGTCCTCTCAGTTGAGACATTTTTCTCTGAAGCAACCTCACTAGAACAGCCTTGAGTTAGCGTAGTGAAATGTAGCTTAGAACATAATGTATAGCAGTATATGGGATATAAGATTCATTGACTTAGCTAGGTTTAAAAAACTAATCCTTGTTCCCTAAATCTTTGATGAAACATTATTTTAGCTTGAAATGTTATGTGGCGCGTAGTAATTCTTCCTTGGGTATAAAATTTTATTTCTGCTTCAAGCCTGTTTTGGAAACCTTGGCACTCTCAGCTTACTGCAGATAACTGCCACAATGTGAAAAGTCCTTTGTGATAATGGAGAGCAAAGTGCCCCTGTGCCATGTGATGTGAAAACTCATTTAATTACAGGAAGAAACAGTATATGATAATTTCAGAATTAAAACATTATCAGTGCTGGAAACATGGAGGTAAATCCTCTGTTGAATCCAATATTAAGCACGGAGAACTGACTGACATATTCAGAGGATTGCTCTCGTCCCAGGTTGCTTGGAAATCAGGCCACTGCATAGGTTAGAAGACCCACTGAGAGCTGGTTCAACCCCCAGGAGATGGATACACCGACCTGTGGGAACACAGTGTGCTCTGAAAACAATGTCATCTCCTGCAGTCAGCGCACTCCACCCACCAATCGGGAGCATTGGCGGTTTGACCAGCAGAAAAGAGTCTGAATATTGTCAAGAACCCACCCCCTATTTTATCCAGGCTAATGCCCAACAGTTTCATCTAGTAATCTACTTGCAGCAGATCATATTTCCTTGCTTTGAAAACTCATGCTCATTTTGTAATTTAAAAAAAAAAAAAGCCAGAAGCCTACAAGCTGCATATTTTGGGAATCTTTTAAAGCTAATATTGTTCTAAATGCAAGGAGATTTGGAGACCTCTCCTTTCTTGTTTTTGTTTTATTTCCCATTTAATTGTTCAGCATCACCTATTTTTGATTTGCAGTCAGATGTCCTAAACTCCAGTACAGGTATTATCCTTATTACCATTGCACGTTCTTATTTAATTATTTTTAAACATCCTGACCCATTATAGATTAAAAGTCATGAATGAGGTT
Organism: Anarhynchus alexandrinus; assembly: GCA_008711295.1. NCBI lineage: Eukaryota > Metazoa > Chordata > Aves > Charadriiformes > Charadriidae > Anarhynchus > Anarhynchus alexandrinus. The sequence continues at coordinate 264,035 of VUYV01000208.1, read as the reverse complement.
AATGTATAATTAATGAGCAAGGGTGTTCATGATGACAGCTCAGAATAATGATGAATGAGCTGAACAAGAGATCTGACGAGCTGTCCAAGGTCAAATTACACACAGGAGTGTTAATGTTGCCTGACACAGCTTTATTTCCTACTGATTTCCTATTTTAAACAGATTTGTTATTCTTACAGAGCTGTTAAGCCATTTAAAGGGATGGGAAGGTGTCCCCTGACCTCTAAGTAAGGAATGTTCCTTTCTGGTAGTCCTTTATACCATCTGCCATGAAGTACCAGATCCAAAATCCATTCTTCTCTCTTGAAAGATATCCACTAATTTTAGAGGACAGTTGATTGGGCGGGAGAGCGGGAAAGAAGGCAAAAATAACTCCACCTCAAAAAAACCCTAATTATTGACTCAAAGAAACAAACTTTGATCCATTTCCATACAGCAAATATTCTATTTACTGAAATAATTATTTCCTGACAGACTGCAAACAGCATTCCTGACTGATTTTGTAGAAATCCTGGCTTTTCTGACAGCGGTGAGAGTCTTGCTGTTGTCTCCAGTGAAACCATGACCAAAATCCCACGTAGAATAGTACTTGACTGGTGAGAGTGGTATAGAAATTGTATGTTGATGCGCAGCCTGGCCCCCTACTTTTAATTCACGTAGGTAAGGTACTGTCCTGTGATGCACACCCCACAGCTGCAGGAACATGACGCTATAATGTGTACGGTGTGTTTTACAGCGGCAGCAATTAATTCTGCCCTTTCTCCTTACTTAAAGGCAGGGTTCTTCATCAGTAGCCTTCCCCAGGAAACAAGGCATTATGGATGATGGATAGCCTGTGTGGTAGGATGGCTGGGAAACCATTTGTGTCTGGTGCCTTCAGGGTTTGTTATACTGGACCACGGGCCAAGCCTGGTAGGTGTCTTGAAAACGGGCAATTTGTCTAGTTGCCATGTTTTCCACACAGCCTTAATTTACACTTGTGTCAGGGAGGATGGGAAGGTTTTCTGTCTCTCTAATCATTTGCTATGTACGTTGCTGCTACTTAATTTATTTTCTTTGATCACTATTGTCAAAGTTCGCACTCCTCTCTCAATCATGCACTGAGTTAATTGAATGCTGGTACACACCCTGTCTGCCTGCAAAAAGGGTGACGCAGTATCAAAAGGAAATGGCACAAAAGTCTTATGAGAAAGGACTGAGGGAACTGGGGTTGTTTAGCCTGGAGAAGAGGAGGCTGAGGGGAGACCTTATCACTCTCTACAAGTACCTGAAAGGAGGTTGTAGAGAGGTGGGGGCTGACCTCTTCTCCCTGGTGACAAGTGATAGGACGAGAGGAAATGGGTTCAAGTTATGTCAGATGAGGTTTAGATTGGATATTAGGACAAATTTTTTCACTGAAAGGGTTATTAAACATTGGAATAGGCTGCCCAGGGAGGGGGTGGATTCGCCATCCCTGGAGGTGTTTAAAAAAAGGGTAGATGTGGTACTTGGGGACATGGTTTAGAAGTGGTTTTGTCAGGGTAGGTTAATGATTGGACTTGATGATCTTAAAGGTCCCTTCCAACCTCAGCAATTCTATGATTCTAAAACTTTTGAAGACTATTTTTTTCCTAAAATAGTTTAAAAATATATATTTTCATCTGAAACTTGTCATTCCTGCCACAGACGCTGCCCATCCAAACAGATCTATTTTGACCCTGCGACTGGAGCCCAAAGGGCAGACTGCGAACCCATTACACAAACCCAGCCTGATGTCAAAGAGGTCTGTGTGTGACTGCAGCAACCTCTGGCCCACGCGTGTTCCTGTGGAGGTCAGAGTGGGCTGTGATCCTTTGATCCACCTGTGGTACTTTGGGGATGCAGAGTATTTCTGGCCAGCAGAGATTCTGAAAACATTGAGACATTTCAAGCCATTCAGGAACATAAACATGAACTTCCTCCAACGTTAAAAATGAAAGAAAAATCCCACAAGCTGTAGACATATATCAAATGCTATAAAGATTGTGCTAATTTGCTTAAGCGAAAAAATAACCACAATATATGAATGCACAATATGCTTTTATGCAGTATGGCAGAAGAAATTACTTACAGTCTATCTGTTGCCTAGAAGGCCGGGATCCCAACAAAGAATTTAGACAAAGGAAGATCTGTAACAGCTATTGGTATGAATCCACTGAATCAAAATAATTAGGGTAAAATTAGAAACCCAAAATAATGTCCTGGATAAACTGTCACTTATAATCGATATGATTTAGACTGAATTAACATAAATCCCCAGCATAGTATATTTAGAAATTGCCTTCATTTTATCATGTTCGTAAGTTCAACTTTTGCCTAGATGAAGATGTATTTAACAGAACATTTATCTGCTGATGATTGCCTACAAATAGGATTAAGGCAAGCTAGAAAAAAAAATATCCTTTTATCTCCCACAGTGCTATGTGAACAGAGTGGCGTGTCACCACACAGACACACACTGTGCCTATGTAATATTTTTTAAGTTAAAAGTTTAAAAAGAACTGAAAATGAATAAAAATGGCAAAATACAGCACAACTGTGGCATTATGTATGGTATATAAAAAGAGTGACCTGTTCGAGTCAGTAAGAATATGTAAGACCTGGCACTTTTTCAAGGACTGGGTCCCTCCAGATCAGGTCACCAAGGCAGGAAAGTGGCCCGGGGGGTTGTGCGATAGCAATCCTCGCTCGGATCACAGCGCACGACAACTGACCCAGGCCCTGTTTTGTAGCTCAGGAACTTCATCTAGCAAAGCAGATGAACACACACATGCCTTCGCTTCCACAGATGCTATCACAGAAGATTCCTGCAGTGACTTATGTTCCCAGATCCCAGGCTGGTTCCTGATTTCACGTGTTTCTGTTAGGAAGACAGCGGTATCGCTGCTGCGGGGCAGGATGAGGAGGTTGCATAGGCAGGTGCACACTTGCTGGTTCCTGCGGCTTTGCTGGCCGGGGGCCCCGGCTTTGCTGCCGACACGGGAAACTTTCCTTTGTTTTTTTCCTGAGCAAAGCATTGATCTCGCCCGGCTGTGCAGCAGGGAGGATACGATGGCAGGAAGGAATTGAGTTTACTCTGCTTTTCACAGCACTTTCTGTCACCCTAATAACTTCATAGATATGAAATTTTGCTTGGAATAAAACACAACCATGTCACACATCTGACATCAGGGACTAAGTACCCAAAATATATTTCTCATTTTCTCCTGCTGGATTTTGCCTTTTTCTTCCTCTATTTTCTTTCAGCTGCTAGGCTCCAGATTGACTCAGCATTCGGGTCAGATAAACCTCACATGTTCTTCTTTGAAGGGGTAGTGTTTTAGCCATGTTTATTGTTTTCTTGCAGTACCGTTTCCACTACTTTTTTATTTTTGGCTTTTTGCCATGAAGCCTGGTGAAGCAAAATCTTGAAAACAAGGAAGACAGGATAAGCAATACCTATTCTAAGAGAAAATATTCCTGAATTCTGGCAAATTCTAAAATGTGAGTTTAAAGAGCAAACGTTATTTCTGAACGCAAACTTTTCCACCCATTTAGGAAAGGGCACTTCCTTAGCGTGATGTTTTGTGATTTCTAGATGTGCTTCAGTACTGACTGATCCGACAGCACCCTCCAGGCAAAAGATTTTACCTTGATTGGGATGAGTTGCCATCAAGTACATTTTGTTAGGGGGAAAGAAGAGAACAGCTGTCCCACTAGTACAACCCCAGCTGGAGTGGGTCAAATTAAAGCAGTGTGGAAGTCGTGATTGCAGGAACTGATCTTTGTAAGCAGTAACATAAACACCTGGAATGGGAGACAGAGCTGAGTTTTGGGTCTGGGTGGGGTTGTTTTTGTTTTCTTTGTTTTGTTTCTTGAAGGGGGTAGAATCAGGGGAACTACATCAGAAACTACAGTAAGCAATGTCCCACCTGGAGAAGATAGCAGCATTTTGGAAATGTAAGATGTGTGGGCCATGTGATGTATATTGGTTGCTAATTAATCAATTCTGAGCAGAGTTTTAAAAGGTGGTTTGAAGCTGTAGAAGTGCAAATGGTTGACTGATACCCATCTTTCTCTTTTGTGTTGCCTTGTAGAACTGTGAGTAAGCTGTTACAGGTTAGATGTATGTGCAATATATGCATGAAACCTGCTGCGCCCTTCCTTCCAATTAATGTGCATGCAGAGACAGTGATTGATCTGGAGCATAGAGCAAGAAGCAAGTCCTACGGGCTAGTTCCCTGCTAGGGTCCTTCTCTGAAGAGTATCAGCAGGAAAAAAACAAATAAGTCAATATTAGTGAGTGTATCCTTAGAATGCATATGGGAGAAAGTGGAGGAGGAATAATGGTTATCCCTTAAATTTTTTATGTAAATTGGTTTTCCAACAAGTTCAGACACCCTGGATCTTTTTGAGAGGGGATGCATGCTAATATGGTCTATGAATTTTATGATTGCCATTACAGATTGGTGAATCTCATGCTGGTCTTGCATTTAGTGTTGGATATCTGTTGCTAATATTCTAACTGCAGGTAGGATGTGTCGAGCTTAACAAAACTCCCTACCTTCATTTCAGCTCTTAAAAGGTAGTTGAACTTAAACTTCTATAATCTCCAGAAAAAAATACCTGTTTTCTGTTCCTTACTGCTGTCCTTAACCCAGTGACCCCACAGCCCTCACACCGCCCTGTGCTCCGCCACTTCCACCCACCCCCTGTGCACCCCACCAACCCACGGCACCCCGACACCCACCGCCTCTGCTCCCTGGCACCCCACCACCAACCTGCCCCTGCCCAGATCCTTTTTTGCCCAGATCATGGGTGGGTTTCGCAGGGGTGTTGGAGGGGCTGGAGTGCTGGTGCAGCGGTGGGCAGGGAAGCGTGATGTCTCCTGGGTCAGCGGGGATCAGGTGGGAAATGTTGGGCCCCGCAGATTTTCTTCTTTCTGCATCGCCTCGGCCTCACGTGGGCTAGCTAGACACAGGCAGCTTTGGCTTTCCTTTGGCTTTCCTCCTTCAAGTGTTGTTATCCTCAGCCCGGGGTCTTTTTGCCCTCCTTCTCTTTCCTCCCTTCCCGTGGGAGAGGCCGGGGAGCGACAGGCAGGAGGGGTGTCTGGCTGCCGGCCGGCCTCAGCCCAACCCCAAAGGCAAAGCAAAGGCTGACGTGGCAAAGAAAGGCAGCAGAAAGGATAAGGAGGGCTGTGGGTGCGGGTGGAAAACTTCACCTCAAATGTGGTTTTAGACCCGGTTCTTATACCGTTCAGTCTCTCAGATACAGTGTGATTTCCTGTGTCTCGCATGGGCCCATCACCGTACTCCCCCCTCAGCCTCTCTCCTGCTCCCCAGTGCTCCTCTGCACTGCCCGTTCCTGGGCTCAGCATTTTTTTTTTTAATCAAGTCAATCTTTCTCTTACTTTTTGTGGTAGAATTAATAAAATCACCATATCATCTGACACTGGGCAACTTACCAGTTAAGTCACAGGGCCACCACCAGAAGGCTCTACCAAGGGTTTGAATGGCTCCGGGCAGCCCTTTCCATGGTCCCCTCTGCATTTGCTCTCCTAACAGCCTCCTAACCTCCATGCAAAGTCAGTCCTGAATAATTTTTTCATATCCGTCTGAATAACTTTCAGATGGGTAAACGCTTGTATTTCTAATTCAGGTGCTGGGAGTTGACACTGTCTCTTCCAGCTCAGTGCCTGGCTTGTTAATCAGAGAAGTAATTAACAGGCGGGAGCGCATTGCCGGCTGACGCTCACCCACGGAGCGAGCAGGGTGCCAGGGCTTGGAACCACACAGGCAGGGGGGAAACATGATTCTGCTGTCTTTTTTTTCCTAAGCAGATTTGCCAGATCCTGGGCTGTAGCCTGTCAGTAAAAGCTTGGCTTCCAAGTAACACTTTGGGGTGTTTTTGTCATTGATGCTATGAATATTTGCAACAGCCAAAATAATTTGGAAAAGCCCAGATTGGTTAGCTATCAAGGTCACCTAATATGCAAAGGCTTTGTGAAGCTTTTGGTCAACTGTAAGGAAGGTTTTACTATACTTTCTGCATTTAAATATGTATGAAAAACATTTCAGGCTGTTTGAAGTAGCATTTACAGTTTTGCAAATAAAATAGCCTTACTCCAGATTGAACGTTAGGATTTCAAGGAGTTGAAACAGAGATGCACACAAAACCGGAATGGCTTGTCAGTGAAATTACTCCCCGTTAGAAAACTAGACTGAATGTTTTTTCTTGCTCTTGATACTTGGTTTTGAGATAAAGTCTTAATGCCCAGATTTGACAAGTCAAGTGCTTTGCTTATGTTTGTCATCCTTAGCATTTATTCACATGAGCTGTAGAACACATGCACACAACATTTTTGGTTTATTCTTTACTAGAAACTTGCCTTTTGTGCAAATAGAAAAACTATCGCCAACTTCTCCAGAAACAATATTGGCCAACCTCAAAGAGTGGAGGGCAGCTGGAAATGAAATTCTCTGAAGGACCCTGTAGGATGCCAGGAAAGGTAGAAAAAAGGAAGTCAATCCATATTCCTGGTTGGGATGGCGGGCTGGGCCCTCGCTGCAAGGGCCCCCAGTCCCTGCAGGGCCGGCAGCAGGGCCGTCAGACTGTTGACAGCGTAATGTAGTCCTCCCTTCAGAAATGTTTGTTACGTTTAAAGAAGGTACAGACCTTGCTGCCTTCCAAGGAGCTTTGGCCAGGCAGTACGTGTGGCCCTCAGCCTTCTCTCGCCATCTGGGCACCAGCAGTGTGACTCACAGCTGCCACAGCACACCAGCATTTTGGTGGCAGGAGAGATGCACATGCAGTTGTGTGACAAGGCAGTGACTGCTGTGTATGGCCCTCAAGTAACCCAAGCGAGCTCATCCTTTGCACTCCGGCTCCCAATTTAGTGAGGAGGTTTTGAGGTCTATGCTAGATCTTGCAATTGCTTAAAGAAACATTTCCCAAATCTACCCCCTGATGGTTTTTCTTTTTCCATATCTAATGAACATTCCTGAATAATTTGTTTCACAAAAATATTTGAAAAGTTCCACTACTCAGTATGGAAGAAAAACAAATTTTAAAGCTTTGGAAAGTTTTTGTAATACAGAGCAGTCATTTTTGGGCCAGCTGTGCTTGGCAGTTTCTGTTCAAGTGGGGGGATGCTGAGCTCGGGGGTAGCGCTTGGCAGAGAGCTGCAGCAAAGCTCGTCTGTAACACCCTCGTTATTGTCCATGTTCTGTTCTCTCACTAATTTCATCTATTAAACAAATAAATGCGTGATCATGCCAGATGAGGGGTTTTTTGTCTGAGGATCATCTTCTATCAATGCCATCCTTTAGTGGTAATTACGCAGTCATACAGCTGTTGCCTACAGGCAGGTTTGAAATAATAATTTTATAAGGTGTATAAATCACACTATAAAAATAAAGAAAGATATAAGTGTCTAGTCAGAAGACAACAGAGCAATAAAGCTAGGGATCTGGATTACAGAATACCTTGATAGACTCAGATTACAGTCAGTCCTGGCTATAATTGTGCTGTGTCTTTACGTGATTGCAAAATCAAGCAGTTGAGGCTCTGGAGCTTAAAAAGAATTATACATGTGCTGAAGTGTCCACACCATGAGCAAGTCGAGTAATTTTATTTTTTCTTATCTCTCAGATTCATAGTGCAGAGTGGGGAACAATTCATGATGCAGAAAGTCGAGTAGTTGTGTCATGTTTTGGAGGATAAAAGCAGGCCAGCATGAAAGCGTTGAGAAACCCAAACCTCAGACAGTCCCAAACTCACGCGCTCTGCGTGCAACACTTCGCTAACACATTGACGCATACATTTGGATGAAGATCCTTCCCAACATATGGTCTGAAATGGGTCTCTCCTGTAAATTTCATGGAGTTGTTTTCTTTATAGCTTTACTCTTCTGAAGCCTAGTAAAAATGCCCGTTCTCTGTTTATTCTGGCTATTTAGTCTAGCGATTATGTAATGTTCATGGAACAGAAGCGGCACATAATTTTTATGGTTTATAATATCTCTCCTCAGCAAAAAGCTGGCCACTTGGAGGAATTTTCTTATCCCAGGATGCTTTTTTGGTAATGACTTTTTGGCAAAACCAAACTACTGCAGCCTGGAGGGAGTCATTTTGTAACTGATTGACTGTTCTCTTCTTGCTTATGAGCGTTCATAACTTCTATTGCTTCTCCTCCTTTATTCCCCTTTCTGCTTCCTAAGGTGATGATGGGAGATAAATGTCTAATTTTGGCTTATAAAGCTGCCAAATTTTAGGATGATTTTGTTGTGGGTGTTCTCTTTTTCAAGAGATAATGGAGGAGACCGCATGCGGAAAAAAAGAAGTTTGTGTCAGTTTAGCATTTAGGGGAGGTGTAGAAAGTTCATGCATATTTTCCATCCTCTGGGTTACAGTTCAGATGTCTTTGTACTGTACAGATATAATTATAATAGCATGATGTTTTTATTTGAAACCATGGGACACTAATAGAAAAATGTAATCCCAGGCTTGGCTCTCATTTTCATGTAAACCCACAGCAGTTCCGTTGAAGCCAGTGGATAAGCACTGGTTGACAGGAAAAAGACAAAGGAAAATTGGGAGTCTTTTTGTTTAACTGCTATGAGAAAACTTGTTGTACATTTGAATTTTAAGAAAAATATATATTAAGTAGAGAAGGCAGTTGAAAAATTCAGATTATTTGGTTGGTATATGGAGAATGGACATGGATGAAGACTGTAACCTTTATTTGAATGACAGTTGAGGTTACAGGGATAAATATTTATAGGAAAGGTGTGAATTATTTATATGTGTTCCAAGATAGCAGAGTTTAATAGCATCCTTCCCCTGGACGTGTTACACTGTGAGCTGGGGGGCGCATGCACAGGGATACTGTATCTGATGTTAGAGGATTTGTGTTTGACATGAAGAGACTGCGGTGGAGGGAGGGGAGCAGCTTCGTGTTTGAGTTTGTATTCGGAAGAGGTGCAAAGGCCAACAAAGGCGCACAGCTCTGAGTAAAGAACATTCAAGGCCCTATAAGTCATCGATCTAATGTTATTATGCTACAATGGCAAATTATGCTGGTTTTGTCTCTGCAGTTAGACAGTGCAACAGATGGCAAAGATTTGCACAACCAGTTAAAATTCTTGGCAAAGCAGATTTTTTGAATTTGTAGCTGAAGAGTCAGTTGCAATAGGCTGGAATAGTTGTACCAAATGGGGAAAAAAACCCAACTTTTTTTATAATGTCTCTTCCACTTAAAAAATAAAATTCAACACATTTGCCTAACAAGCAGTGCTATTACACAGCAGCTTCCATACGTGCTTGCCCTGTGGTGGGGAAAACTGCCAGCCTCAAATTACCCGGGGAGCTGTTTCCAGAGGGGAAATGCGTAGCAGGGAGCAATTACACCTCTCTCGGGGCTGCTCAGGAAATCCGGCAATAGGACAGATGTGTCCTGTCAGGCTGCACAAAACACCAGTCTTGTTCTGTGCCTTGTTTACAGATTGGTGGTTCCCGGATCTGGCGCTCTGAGCCCGATAGGTACGGAGGGAAGTTAGGCCGTATTCCTGAAAGTGGATCCACAGGGGAATATTACAGAGGCATCTGCTCTGAGTACAAACCAGTCTATATGCTTATTTCTCATCTTTAATTCATTACTGTGTTATAGTCATACTTTACACTACAAAGACTGTAATTACGTTGTAGTTTATGTTAAAATTACAATGCAATTTCAGTGCATTTTAATACATAATTATCTGTTAGTTAATAAAGCTTAACAGTTACATGTTTAGAGTCCCTTTTACTCCGAAGGAATAATTCTGAATACATGTACTATTAAAATCCAGGTATTATAACAAAACTGTACTGCTCCCATGATCATTCTCTGTTATCCAGTGAAGGGAATTGGGGCTAATTTTAAGAAGTGAATGCAAATCACTCTTTAACAGTGGTGCAATTTCACAGTTATGTTATAGGACATCGTGCTTTGCTGGTTGTTCTCTGCACTGGACTTGCATGTACAGAGCTGTAAAGCAGCAAGGATTGGGACCTGGGCTTGTTCCTGCGCTATTTTTGCTGTTTCTTGGGTGGGTTTTGCAGTGAGGACTGTGTGTTCGCAGCACATCCACAAACTGTATGAAAGGTGCTGGGGTGGCTGCATCTTCTCAGTGCCGTGTGTGGCCTGACCTGCCCGTACTCCTAATGCCATGGCTGAGAGCACTGTGGGTGTAAACTGGGGGAGCTGGTGTGAGAGCTCGCACATCACACAGACTGTTCTCAATCCTTCCACCGCCAGAGAGAATCAGACGAAAGGTTTGGGGAGGCTCATGCGGGCTGGTCCTTGGCCAAGGCAAATGCAGGAACTTGCAGGTCAAATGCTGCTTCACACTACTGCCTCAGTCAGGTAACTCTGAAGGAGACTAAAAAGTCTCCTGCCTCTGAAACACGTCTAGCCACCAATCCTAGCCTGACCGCGGGCTCGGATCAGGGCTGACAGTGGGGCTTGCAGGACTGTCAGTCCTCAGGAGGTTTCTCCAAGGAAACTTCATGTTCAGGGTCCTGCCTGTGCCCCGTGGTCAGCGTGTGTCTGGGCCAAGGGACGGGGGCCCAGGATGAACAGATGTGGGGGATGTGCCTCCCAGTGAAAGACTTTGCCCCAAAAATGTTAGAATACTTGTCCTTGGGTTTTTTGGTGGAAAAAAATATGGACTGTTATTCCTCTGAGGGCCATCAAACCTAGATTCAAGCTAGGGCTGTGTTGATGACTCATTTCCCTTTGATTTTTTTTTTTTTTTTTTATTTTGTCAGTAAGACACTGCACTTCAGGGGGAGGGGGAAAACCAACCTGGAGATAAAACAGATAACATTTGTTCATTTCTCTACCAATTCCCCCTCAGAAAGAAGAAAGGCAAGCAGCCCAGCCTCACTTGAGATAGTGATTTTTCAACACTTTTGATAAATTTTTTACAGATTTTTTCTCCAGGTTCTTCTGTATGATTCCTGCATGCAAAGCAACATTCTTAACTTCACTTGATTGTATACTCTCTGCTGCTCTGTCAGCCGAGCCAGCACATGCATCTGCAAAGGATGCGAAGTCCTTCGTGACTCAGGCCTGGATACGGCTGAATTTAAGACCCAAACTCCCACTGAAGCCAATGTAATCTCAGTGTCAAAAAGATCTTTGGGAGTCTTTGTCTGCACCAGCATATGTCCCTAAGACAAAAGACTGAGGATGCTGCCTTGTAACATGGTTAATTAGGAAGAAAAATTATTTTTTTTACTATTGTGATTAATTCATTCTACATTTGGTGACCCTGTAATGACACAGAGAATTTTCCTGGTTAATGTGCCTCATTCTCGCTGAGTCTTCACCAGGGCAGACAGGTGATGTGTGACCTTTAACTGTACCTGGCCGTTTTTCCTGGATGTATGTGATGCTATGTTATAGGCTTCTTTTATATTTTTAGCTGTAATAAATGTTGAGCCTTAATTTTCCTTTGCAGATAAGGTGTTTGTAATTTGGACTAAAAATTACTAAAATTTGCCCTCTTTTGTCTGATTGGAACAGTTCTTGATATGTGCTCAGCATTATGGATTTCTACCGAATGCTTTCCACAACTTTAAACACTTCTCAGTATGCCGCTGAGACAAAAGAATAAAGTTGGTTTTCCTCAATCATCTAGTTAGTTACAAACTAGTGATTGCCACACGACTGGTACTAGTTTTTAGGTTTTTAACATATTCTGTGGATTTTCATCTGGTATTTTTGTTGTTTCAGTGAGCAGCTGTGACCTTACATAGCCTTCTACCAAATATGTAAAGGGTTTCCAGCCATATTCTGGCAATATAATTTAGTAGAAAAAAAAGTCATTTTTCATCTCAAATACAATTTAATATTAATTCATTGTGAAAAATTAATATAATACTTTTCCTAGTATCTAGCTGCAAAATGCACATGCATAAAAGAAACATTTTACCTTTGGAGTTGGAAATAGTCAAAATAATATATTCGGAGTAATTAAGAAGAAAATAATTTTAGGCTGCTTATAAAAATCCCTACAGCTTTCTAAGGCGACTGTGCAATTGGAATGCTTCTTTTTTAGCTTAGAGTTTAAAAACATTCTGCTGCTTTGTATCACAAGATCTCCCAGTGTACTGCCCTCAAAAAAAATCCATCGATAAAAGGCAGAACAGAAGCTGTGCATTTTCCCCTTCTTCACTTTAATTGTACATAAGGCTTTTTTTATTTTTTTCTTTTTGGTTGTTGTTGCCAGAAGCTGGAATAACTTGATTTGATGGTATTACCAAAAAAAGTTTCTCAGGTTCATATGCAATCATCTGGGTCTAATATGATCCTGCTCAATTTCCAAGAGAAAATCTGATCCTCAGACTTCTCTTGTTCCAGTTTTATTACCAACTTGCCATGTAAGGTGTTTCTCAGCAACCTGGCCCATTTTCCCCCTTATTTGATACAGGTACTGTTCCTGACATGTTCATAGGAACAAGTAGGGGGAAAGCCTTGAATTGCAAAAGCATGCTCAGCTGGACAATGTTTTTTTAGTATTGTCATGAACTTCATAATGCACAGCTGATTTCTCTAAGGATATGTATTCCAGTTAATTTGAGATCTTGCCCAAATGTTCAGTACTATAATTGAGTTTTTTGTTCTGCACAGAAAAAAAAATAATGAAATGTACACACAGCAGTTATCTAAATGAGCAGATATTCCATGACAACGTTTCTTTTTGATAAAGTAATTTTGGAAATAAACTATTAAAACTGCATTCTTGTGCAATTCAAGAGACAGAGCTGAAAATATTTGTTATAGGTTTGACTTCTCTAAATTTACATCAGTTCTTAAATCAGTCTATGCTTTTTGCTTGGAGAAGGGGCACATCCTGCCTGTTTTCTGTTACTTTTTAACTTTAAAAAAACTAAAAAACATCCTTCTTTCGATCAGCTCATAAAAAATGGGTCAGAAACAAGTCATTATTTTTCTTGGGATTGAGTCACTTGAGTGAGAAAGATTAAAAAGAAATCCTCAAACCTCTTATCTGCCGTAAGTGAGTAACAAGATCAAATTAAACAATGTCACATAGGAGGCCCTGGGGAATAAATTAAGGTCAGCACACTTGTGAATAATTGATTTAAAGAGGGCACAGAGGGATGTAGTTGGCCACAACTTTCTGAAAACAATGAAAGCTTTGGGGGCTGGGAGGTGGATGTTTGGTTGCTTTTCAAAGAGGACTTTGATGGGCTCCCTTTTAGGAAATAAGAAGATGCTGAGAGGCAAGTGATTTCTAGTGCTTCTTTAATGACTGTGTTTAATTTTCTTGGTAAGTGCTTGAAATCTGAAACCGGGAGGGAGGGGGATAAGAAAGAGAGGTATATGAGCAAGATCAATGACTTTTAATTTTCTCTGATGTGTCTTTGGATAAAAATTAAATCTCCTGCAGCTGAATTTCTTAAAATAGGAATTGATACTGCTATTCTTCATCCTGTGAGACTTTATTTACTACAAGAGCAGAGAATCTATTTTTTCCAATTATGGCAAGGCTTCTATTTTTAGCCTTATTTCCTAAAGAACCAATAATGAAGATACACTTATCTTTTCCTTTATCCCTCGCTCCTCCCCTCAATGATTTGAGTCCGTTGACTGAGGTCAGCCCGACTGGCAGAAGGGCAGGGCTGTCTCAGAGGCCATTAACTCTCCGGATTTCACAGGAGTAGGTGGCTGGGTAGAAGTCGCTGCGAGCGCTCTTTTGAGGGAGAGGCTACATGAAGAGCTCAGAGCCCTTTCTAATATAAAATAATCAGCACAGACAGAGGTGTTAGTAAGGCTTCAAATGCAGGGAGAACCTGCAATTGGAGCTGGCACCTTATCAGACCTCAGAACAACCATCCACAAGATGCAGGTCCCGAGCACTCCAGCCCTCTTTAATTCTGCTGCTCGCAGAGCAGCCTGTTTGTTCTGTAGCTGTAGATGTGCCAGTACTTTGTGTTTTCACGGTTTTGCAGCAAGGCTTCTTGCTGTCCCTTTCTGTCAGCCTTGTTTTGTGCAGGTTGCTAACAAAAATTCAAAGCAGGATTTGAAAAGAGGATGTTGACACAGATGAAGCATCCGACTGTGACAGTGAGAGGGAAGGTGGCTTGGCTGCCTGAAAGACAGGAGACCACATCGGAGCTGAGGGATGGATTCCTGGCTCACAGGTGGCCTCCCCAACTCCTCGAAATAGTCTCAAGAGCCTTTGCCAGTGTTTCCCACAAAAGAAAACATGTTAAGAGTACTTGTGAGCTGGGAAGGGGGATCTCAGAGCCCTAGGACCCTTGCTGTGTGCCAGCTGACCTAAAGCCCCTAGGGCTTTTGGTCAACCAGGGTTGAATTTGGGGTTGCTGGTGGGGATGACTCCGCTTTTGGCAGTCCCAGCGCTAGGGAGAGAGGAAGGAGAAAGGCAGAAGGTTGTGGCTCTGCTGCTGTGCTGTCTGCACAAGATCAGCAAGCCCCGAGCACCCCTGCCCTCCTCTCAAGTGCATGGGAGTTGCAGGGGCTGAGGGAGTCCCTCCAGCCAGAGCTGGATAAAAGGTTGGAAAACATTGTCCAGTTAGTCCTCAAGCCAAAAAGAAATCAGTCTGTTGTAAATGGGTAAAATTCTCTGAGATGAGCACCTGGGAAGGAATAAACTAATATAAGTGTCTACCCTGAGGAAGAGTATTTACCGGTTTTGAGGCTGAAATGCTATTCATGCTTTAAAGGCTGGGACATTCTGAGCAACACTTCAGCTAAATTGTCTGGTTTATAATATGAGAGGGTAAATCCCATCTTCCTCACAAATTAAGTCCATGCCCTGAAATCTGTGAAGTAGTTAAGTTTTGAGTTGGGTCTTGTTAGGTCAATAATCAAATAATATCTTCATATCTTTTTTTTTCCCCATGTTTCAGAATAATTATGCTTATAAGCATAAATATTAATTTCTGCTCAATATGTATGCACTCTGGAGTCCCTAGGTGTGAATAACAATATCTAATTGCCAGAACTAGAATATTCATTAAATTCTTTCAGGTAATCTTTAGATGGGTGTATTAAGATTCAGATATATGCTAGCAGGAGGGTTTTCTGGAGAGCTGTGAAATGCTTTTGGAAGTTTCCCGTTAGCCAGCAGGGTATCACAATGTACAACTGCTAGCGTAAAGGAAGAAAAACAGAAAAAGGATTTGTGTGCCAAAAAGGCTTCATATTAATGTGCCGTTGCAGGTATGTTTCATGTAGTTAATTCTACCTCCCTAAAAACTCAGTTAGTATCTTAATATTTTTAAAAATCATTACAAGTTAAGCAACACTGACATAATAACTTTTATGTTATGATAAACCGATACTGTTCTAAAAATGATGTAATGTGGAATTTTGCTTCTTTCTTTGTAATTACCCTAAATCTCCAGATACTTTGCATACTGTGGAAAAAGCAAGGTGAAATGTAGACATGACTATGTCACTCATTTGCTGCTTAGCAACAGATTAACATGTTTTTGGGGTATTTTTTTTTATGAGGGCTTCCTGAAATCATAGGAAATAAAAATGAAGGTATCAACAGGAGACGAGCTATGCCATCCCTTCCCCCAAGCTAGGATCAGCTATAAATATGTTACTGCTGACTGATGTTTGACTTGGCATTATAATGCTGTGCCACTTTCTTTGTATTTATAGAAATATGATACTTTCTCATTTGCAAATGAGAAATGCATCTACATAATTAATAGACTCAGTGTGTGTTTTGTCTCTCTCGTTCTCAAGTTCAGCTTCCCGCATAGTAAAAACTTGTGATGAATCATACAAATTTAGGCACTTCATAACCTCTGTTTTCAAACTTCTGAGGTATCCTGTCTGAAGATCAGCAGGAACCTCCCCAAACTAAACTCCCAATATGTTCATCTTTGGTGAGTGGGTTAACTCTCAGAACAGTCAAAAGCGGTTCGTGATTTAGTGAATACAGAAGAGGCAATGCAGTGCATCCAAACCTCATTGCAGAGACCCCGTAGCTCACACCACTTACTATCTGCTCTACATTTGGCAGACGTGCCCAAATTTGTTGCAGCTGATGCATCTTTAAGCAAAATTCATTGATACATCATTTATATGCTTTTCCTGCTGGAAGAAACATTAACAAAAAAAAAAATTGTGTTATATGTAACCCAGAAAAAGATTAGTTTAAGACATACTGAATGCACTGCAGGCAGTCTTAAGGAGAACATCTACTAGCCTAGCTTGGGATTTTTCTTTTCCCCTCCTTCCTGAATATGCTAACAGCAACAGTTAAGCTGATTTCAAGTTGAGATGCATTTTGAGGGCCAGGCCGGTTATTAATTTTGACTAGTAGTCCCTGTTTCACTCTTTTGTTCTGTTCACAAAAAGCTCTCAGTTCATTCCATGAACCTTTTTATGCAAATCCATACTTGCCAGTAACCTGAGTTTTGTGCTCTGTTTGCTGCTGACTACTTGTGTGTGGTAGCATCCGACTGGTTAATTGCGTCAGGTGATATTGTTTCTGATTTCTGACTAAATGCCCAAAACTTTTTTAACAAGGGAATAACAAGCAGTTAGTAGTGAATTAGCAAACACTCTTGATCCCACAGGAATATCTTTGTTTGCATGAGAATATATTCATAGAGGAACAGCCACTCCCCAACCATTTGTGCAAACAAAAACATGTTCCCTTGAATATTCATGAACAACAAGGGGCACAAACATGGTTGAACCAAGCAGCTGCTCAGAATTCCTACAAGCCTTTTGTAAACACCGTTTTGCAGTATTTGACCAGCTCTAGGTACTGCTGTCAAACAGGAGCAAAACTGAGCTGAAATGTTGACAGCAGTAACAGCAGATTAAAAAAAAAAAAGTAATCAGTGATACATTTACATACTTGTTAAATCTTACTATGTATAAGGGCCAACAATGATAATGAGCCTAATTCAACCTTTTTTGTCTTTGATGATGAAACACACTGACATAATAACACATCTCATTGGTTAGGCACCTTTTCTCAGACTAGTTTTGCTGTCTCATCTCTTCAAGTATTTCCTTCCTTCATTATTTCCATTCTGCAGTCTTGAATGCTGGAATAAATTAGTTGCTTGAAATTTGGTCCTGTATTAAATCTGTATTAAATATTCTGCTTGATTTCTTAATCCTTTTTTCTCCACTGGTGCCCATTTTTTCCAGCAGTGAGCAGAAGGATGCCCTAGGACTGGAAGCAGAGCAAAAATCATCTTTTTAGTCTGTGCTATTTTGTCTGTCTCTTGGTCGGCTCCCGGGGGTGATGCTGTTCTGTTCGGAAATGCCAGGATTTTAGCTGGAGAGAAGCAGAACGTGGCTCTTTATGAATGGGCAGAACTTTCCACGTTGGTGAAGAAAATGGCAAAGAAAACTAGGTCTTTGAAGGTCGTGATGAATAAAAAGGGAGACAAGTTTTGAAGAGTAGCCTGAAAACTGTATTTAGTTTGGTTCTGAACTGTTGACTTCCCAAACCGATTTAGTCATTCATCCGTGAAGCTAAATAGACTGAGCTGCTGCTTATGTCTAGGAGAGTTGTGGAAGCGCCATTTTTGAATCTGCATGTAATCACTCCATCTGTTGGTTGGGATTTTTTTGTGTGTAAAAGGGCAAATTAAAAGTGTTTTCTGGGATTTGTGGATCGCTAAGTGAAAAACTATTTGAGACCTAAATTAAATTCATTGCCTTAAATTGAGCAGATTGTAATTTCTCTAGTATTGTACAAACAAAAATAAAATTCATTATTGTTACTTGTGGGACGTGACATGATTCAATAGGTATGATGCTGACCTAGAAGTGGGGAGGCCTGTGTTTCGATAGTTGCTCTGCAACCAACCTGCTGTGTTAGTTTCTGCAAACTGTAGTTTCCTCATACACAAGAATAGGGACAGAGAACTGTAATTCATTTTCTTGGTTTTATATGGAGCTGAATTAGTCATAATTCTTTCTCTCTGTATGTCTTTTCTAAAATAAGTGAAAGACAAGGCACTGTGTGCATCTTACTTGTGATCCTTCCCCGCCCCTTTCAATCAAGTAATCTGTGTTAAATAGGATCATGTTCTTGCTCCATCTCGACTGTCCAACTCCTGTTGAGCACTCCACACTTTTTGATGTTGCTCAGTTACACTGATACTCATATTATGGTAGCAAGTCAGATGCAGGAGCTAAAAAGTTGAAGATTAGTGCAAAATAATACAAATAAGTTGATTCTGCTTATGTAGTTTACCATATTAAGTAAACATTCTTGGGAATTATTCAGAAGAAGGTGGAATACATTTGGAAAAAAGTACGTATTTGCATAATGCGGCGAATTTCTCGGCTTTTGTGCACCACTGAATGTAGATGAGATGTTCATTTAAGAAGTTTACAATTCTGCATCCATTTTAATGTCTGTTTATAATAAATAACTGAATGTAGTTTGAAAAGAGGAAGGTGATCTCTACAGCTCTTGGGCATTAGCCACTACCAGGGAGATACATTTTTAGCATAGTCTGTTTATATTGAAATTAGATGTTTGCCATGGAAACCTACGTGTTACAATATACTATCTCATTCGGAAGTGCAGGAAAGCTTTGCAGTGAAAACCGTGAATATACCATCTAGTGCTTTTTTTCTGAAATGATCTGTTATAAGATTTCTTCATATTTCTGATTGATTTGATGAGGCCTGCTCTAACCACTCAGTTCGTGTGGAGGATGGGAACTCCCATCTACAAAACGTTAGCTTCGTTGGAAACCTCTTTGCCCTCCAAATTCCAGGCTTTTCCATGAAGGAAAACCCTGAAAAATATTTTGGAGGAAGCAGATCCATTTCTTATTGGCAGAAAGAAACATTTTTTTGCTTTTTATTTTGATTTTCCATGAGATGATGTATAATTCAATATTAAAAAATAGAAAACATTCAAAGTTTTCCATTTGAAAAATATCAACATGAGATATTTTGGCTTTGCCCTTGTGTTCTCTTTGTTCTCTCTTATTTAAAAAAATAATTCTAGTGAATGTCAAGTAATTTTTACAAACTGGGCTTTTACTTTTGATGGACCTGAACATTGTGGCACAACGTGATTCTGTTTTAGAGGAGTTCTGTTCACTCACCGGTAACTGGAGAATTGCTTCTCTTCTTGAGGTCAGGCTTGGTGTGTGAAATCCAGCAGCCTTATCCTGAAAGTAAGTGGAGCATTCGCTGGATGTGTTTGACAAAGTTGCCGCACTTATTCTCCCACTAAAGGGTTTCATCTAAAACTAAGAGACTTTTGTGCAGCCTGAGGGAGTGTTGGACATTGCTGCTTCTTTAGCTGAGCTTCTGAGCAAGGAGGAATGAGTACGAGTGTTATGTTGCTTTGAGCTTTATGTGACTGAAACCACTAGTTACAGGTATGAGTTTTTCAAGACTGTGCGGCTTGAAGCTGCTGCTGCACATATGTTAAAATACAAAATCCAAGAACAAAATATGTCAAAAATGCCTTAGCAGCTAGGGGCTTTTGGGCACTTTGTGTTTTGCGGAAATTCGTTAGAACATAAACACCCAGCAATCGCATCAGTCTCTTTCTTCCCGTTCCACTTTATGTAACAGAAAATTAAACTACTGGAGGGTGAGGGAGGGCTGAAAAGAAGAAAATAAATTGAAACAACAGTAGCATTTTTTTTCTTCTTTTTCTTTCCCTCACTTCCTTCCCCCTGTTGTCATTTTTCAGCTGCTACTGTCCGAGCGCCCCAGTCTTCGGAAGATGCCCTAGTGGGTCTTATGTTCTGATGTCCTGTGGGTATTCTGGAGCTCAACAGACTCTTCTCTGAGCTGTTTAATGGACTCCCATGCTGGAATTCCATCCCCTCCTGCACCCAGATGACTTTTCCTGAGAAACAGTCAGCCAGCTGTGCTTTGCCACAGGACTTTCTCGCAGGCAATGATGCTGAGCTTAATAGCATGCAAGAAACCTCCTTTGTCAGAGCTGGGGCAGGATTCTCTTAACCCTCTGAGATCAGAGTAACCAGGCTACGCATAAAGGCATCCATCTCAACATCTAGGTTAACATTATTGTATCCACTTCTGTATCTGCTGGTTTATACCTCGCTTGTCCTTTTTGAAATATTTTCTTTTAAAAAGTATCTCAGTAAATGATGGGGGAAACGGGGCTTGCTGCAGCCAAAGTAGATGAATAAATTAAAGCAATAACTCTTACAGAAAGCAGTTTAATAACCAGTGTGGCAGGCATTGCTAATGTTAAACCTGCTTTGAAGTCTGTTATGTAGTTAAACTGGGATTTCACATCAAAAAAATGTTATTTACATTTGTACATGCTAGTCCAGCTTTTGTTAACAGCACTGGAAGATTAGATGTAAATGATCTGAGACCAGTAATATAAATGCAATAGTCTGAAGGCATTTCTCAGGGAGGCTATTACAAGACTGGGGGGAAAAAAAAGTATTCAAATTCCTAACCATGTTCCTATCATCCAAAGCGTATTTCCAGATGCCAAAACAATCTCAGCTAGCAAAAGTGAAACTCATTTGCTCAAGCTTCCTATTTGCTGAACTTGCCTAACAAGACACTTGAGACTTAAGTTTACATTTTTACAATGAAAATTAGATGGAATGATGCAAAGCCCTTCTTGATGTCTCCTCCCTTGTTGTTTCTACTTCTCTGACATCAGCTGGTTTAACGATAACATCTGCATCTTATGCAAACTCTGGACCGCAGTGCTGTTCTGATTACTGCTTGGGGGAAAATAATTGCTGGAACTATTGGGATTTTAAGAGAATAATGGGTAATGTAAGGAGACTGCCACATTGTTTTCCCATTTTGAATCTTGGAATTGTATTGGGTAAGATGGACGTGGTTGGATTTCTTGTCTGTTCTGCACCTTTAGACTAACACTGTTACTTAGGCCCAGAATCAGGTCTCGGATGAGGTATTGAATTTTAGGTGTCTAGATTTAAGAATCTAAATTAGGAAGCCAGTGCTTACTAGCAGTGTAAGTGCAGTGTGAATGCTATGTGGAGGCATGGACCTCTCACTGTTTTTAGAGGGAGTGTACATTTTCATTATAGGCAGTCTGATTAGCAGCTGAAAGGAAAGTAGGATACAGCCTGTTCTCCTGAGGTAATCGTGCAAGCGGTTACACTATTTTTCTTCAAGGCCTTATAGAAATATCAATTTATTCTCACAAAGGCTAGTCAGGATGAGTGGGGCTTTGGGTCATATTTTGACATGAATTCACTCTTATTTCTAGTCCTAGGCAATCTTTAGTGGCTTTTCCTTTGCCTACCATGAAAAGCTCAAATAATAATACTGCTACTTAGAATTAGACTTACTCTATTCTCTTTTGCCTGATCAGCTGCCACCTTCTAGAAAACCAGGGTTGAGTTTCCATTCTGAAAACAGGCATGATGTTCTGCAGTTTTTTCTGATTTTTAAGGCACACCAGAATCTTTAAACACTTTTGAACCACATAAGAGATTTTTCATTCATGCCCAATCTCAAGTACAAAGTAATACGAGCATGAGTCTTCTTTCAGTGAGAATGGTAGGGAATGAAGGATTATTCCACTAAAGATAATTTAATTAATAAAAGTCTTTTGCAAGTGATAATTAAGTTTACTGTCAGGAGTGAAAATTAAAATGAAAAAATGAGAGCGGATTCTTAAAAAAAAAAAAGCGCCAATTCAGATCCTTATAACCTGACTTTTAGAAGGTCTTCACCAATGAAGCCCCTCTGGGTTTCACTGAGAGTCATGGGTCCCCATTGCATCTGACAATCAAACCACTGCTTTTAGCTTTTAAGCAACTGTCAGCAACTTTTTTGCCTGGGTCAGATTACAGTGAAAAAAAAATCAGAAGGAATTTGTCTCTCACTGCTAAGTATTGGAAAATTGTCACTGATTTTCCTTGGGTTTTATTTGAAAATCTTAGTCTCTGTGTTTTATCCTAGCTTTAAGTACTTAAAGTCACTTTGTACGTTGGCTATTTGCTGTGTGTAAAGTGAAATCTGTTATTTGAAGCACCTAAATAAATTTGATTTCTTATCTCTGAATTTGTGGGATAGCAGGTTTTGGGGTTTTTTTTTTGTTTGGTTGGTTTTTTTAAATGCCCTTTCATTATCACTGTACATTTTCCCATTTTGGGGCTAGTTTGGTTTATAGCCCTACTCTATCCCTCAAAAATTTTTTTTTAAACCAGAAGATACAGCACAGTTCTCGATAATATCTTGATTGAAATTCTGAAATGAAGGTTACTTGCATACTTTATGGGGCCTTTGAATAGCATTGGATGAATAGCCCAGTGATTGATTCTGATCACAATCCACATATTAAAGCATTTTGCAGCACTCTAGAATTCATGTAGCCTTTCACAGGAAGCTACGTGTGTATCTGTTCCCTGAGATGTTCATAGTTAGACCTTGGAAGCATAGTTAACTTGAATACAAAGAAGCAGACCACAGAAAAAGCAACTGTTTGGGTCAGACTCATTCTATATTATACCAGCATGAATCTGGCTTACAAAAGAGGGAGGCAAAATAGAGGGTTTTGTCCAAAATTTATTAGAAGCACATCTCAAGCCAAATCACACATCACATGTCCATATCCAAAAACCTAATGCTGTATGTCACCAAACGTAGCATCTGTGCCATCTTCATTAGTCAGTTCCCTAAAATCCAGACTACTGATGAGGATGGATGCCCATTCTTATACAGCTCCTTCTTGTTATATTGTTCGTTTTACCCTAAGTGGTACAACCTCACTTTGTTAGTGGAAATGAGCTGGAAATTGGGGATCACTGATCCCCAGTGGTTTGAGAGGAAAAGGTGTGATAGGCTTAGGATTTTCAACAAGTCACAAAAAGTTAGTGCATAGTTTCCAGGCTTGGGCATTAGATTTATTCTGGTCTTTTGACAGACTCAATGAGTTTCTGCTTTTTCATTTCCTGTTTGTTAAACGGAAAGAATTTCTACCTTACAATTGTCAAGAGCAGTGATGAGCACAAGCAGATAAATACGCGTGGAAATTCTTATTTACTGGATTCTAACTATATAATGCAGCCATAATGTTTTAATAGTTGACATAAAATATAATGGTCGCTCAGATATTTTCAGAAAGCAATACATTGCAGGAGGGTCGTCCATTTGATTAAATCAAAACATGTTTTAAACATTAATTTGCACTAGCTGCTACTGGCTGGAGAGCACAGCAGCTGGTGTGGAGCATTTTGACAATATCCCTCCATGGCTGCTACAAAAACTCTTGCTGACGCTAAACCCCTTGCTAGCTCAGCAAAGATGTCAACGCCATCACAGGTCAATGCTGGGTAACTCCTGTTGTGAGTCCATGGAATGATTTACCAAATTGGATGGTTAGAACTAAAGCAGTTGGATAATTAGAGACACCATTAAACAGCAAGATGGCATATCCTGCAAAGAGTAGAAGAGGTCTTGTGTGTCCCTCTCAAATTAAGTTTGAATTGACTTTAGTGAGCTAACAGCAATTAAAAGGACTCCAAGTTAGCCTTTCTGTGAGGTGGTTTTATAGATGGTGGACATTTGCATTGGCATGTAGGAGGTGCTAGCAGAAAAAGTGACCTGCTGAGAAAGTCTCCTTGATTAGGATTAGGCTTGGAATGACTGCTTTAGGAATAGGGGGAATAGGTTTCCCTAGCATGAACCATCCTTCAGGCATATGTCTGTTGCTCAGTTAGTTGCTCCCTTGTGCTCCTTTTATAGTTGACACTTTGAAGGAGAGATTCATCTGACACATTCAGTGTTTACTTGAGGATGAGTTTAATCTTGACCTGGAAATCCTTGACTAGGTGGGGTCTGTGAGTTAGTCTGGACAGTCCCACAGGTCAGGGACCCTGGAACTAGATTCTTACTCAAGCAAAATCCCTGCAAAGTGTTTGCCTGGTTCAGGAGAAGAGAACATAACATGTATAAGCAGAGAAAGAAATCATAACTCATTTGAAATCTTGACACTCAGTTAGTGATGTTTCTCCTGTGCACTGTTGCCTCTGTGTGGCAGCTAAAATAAGTAGAGAGATGATTAAGCCCCTGCTATGGTATTGCCATATATAGATGTCTGTTTTCTGCCACTTGTCACTAGTCAATCCCTGCAGTGATTTCTTAGAGGAAACTTTTCTTTAGCAGAAATAGCAACAGCCCCTCATGGCTGGGCTGCTGCAGCTGTGTAGCATTGCTGCCTGTGGTGCTGCTCCCGGGATGCTCTCCTGGTGCGTCTAAGCAATTATTTCTTGATCTATTGCTAATTCTATGTTAAGGAAGGAATTTGGGGTCCAAAGACAGAGTGGGCAGATGATGAATTCTGTGTTCAGCTCAGTGTTTCATGCCAGAAAGGGAGAAAAGGGATAATAATACCATCCCCTTTGTTTTCTGCTCTGTCCCCTCTTTACTGATGACAAGTAACTGATAACTTTCAAAACTTTTCTTACGCATGTATGCACATTATTATCTTTGCTGACTATTCATCTATAGTGGGATGCCTGGTGATATCTGAGCACATGTCAAAACATGTTCCAAACCATCTTTTTTTATTTTACTTTTTAAATTCTTCTTCATTTTAATTTGCAGTAAGTCTTACTGCTCTTCATTTTTCCTTCTTGACACTTTGACTGGAGTATTTATCAGCTTCAGCTAAATGATAGCAATACACTGGAGATCCACTAGTCATATTGATCCTCCACTTCTCCCCTGTTACGGCTGGGGGATGATGACAAAATTGTAACAAAATCAAATGGCAATTTACAGTTGTCTTTTCAGAGCATCTCTGCCTCCTTCTTGTCACACATAGAATGTTAGTAACATTTTCAAGTGTCCTAAGTGCCAGCTTGCTTTCCTGCTTTGAAGTTTCTCCTTTAATTTACCTAAATTGGTCATCTCACAAGATGTTTACTTATCAAAAATAAACCAAAATCAACATCTGTATTTCTTTTAAAAATTAGAATTTGAGTAATCTTGAGCCGTGTCACTGTTTTCCTAACACAGGCTAGATGGGAGGTAGTTGAAAGGAAACATACATATGCAAAGGATCTCTGTCAAGGACAGTAATTTTAAGAGCAACAGGCATTCACTGTAAATACCTTACAACAATTTAGAAAATTGGTAGAATTCCTCTGTCAACCCATACTGGGCAACAAATGCCCCGACCATTGCTTCTGGCACCAAGAGCAAGTTGCTCTGTGACACATCATCATTCCAGGAAATTAACAGAAAGAAAGAAAGAGATATGGTGTCAGAGTTTAGTGACCTGAAAGAAACTGAATCCAGTTTCCTCTCATGTAATTATAACTTATGTAATTAAGTGAAAATGTTTCTCTGAAATCTCAGATTTCCTTGAAGCAAAACTGCTTCCTTGAAAAGACTAGAGTTTCCCTGGGAATTAAAAGAGAGCACATCAGTATGATATGCAGAATTTTTTTTATTTTCTTAGAAGCTAATGGCTCCCCTATAACAATGTACTTCCTCTGTTGCAGACACTAAAAAAAAATAATTTGGTGCTTTGACTACTCCTCACCTAGTTTCTCCCTCCCTACCATGAAAGGGGCTTGAAAGCCAGGACAATTTCCTATTACTTCTCATCTCGTGCTTTTTGAATCTTTTGGTTCAAACGTTTTAAATATTTGTCTAGTGTATCTCAAGAAAAAAACCTAGAAAGCTAAGGAGAAGTGGCTATTGTTGACCATTTTTTCTGTAAGGTAAGCTGATATTCTCACATTTTCATGTCCTCAGGTCAAGAAGTTTGAGAAAGAAGTACCAAGTATCACCCACCTGCAATAGTCATGAGTTGTCATTTCTTTCAGTTCTTAAAGTTGTATCTCTTCACTTTACCGTATGTTGTTAATATACATATAATGTCTATAACATGTATCAATTGTTTACCAGGGAGAGAAGCCTGTTCCCTGGAATGTCTTCAAAGTTCAGTGCATCCAGGTACTGTTTTATAAATAGTAGACGTCTCTGGGTTTTTGTGTGTACGTGGGAAGATCAGTACTTTAAATTGCTAATATGAAAGTAAGGAATTGTTGCCTTTAACAGGCAAAAGAATGTAATTCCTACCAAAGTATTTCTGTAAGTGTTTCTGTTAGTTTGGTAGGACTTATTCTTTGACCACAACTCACAGCCTCCTTGCTTTATGGACTTCTGACACATACCTGGAGAAGTAAGGTAGAATCAACTCCAACAGCTCTTAAAAAGCTTTATTCTGAGCATGAAAAAGTTCTCCTCAGGTGGCATTCCTCCAGAACATAACATGCATTGCCAGAACTGCAGCTTTCTGTAGACATACTTCAGTATGTCAAGCTTCAGTAACGTACAAGCACGCTTACAGTTGCACATAGTGCAAGTGTTATACTTATGCTGGTCACTGCAGTTTATACAGAATTATTTACTCCTTTAAAAGAAAAAAAAAAGTAAAATGAAACCAACTAAGAGTATTTCTCAGAGTTTTAATTTCCAGTATTCCCCACGTCTCTCACAACAGCATTTTTTTTTCCTCAGGCTCTCTTTTAAACTATGATTTTGTTATGTTTCTCTATCAAACTGAAGCCTATAATCTGCAATGTGAATTGGCAAGTTGCCATGTACAGCAGATGGACTTGAGCATGCTTCTGCCAAGGAGCTAGTGTGTGCACCAAGCTCCGCGCGTGTGGCATCCATTTCCTAACCAGAATGTCAAAACAGCTGTCTGTGAAGGACTTTTGCATCTGTACTAACAAGATCTGCCAGAAGTTCTATAATTTGGAGCATGGTTTCTATCTGAATAATTTGAACAGTTTTAACGTGCCCAAAGTTGGAGCAAAGGTCTCTGAGCTCTGTGTGATTTACACCAGTTCATAGGAGAATTATCCTGCAGGATGGTGAGGGTTTGTCTGATGTACATCCATCTAGCTGTGTTCATGAAGGTGCTAAAGAAGCAAGGCGGGAGAGTCAGGACTGTTTTGGTAACCATTTTAGAGTGGTTTCAGAAGTTTCTGGTTCTGTCAAATAGTACAGGAATGTAAAAAGCCATTTGGGTAAGTGGGGAGTTTAAGAGGATTTCAAGGAAAACAGGTGCAGCCATAGCTGGTGCAAAGGGAAGGTACGTTATCAGCAACTGGCAGGTCCAGGAGGGAGAAAGCAGAGAGTTCCTGTCCAGTGATGCTTCTGGGCCTGGTGGGAAACAACTTCTTCTGTCACATTCCCTGCAATTTTATATAAGCTTGTGTGCTTACCTGCTTGGCCTTCACCTTCATTCATGGGATTGGTCTTAACAATTGCCCCCAGTTTTTTCTTTTATAGGGCTTTTCTCTTAATTAATAAACAAATTTGAAGAACTCATTCTAAAAAAAAATTTATTTCTCCATTTTATTAATCTAGCACTAGCTGTCTGACCTTTTGTTTCCAATTACAAATAATCACTTAAATTTTCTCAGGCATTATGAAATGTCCATGATGAAGGTGTAGTACTTGCCCTTTGAAGAGACAAGAAACCAGCCATTTCTGTCTGTAGCTGCATCTTGCCAGTGAAGTTAAAAATGTTTTGGAACCTTTCCCCATTAAAAGTTGAAATAATTGCTCTATTCTGGATGGGTTTTTTCCTTGCTATTATAGTGCCTTTGCTCTCAAAGGCCAAATGGCATTTAGAATGATGAATGTTTTGTTTCCTCTTTCCTTCCCTAAAGTACATGGCAACAATGTCTACTAGAGATTTCTGAGAGGACCAAAAATGCATTTTCCTGATCAGTTTTGTATTCACTTTAAATTGCCCTTTTTAGGATATGTAGCACATTATCAAATCACCTGATTTTCTTTTTCTCTGATGGTACTCAATCTTTCAGACTGGGGAACTGGGATTAATAGTCTGTGGTAAGATCAACTAACTACTGAGATCCATGGGATCACGTTCTGTGGCATAGTTTATCCCACAGCAACACCATGGACTCTTGAGCACTCTTCCACTAAACACGTTCGACATGTCCTTGTAGCACATCTTTATGTTTAAGAGATGTTAGCGGTAATTAGGGTCCAAAGAGTTTGGGATGGCTTACTTTATACTGGTTTTTTTGTACTTCCTTCTTATTTTGAAGAGAAGTCTCAGATTCTTAGGTATCGCTACTTTCCTACTTTGCTTGTGTTCCCTGTCTCTGTAAATCTCCTGTCCTGGCTTCGACTTTAGATAGATGTAGGGTGACTATTATATTGGCTTGTATGAAAGTGAGGGCTAGCTAAATGCATCGGATGCATCAATATGTTGAAGCTAATACAAACCACTTGTAGAAAAACGAAGTAACCTGAGGGTACTATTAATTTTAGATTAGGAATGCATCAAAGAATGAAGGCTAATCCATTAAACTAGAATTGTTTTGCTATGATTCTAATGTAAATCAATGTCAGAAAAGTAAAGATATTAGCAGCAACGAAGCAGTTTCACCAAGATCAAGCCAAGGCTTGAGAGATGTCCTCCTCTTTCTTGTGGGTTTGCAATTGTTTTTCTTATTCCTCATACAAAATTAATCAGTAACACTGGAAATAATTCAGCTCTAGACCGAAAAAATAACTCCTTTTGAGACTCCCCTGATGTCTACATAGAACACAGACCTGGGTAATTATGTACAAGAAGCAAACACTGAAAAAAGCAGTAATAAAACAGGGATTTTTTTTTCTTTCCTGGCAGTTCTTTCAACTATTGGCACTTTCTATGACAACAGGTAAAAGCTATGGGGAGGAGTGTGACTTTTAAGTCAGAAATATCCTTTACATTTTTGCAGTTTACTATGCAATGCTTTTAACTATTAGAGTGCATCACCTACAAAGAGCTGTCCCCATGTGCCTCTGCCTTAGTCTTTGAAGGTAAGAGGCAGTCGCCTGCTATGGGAGCCTGCAACCACAGACCCCAGGCTTCACAAGAACAGCTCCTGCTTCCTCCCTTTTTTAGGGAGAGATGTTTTCGTGAGGAAGTCCTAATTTTGAATATTTTTATTTTTTTTTAACTGGAGTATTTCTAGCAGTTTCCCTTCCATTCCAGTGTTACAGCATATTCAGGCATAGCTGGGATGAGGCTCCAAACAGCCAGTGCCTTTGACTGGGCACAAAGGAAGCGGTTTCCTTGGCAACTGCAACCCCAGAAAGGTCCCCAAACAGCACTTCCACCTGCCTGAGATTTCTTTTTAATTTAGGAGTTTGCACATCGGCTTTGCATGGAGAATTGGGTTCTATCTTAGGGCTTTATTCATAACATAAGTTGCTTACAGGAATAATGTAATTTTTGCATATGAATTTATACTTTGGTCTGACTGGCTTACCGGAAAGATTGTCGACTTATGTAGTGACAGCGGATGCTGCAGTAGCACACGGTGGGATTCAGGAAGGACATACAATGCTTAAGCTACAAAAATTAAAACACTGCACAGGAGAAAAAAAATCTGTCTAGAGAAGAGTTAGTTTGCTCCTATGTCTATGTTAGAAATTATGAGATCAGGGAAACTGCCAAACTTGTGTATATCTTTGGGTTTTAGTAGATTTGTTAGCTTTTAAGATGAAACAGCCAAAGAGAAGGCCCTTGCACAAGGAAATACTAAACACGGGTGCTGTGACCCCACCAGCCCCGAGGCCCGGCTCCGCGGCCCCTCAGCCCCACTGCTAAGTTTGCAGAGGGACGGGCGCTCTCACAAAGAAAGATTCACGCCTGCTTCTGGGGTGGCTCAGAGCAGCCCCTGGAAGTTTAGGCGGTTGATGTGAGATCATGGTGAATTCAGCGAAGCTCGGCTCCCTTCACCCCCACGTAGGCCAGGGTGCCTCATGGCTGCCTCTCACCTGAGGCCAGCCCACGGTCTGTAAGCTGCTTCTCCAGAGTGCAGGAAGATAAAAGGACAGCCTGCTGCTGGTTACTGGGGAGGGTTGAAGCTTGCTATAAAAACGTCTGCCATTGGAAGAGTTGGAAAGCAGCTAAAGCAAAGGCCTGTTCTTGCAGCACTGCGCCACAGCAGTGGGCGCCATCTTAGGCCGGCAGAGACCCCCCGGGTCCCACACAGGGCTGGCACTGGGAGTAACTCAGGAACGGTCCTCCGGCCTCAACGCCTCCACAACCAGCAAAGACACAACCTAAAAGATACCATGAATGCTGTAATGGCAGGCTGCAAGACTAGAATCTTGGGAGACTGACCCTTAACAGCTATTTTCTTTCAAAATGCAATTTAAAGCCCAAATATGTTTACTCAGCTCTTGGCTTTCAAATATCATCAAAAATAGCCACAAGTGAAAGGAATTGAGCTTGTGCTTCCCACCCAGAGTGCTATGGAGATGCAGGACTGTCTCCTTAAGAAGAAATAGCTGTGCTGCACAGGTGACACCAATTACCCCCAGCCCAGGCCCGGCTGAGCAGGAGGAAATTGCAAAGAGCTACAGCAATAAGGAGCTGGAGCCGGGGCAGCCCCTGGTACACGACCTGAGGGAGAAGAGGTGAAGGAAATAACCTTTGAACTCCAAATACGAGTGAAAGCGGAGCATTAGTTGCATGGGCAGCACAGCCTGGGTGAGTAAAACTCTCTCCATGATTGTAAGCTAGACCTAGAGGACAAAGGTGAAGCCTGAAATCAATGTTTCTTACCAAGACAGATGTTCCTCAAAGGTACAGTGTTGCTTTTTGGTGTTGTATTTTTAGTTTAGTTTTGTGAGACTGTCCTGCCAGGGAAGCTTCTCTCAGGTTTGACTGGTGCTGTCACTTGGTGCATCTGGTGATGTCTGGTTTTGCGGTGAAGATTTTGGGATTTGTGTGCACGGCAGTGCTTCTCTTGTACTTGTGGGGACTAAAGCTTACCAGAGTACGTGGGGGGAGAGAGACACCATTGTTTTATCCTGCTTTTGATGTGAGGCTCCTTCTTCAGCTTGTTATGCTTTCCTAAAGGTCTCTGCTTCTGTGAATTGGCTGTCCCAAGACCATATTCCTCGGTAGATTGTGTGTCACCTTCAGATTTACCAGTGCCAAATTTCATGAACAACTACACTTCTTTTGTTTGGTTGGGGTTTTTTCCTGTGTAAGAGATGTGTCTTTTTGCAGCACATGGACATTCAGATCCTAAGTAAAGGGATTTTCAGTCACTGCTGCAACACAGGGAAATAAAAACAGAAATCATGTTCTACTGCTTTGGCAAAACTGTGTTTATGTTATAAATCTCTACCTAATATTTCCCTTTCCATGAACTGCACCTGGAGAGGGGGTGTTTGTGCTATTTAGCTTTACGTATTGGAGTGAAAGCAGCCAGGTAGCTCCTCCAGCAGCTCTGGGGAGTGCCTCAGAGGCGTAGCTGCTAACCGAAGCAGCTGCAGGTGATAACTAAAACTAAGCAGTGTGACTGTCCTTCCTCCACCCGAGTTCCCAGTAGCCAATTAATATTTCTTGAACTTGAGCAATGAGGCTCAGAGTGCAGCTCTGTGCTTAACAGGAAGAAGAAAAATTCTTCACAGCTGCAGCAGCTATTTCAATCCTTCTTTGACAGAGCTCTTTTAATATGATACTCTTGTCTCCCTGGCTCCTGCTACCATGGAGGTATATGTTATGTTGTTAAGGGACTTTGTGACATTGTCTCTGTTGTTATTATCCCAATAATTAATATGTAACTTACTTGGTAACACTTCACAATATAACTGGTTTTGTTGTAATGAAATAAAGTCAACACCAGAACCAGGTTTCCACAACCTCCAGATTTAAGCATGGGTGGAGGGGAGGAGAAGTTTCTTGTCTTTTCCAAGCCTGTGCTCAGAGAATGACTCTAATACCCAGTGGAAATGCTCTGTCAGCAGAGAAAGACTAATGAAAAAGAAGTAGTTTTCAGGTATAGCAGGAGTCAGAGCTCTGTCGGCTTTCCAAAGCACTAGCTTGATTAGCCTCTCCCTTTCTGGTCACCTACATAACAACATTTATTCATTTCATATAATGCTTCAGTGAAACTCATGAGTCCTCAAGCTAAATACGGGCATATGTGATCTCAATGTATTAATGTCTCCCTCTGGTTTACATGTCACTAAAATACTGCAGACCCGCTGGCTTGTTGGGTTATATATATGTGAGAGAATAAATCGAAGAACATAAACTCTGTGACAGCAGTGTAATGAGGAAGCAGGCAATGATCAGCCTAATGGGAGGGTCAAAAACATAGCCCAATAAATAAAGGGGAGATGGAAGTGTCCCCATCAGCTAATATGTGCACATACGGTTATCTGTTTACCAGCTGAGCCCCTGCACAGCTGTGGGGGATCAGAGGGACCTGCCTGCTATTGCCAGCTCTGCCGAGGGTGAGAGTAATCAGTCTGAGCTCCCAGTGCTCTGCTTCTCTGGCAGTCAAGCCCCTGACTTCTCTCGTTCTCATTTGTGCTTGCTAGAAAAACAAGGAAACTGGTGCTTGAGAGGAAAGATGAGTTGCTTGCCTGCTTTTGCCTGAGCTTGCTTCCCATGCCCTGCTGCAGGTCCTGCTTGCAGCCTTTGGTAAATTGCTTGGGTGGTGATGTCCCTTTATGGATTTTGGCTGAAGGGTGTCAGGGACCAAGGTTCCCACTTCTTCCTTTTAAAGCTGTGTTTAATAGGGACTTTGGTTTCTAATATTAAAATTCCTCGAGTTTCTTGGAGTTTTGCCTTTTGGCGTACAGAGAATTCTCTTTGTGATTGAGCTGGTTAGTGCCTAGCTTGGGTTCAGTCTTTTTACTGATGAAGCTGCTTGGCTGTCGTCTTCACTACAGGGGTATAAAAGTGAAGTGTTACACTGATGAGGTTATTTTTTTTTTGAGCTCCTCTTCCCCAGTGCTTCAGATCCACATTTGACAGTGCAAAAGTAGTTACCAACACAGCCATTTTTTTTGTGATATCTTAAGGAGTGGATGTACTTGCTACATCTTCATAATCTTATATATAGATAGTACCAAAATAAAAACATTGTTTCTCTGCCTTTTAGCTGCATTTCTTAAGATTGTTCTTCATTAGTTCTCATCATTCCAGTGTCTTTCCTCTACTCCTGCTCTAGCTTGCATTCATCCTTTTTTAAATGTGGGAGATAATTTCATGTATAGGTTTTCTGGTAAGGGCTGGCACAGTGGTAGTCCCCCTTGAATGCATAGGTGCCTTAAGGAGCTTTGCACAGGACCTGAAATTTCACACAGAGTGGAATGCTAGTCTTGCAAGATATGTTTTTGTTGTTGTGTTTTGGGTTGGTGTTGGGTTTTTTTTCATTTTTTGTCTTTTCTGAGAAACAAGGTCTATGTAAAGTTTTGTTCCTGTCAGTTGGTGGTGTATGGTACATGTGTGGTTTTAGTCTTAACATGGGTCTATCTACACTGCTCTGTAATGTGGACCATCTTGATATCTTCCACTTTAAGAGAAGTCATATTGACTGAGAGCTAGAAATGCATATAAAGTTGTCTTACAAATTTCCTTGCCTCTTAGCTTTGTTATGATGACAGTCTAAACAAAATTGTCCCGAACTTCCAGTTGCTGATTTCACCATTGTTGACTGCAGCACGTTGTTAAAGTGTTTAAGCTAACTAGATGGAAGTCGAAATTTTACACAAAAGAGTCTTGTCTTTGCTACAAAACAGTAAATGGGCAGTTAGTGTTTGTGGACACTACAGAAATGAGCAGTACTGACCGTGCCATGAACTACAAGTTCTTTTCTTGGAGCTGGCTACCTTGAGATGACATTGTGGGATTTTTTTTTTCTGTCCCATGTTGACTTGCACATAAACTTCAACCCATTCAGACAACATTTGTACAATTGGAAGAGTAATGAATTAGAAATGTCAGTTCACTTCCACAATTGTTAAGGGTTAATGATAACAATGTTATTGCTGTGATATTCTTATTAAAAAGAAATGTGAATGGTTTCATTTTGCATTCTGTGAGTACATTTATGAGATGTGTGATAGTAGAGAAAATTGTAGCAGGTAATTTACCAATTTGCTTATTTGTCTTTTTAGATGCTCCTATTTTTCTTGTAATATTATCTGGTATCTCCTGCCATTATTGGTTCCTTATTTGACATGTGCGCATACACACACACATACACATGTGCACTCAGTAGATAATGCATGAACTCAAGATCTGACAGCAAAAGACACCAAAAAAAGCAAAGGGACCATGATCTTTAACTCACAGGAAGGAAACTGATGTTCAGTGAGAATAACTCAGTTGGTGCAGCAATTTCCAAAAGTGGTATACTCCCAGCATAAATAAATACAATTTCTCTACTTTGGAGTTTGAGGTTTTGTATGTATGATTGAACTTTGTAGTGTCTTAATCTGAATTGTTCCTAGGAGGAGAATAATTGCAGCATCTAGCTACGATGATAATGGACATCATAGAAGCACCTCAGTAGAAAAGTAGATCTTATATATTGTGATGATGTCATCTGAAGGTTGAATAAATGAGAGAATCTCAGTGTTAAGGGGGGTAGGATGTGTCAGAGATGAAATAGGAAAAAAAAATGCAATTTTATGAAAATAAGATGGATGATGTGGCAACAGATGTAGGGCATACTCCATGGGTCACTAATAGAGAACAAATTTCCCTTCCTCTTGCATTCAAGTTACACATGAGAGCTTTTTGCAGTCAGACTGCTGCCCAGTATTTTTGCTTCTTCTGTTTGTTCCCTTTGGATATCAATGTCTAATTAACTTGCCAGGTAATCTACTCTGGCCAAGGAGAGCATAGCACAAAATAAATCGGGAGAACAGAAACTGATGGTGTCCTCTGTGTGCCTTCAGTCCTGGGCTGACTGCAGGTGCTCTTAGCTGCCATGTTTTCTTGCTTGGGGAACTTGTTTGGCATAGATCATCCTTCAGGTTTTCTAATTTATATAAAGGAGCCGTATCATGTTGCAGGATACTTAAGATTAAAACCTTCAAAGGAAGCCACCAGATTAATAGGAATGGGGGAAATAGGGGACTATCTTCATGATGCAAATGTGAAAGTGAGATATAAAAATTATTTGGCGGGACCTGTGGTGGAGGAATGAGCGCAATGATTTTTATTTTTTTTGTTTTCAGCCAGTGTCTAAGCTTTAACCATGCTAGCGTTCTTCTCCATGAAGAACACATAAAAGAAATCTTGTGAAACCATTTGCTTTATATCGTGTACTCACACCCTACTTGTGAGTGCCACGCAGCAGAAAGGCAGAATGAGTGTATTTTTAAACCACTAAGAAAAATGTTGTTGAAATATATAAAGCTCTTGAAAACAAATCTGTTATACGGAAGTAAAAGCTATTAAATCAATGCTGTGCTTCTCTATTTAGTAATTTCTATATATCTTGTACTGATACAAAGATAAACATAATTTTAAAAGCCAACAGATTCATGAACATTGTGTGACAAGCCAAAATATCTGTATATTACAAAAAGATAATCAACAGATCGATAAGCCTGCCTGAAACAGTTGTCTTGCAGTAGTACTGAATTTTATTTTTTGCACCAGTTAGTGTTTTCTGAAGGGATGATTTTGCAGTAAAACAGAGTTGTGTCATAACTGGTTGCTGGGTCACTGCTTTTTATGGCTAAGGAAGAAGAAAGATCTGGTCTGATTTTTATCTCCTAATTAGCAGGGAACTTGATCTGAGTCCAGAGCTTATTCATAGGAGGCCAGCCAGGCTGTCTGAATGAAGAAATTACACATCTCAAATGACCTTGGATCCATACCATGCTTCTGGTGACCCTGGTCTCCACTGGCTTCAGCTGTACTGAAGGAGAGCTGCACCATATGGTGCAGAAGGGCTGTCGAGAAAAGGTGTCAGCTGATGACTAAGAATTACTTTTTGATTCTGGCTCTAGACAACAGAAAACAGAGGGGAGGGTGCAATCCTTTAACTCTGGCTTCATTTTTAGACATTCTCCAATTTGGATCTCTTCTTTCCATCCTTCAAAAGCATCCAAGGAAGTGGAGGACAGATTAGCATGTGCAGTTGCTGATTGCTTGAGTTCATTAGAAAATGCATGCGCTGTAACCCATAGCGATTTGTCCATGCAATGGCACTGCTTGAAACATTGCAGAGTTGATAGAAATCAAAACAGTGTTGACTTTGAGTCTGTTTTTAACACTGACACCTAATTTAAATAAATACCAGATGGGACAGAGGCAGTTTGTCTAGGTAATTACATTATCCCCACTCGCACAATGCAGTACTGTGGCTTCAGCAAAGATATGCATGGAAGCATCCGGCAGCTGGGATGCTTCCACAGCAAGGAGAGGCAAGGCAATACCAGCCAAAGTGGGAACAGAGGGAGAAAGACGGCTCACCCTGTGCCCAGGATTTTGGTACAGCCTGGAGAAGCTTCTGAAAGTGTAGGAATAATTAAAATTAATATGCACGTAAAAATAACTGCTTGGCTAAAAATTACACTTAAGTGTGAAATTTAAAGTACTGCAAACAGTAAAAGAAGTGGCTGGTAGCTTCTGATGCCTTTATTTTATAGCAGTAGAAATGGAAAAGGGAGCTCAACATAAATTGAGAAAGGACATTTAATTAGTAAAAATCAAGCAAGTAGCAAATCAGTCCAACTAATGTATTTTAGATTTCGTACTTGGAGACATCAACTATCATAGAAATTTCATTAAACATGATAAGTTTAATTATTTTGTCCTTAGTGAAGAGTGCTAATTAACTTGGCTGTGATAAATATGCATCTGAATATAATTTTGAAATCCCTACAGATCCTAATTATTCTTAAAGACTGAGGTGTAGACCTTGCTATAATAATCCTTTTTTAAAGTAAAGATTTCTTCAAGGGTACCACCGATTTCAAAGGTGAGTAATTTTTTTCTTCTGAAAAAAAGGAGGCAATTTTTGATCAAAATCTGAGGTGAAATTATGAGGGTTCTGAAAATAACCTTGAAGTGTGTATCTTGTTCCTAGCCATGGATTCTGCCTATGAATTGAAGCCAAATGAAAATCTGCAAAGCGGGATTGGTTAACTGCTAACCATTGTAGCAGCTTTGAATATGTAATCAGTTTGTATATAAGAATAGCATTATTCACACTTGAAGGTAAAAATGAACAATATATGGCAAACCCTCTTAGCATACATCAGGCCTTAATTTAGGGCCATTGTCTTGTAATCACAATGGAGTGAAGATCATCCTCCAAAATAATTTTAAAATCCTGCATGTGTGCCATTTCTGGCGATTCAGAATTCATGGTCTCCCTGACTATTGACTAGATCTATGACTCTCCTGAAGACCAAGACAAGAAAGGGGAAAAAAAAAAAAAAGGCTTTCTCTAAAAACTTTTTATTTTGAGCATCTCTTTGGTTTTACTGCCTAGAAAACTTTTACTACAACAAGTCTTTTTGCATTCAAATAGATGGGCTAATGATACTATTGGGTTATTCGTTCTATGGTTTCCTTTCTTGGCTTCTTGACAAGCATAATTATAAATTAAAGTAGATGCAATTCCTTGATGTAAGAATAAAGTTAAGGTGTCCTAATTAAAAATTGAGTCAATATAGGTGTGCGAAGGTGTTTCATAGGTTTGCTTGTTTTTTTATTATTCAAATCTCTTCATGTCAGGATATGTTACTTTCTAATCCTTGACCCTGTCAGCTAATCAAACAAAAGCATGCCTGTCTTCTAATTAACAAAATAATTTCCCTTGTGGATACAGATGTTCCTATAAATCTAAGATAAACAGCAGTGAAATTAAAGTGCAGTTCAAGTTTCTGAAATTTACGTTGGAGTACCAAAATGCCATAGTATTAAGTGTTTGAGGAACTGTTACTCAATCACTCAAATGATTCATATTTGGGGTTTTTTTCTAGTTAAAAGGAGTGTTTTGTCTAAATTTTAGTATCAGTACTAAAAATAGTGCTTTGGCTACATGGTGGCCAGGAAATACTCTCTGTCCTCAAAATGGGATAATTAAAAGCTGAAAAATGTAAGATGAGTCTGATTTTTGTCAATGATCTATCACTAGAGCCTCTTAAAGTTGCAATAATACAAGGGACACGAAAAGCAAAAAGGATATAAGTGCCTCAACTTACAATGGTAATGAGCACAACAGTTTGCTGGAGTAGCTGTAAATCAAATGTACTGTAGCTATAAAAAGCCCATAAGACATTTGGATGTGATCCTGGACTGCTTCTGCAATATAGAAGCTGTGCATACAAATGAGAAGTCATCCATATTGTATTATGGGGAGGACTGCATTATGGAAACTGGAAAGATGATAATAGGAAGTTGGTGTTGGAAAACTACTGAAGCTGAGCTTCATCGTTTTGGCACGAATGTAGGGCAATTACATTTGGGACAACATCAATATCAGTTAAATAGAGGGAATGCAATAAGGAAGGAATATGTGATCATTAGGAGTATAAATTAAATTAAATTCTGCAGATTGGAGGACTGTATATTTTAACTTCATTTTAGCCTGACTTCCCCCCCTGCCCCCCCTTATTTATTTCACTTTGTGCTTTATGACTTTTAACCTTTTCTTTTTCTCATGGTCTGGCTAATGCTTATGGCACCTTCATGCTGCATACTGAGCTTAACAGAATTCTTTAAACCAAGAACGCTCTTGGAGTAGACATTAAAAAATCAATGTTGTATGTATAACATAGGGCTGAAAATGAAAGAAGTTGGACAGTGCTGAGACTGAACGGATATCTAGAAGCTCACCTGAAAATGAATTTTTTTCAGGAAAAATATTCCTATAGATTAAGGTAACGGTCTGGGACTCGAGGACTTGCATTCAATTCCTGACGCTGTCATGTCTTTGTTCTCCACCTGTAAAAGCAGAATAGCCTTCTTTCCTCTCCCCTGATTCCTATGTACGCCTTTGCTTTCTATGTCTTTAATAATTTGTAAGTGGGGACTGGCTTTCACAGTGCAGTGCACTTAATTAGCGTTCTGATTGCATTTGGAGTCTAGGTGTTAATTCTGGTGTTTGTATTATTGTGACGGCATTTAGTATTACCACTTGTTATGGTAATATTAATGGATTTTCTTCCCTGAGCATTATGTTGGGATAAGGCTGGGACTGCATGTGCCTAGTCTTGTCTGGGAGGATCTGTTCCATAGTGGCCATAGGCTAGATCTAGTGAGAAAAACCTATAAATAGGAGAATGGCGGCCTGAATTCTGTCCTTGTCTGTGCCCTGCTCTATGAACTGGCAGGCTTTTTTCCTGGTGATGGGCCTCAGTTTCTCAGCATCTGGGTGCAGAATAATAGCTCTCCTGTGATGTGAGACCTGGGTATTTGCTAAGTGTCTTGAGCCCTGGAAGAAGATTTCTTAAAAGCGAGATGAATTGGTAGCAGCTGCCTTATCTTACAGAGACCAGTTAAGTGTCATAAGTGCTTTGAGTAAGATTTTTATTTATTTCTAGTTCTTTAAACAAACAAACAAAAAATCCATTAAGAGAAGGAGACGCTAAGAAAATGGTGGAAGCTTTGAATGTAGGTGGCAGGAGTTTGACTTCGATGTGTTCTAGATTAAACACCCATAAGTCATTGCAGTGCTGAATGGTGAGAGATCACACAGACATGCAATTCCTGTCAGAGAATTCCAGGAAGAAATAAGCACATGTAGCCATAGACAGGGGAAGTGGTAAAACTGTTCATTTGGGAGTTTTCATCTAGCTTTGTAAGTTTATTATGATCATTCTTAAATGTCTTAGCCAAGAGAACAGCCCCATTGTATTAAACTGCACAAGTACACCTTACCAAGTGGTTCTGAACTTTGGAAACTGTGGGGCTTTTTTAAATAAAAGAGAGAGAATGTTGTGGGGAAGATAGACAAAAACTAAAAACAATATTGAGATGGTGCTATGGCATGTGAGTCGTAGAGATGACACTATATCCATTGAGCCACGCTGCCCCCATAGGGTTTGATTGCTGCTTTTGATGGATGCAGGAATGCATCAGATAGCTGCCCAGGCCTTCTCTGCAGGTTGTTCACACCATGTACTAAGGGATACTCCCTAGAAGCTATGAGTTTGTTTATTGTCTGTTATTGGTAGTCTGAATGAAGGGTGGGCAGTAATACTGCATCACCATCAGCACACGACTGAATGTTGGATTGCCTATAGCAACATGCTGCTCTGGAGTACATCAGTGTTTGCAAATAGCTTAGGCATTGGGTCATAGAGCAGATTTATAACACAAATGCATGGACAGTTTAAAATAAACCAGCATAGCTGAAAAGGGATAATTGTGAAAGAACAATTGTAGTCTTTCACCATCTTCAGACCTTTCAGCCCCAGGGAGTGCAGAGCCCAAGGAGGGAGGACAGGGTATATAGTAAGTATTTTCCCTGCCCTCTCCCTTGGTCTGGCTCTTGCCAGGAAGATTTGATGTCTGAAAGAACTGATCTGTTAAACCTCAGTGCAAGAAAGACCTTATGCACTGGGTTTATCCTCATTGCATCTTTGTACTGCTGAGACAAATGTTTGGAAGCTGCAGTCCTGTTCTTTTCCCCTCAGTGCTTCTTACTATAGCAAGCAATAATCATCCAGAATTTTCATGAGTTGTGTCATATAATGGCCATTTTCTTACCTCAGGGATTAGAAGGGAAATGTGCCTTTAGATCCATCTGTTCATAAACCAGTGGTGATGCATTGGTCATTCAAGTTCAAGATTTGTGTGACCAAATGAGTTCATGCACAAAGACAGTATCTACCACAATGCCTGTTTGCTCTTGGTCCCAGTTAGTCAGTGTGGGGTTGCTTCTTTTTACTGTACCTACTATCCTTGCAGTTCTCCAAGGCAGGTAAGATTATTTTCGACCCTGTTTTTTCTCTGATCTGATTTTAAAAGTTGTCTTGAGGGTGGAAATTCACACTGTCTATCCAGAAACCCACCCAACCCTAGCTGATTATTTTTTCAACACATGCAGACAACTAAAACGGCCATTTAAAATTGTTGCAATTGAATGTTCAATTCATAGATTAGTCTGTCAAAAAGTAATTGTTGGAATGTGTTCCTGTTATATCAGGTAAAGTGAGTCTAACTTGATTTAACCATTAAGCCTCCCTCTTCCTGAAATGCTGGCTTTTGACTTTTT
Source organism: Anarhynchus alexandrinus (assembly GCA_008711295.1). Taxonomy (NCBI): domain Eukaryota; kingdom Metazoa; phylum Chordata; class Aves; order Charadriiformes; family Charadriidae; genus Anarhynchus; species Anarhynchus alexandrinus. The sequence continues at coordinate 222,984 of VUYV01000208.1, read as the reverse complement.
TCTTTTTTTTTAACTTCTCGCATTTGGAAAATGCCAATAGACAAAAGCTTGCACTTTAGAGTGGAACATGTGAAAATATCAGGTGTAATATGTAGGTGCTAAATCTGTTGGGCTCTTTAACAGCTTTATTGATTTTTTTTGTCTGGTGATATTTTTGTCAGGAAGAGACATCTAATCCAACTTAAACTGGGGTTACATATAGCCCTAGCAAAAATAATCAGAAACTCCTTATCTGCAATAAGTATATTTATGTACTGTGCTATGCAATTTGGGTACTGTTCTCTTCATTATGTTGGAGTGCTGAAATGCCATTCTGTTCCCCAGAGGCCAAGTGAATGTTATTGGTATGTTTATTTGCTCTTTCCATATACGTGGCACCCACAGTGATTAATGGGAGCCATGTGCATTAACCCCCATTAAAACACTAATTCCCAGATGAGTGGAACATCCCAGAATTGACATTAGAGGGCCAAACCCATCTCATAAGCTTGTTTTATAGACATTCCCATTGATTTCCTCACATTTGGTGGAGATGAGAGACCTGAGATCTAGCCATTACAGAGTGCCCAGCAGCATCCTGGGGTAGGTAAACTCCCCAAATTGCATCATAAACTTTCAAGAGAGTCCTCTTCAGGCTTTCTCTAACTTTCTAATACTGGCCCCAGCTTGTTGGGGCTGGCAGGTAACAGCAGGGTTTTCTTCTACATTTTGTTCTCCTGTAGCACTGGTGGTTTTATTCCTCCATAACATGTTGTTCGAGTCTGATGGATGTAGAGCAAATGCCACCAGTGGACAAGACCATGTTGCAGTTTATCTTTTCCTTGTGAATCCAGTTGGTGATGGCAGGTATGCAGGGAACAATAGAGTTGAGTCCCTCTGGGGCAACGTGGTAGTAGAGGTCAGGATCTTATCATACTTGATGTTGGGTAAAAGTGAGCTAAAAGTTGATTTCTGGAAACCAATATAATGGCAATGTCAAGTTCATAAATTCCAGTTTATCTACCATACTCTCTTTTTGCTCATTATTAGTTGAGAGTAGCTGATTGGCTTTAACAATTAGACAACCTCTAATTCAGTCTGTGTTGTATCTGACAGAATGCTTTCTTCCATCTGGGTGTTCTTTAACAGAAAATATAGGCTTATCTTTTTCTTTCAAATTCTGTTGATATTATTTACTACTTGAAATAGTGTTAGTCTCCTGGGCCTCCTTATTTTCATGCCGGAGCTAGTTGGCAAGGATGGATACCTGTCATGACTTAACACACACATCAAAATAAAATGAAATGGGAACTTTGCCATTTGCCAGTAACGGAAACTATTGAACACAGAGTCATTCTCATATACAGTTTGTGGTGTTTTTTTTTTTTTTTTAAAAAAAAGCTTTCATCTGCTAGACTACATAAAAGAAAGTATTCTAAAAAAATGTTAAAGCATCAAAGCATCATCCTTCTTGCTGTCACTTCTGAAGCAGACCAGAATGAAAGTTGGCGTTGTCTCAGCAGTGGAGTTGGATGCACACAGAGGGACAGCAGCCAAGGTGGCATGTGCCAGACTGATGCATACCCCTGCCACGTTACCTTGCTCAGTGGAGCTGCTCTGTGTATGCGCTTTGGTCAGGATACTGCCCGTCAAATCCTGATGTCTTAGAAATGCTGATTCCTCCCGACTGAACCCTCAGTATATGTGAGCAAAAATAATTAGAGAAATTAAGGGAGCATTAATAGAGCTGCTTTGAAGGGAATTTGAATAAGGATGTTACATGATCTTACTAAAAATAAATAAATAATGGGGGGGGAACTTTTGGGCAGTTATGTATAAACTCTTTATCACTGAGAGGCTATATAGGTGTTCTGTTTGCAATGGTGATCATAAGGAGGAGAAACGGAAATAGTATTGGGACTATCAAATTACTTGTAGTTGCTCACAATATCTGAGCTTCTGCAGGTTACGCAGTAATGTGTCCTGAACCTGAAGAACGTGGCCAAGAGGAGAATCTAGAATCTCAGTGGGAAAAATTGAGAAACAAGGGAGGAAAAGGTAGTTTTTATCCTAGATAATAAACCATTTAGGGGAAAAAGCATAGACTCATTCGTCAGAAAGACCTGTTACACACAGAAACAGTATAAACATACAAAAATACACATTAATATAACTGACACTCATAGACAGTGAGCAATTACCCACTCTAAAAAATGTTTATCTGCTATTTGAATGTCCTCTTTTGCAATGAGCTGAATGTTGATGTAAACTGGAACATAAACCTAAGGGAAACATGTGAGAGAAGGAAAAAATGCAATGCATTTATCCAATTTAATTGAAACCTGCTAATGATAGTGGATGGTTCTCCCTGAGATGCTGTTGGTAAAGCAAAGGAAGTGCCAAAATTATTTTGTATAAATGACTTGCAGCTTTGGATTCATGACCCTTATCCTTCTCTCTGATGTGTGCAGGATACAGTGAGCTGCTCATCACTTAAACCTTTGATAGCAAGGCTGAGGGCATTTCTGAGGCAGAAACTTTCAGTCAAAATGTACTGTGCTTTTACATAAAATTCCTGGGTGAATTTCCGGACATCACATGAAATGTTTATCAAAGATGATCTGTCACTACAGTACTTGTGTGGTCCCTGGCACTGTAGAAGTGGCTCCTGTTGTGTTTAATCTTCCCAAGCCTGTGAAGAAGGGAAGCATTATCAGCTCTTTTTTATTGATGAAGGGTCTGCAATATCCCTTGAGCTTCCCCAAAATGCTCAATCCACAAATGAACCTGATTATTGCAATGCCAAGCAGCACAATGTCTAATGTCAGGCACAGCTCCAGACTCTTTGACACCTGGCTCCTCTCCATCCTCTGGCAGGATGGAGTGAGGTCTCCTGGGGTGATACACAGCACATGGGAAGAACTCAGCATCTCGGTGTGGAATTGCAGAGCAGTGTGCCCGAAATCTGACCCAGAGATGGAATACTAATATACTACCAATAGCAGAGAAAGGTAGAGTGTTTCTGAGAGGAAGGGAACCTTGATATTTGCCCAATATCTAGGTAAATACCCAGTTTCAAGCCTACTACAATGTGAAGGAAGGTGGTTGTGTGCTAGCTGTTTGCAGAACTGAGGATGGTTTTGCTGAAAAACAGAGCCCTCTTCTGTTAGCTGACACTAGTACAAGAGATCATACTTTTTTTGTGCATCAGCAATTAGATGGAAACATATTCACGAACGCTGAGAAGTCATCCGTCATCAGGCAATGATGCATGTATACACTAATGCATGGCAGTAGTTCTGTTATTTATCCATTAGCTCCTCCAAGAATCTAACCCTTTCCCTCAGTATTCAATGCCAATATTTTTGGTGTTACTGTTTGTTTTGCAAGAGGCTCAAACTGTGCCTATCCCTTTTATGAATTTGAATTGTTAATGTGAACATTTGAGCTCATTATAACTCTGAAATGTTTCCTTTGTTACCAGTAACTGACAAACCTGTGCACACTGCTCAAAAAACAGTAAGTGCTATTTCTAGGATTGTATTTTGTTCGGTGCTGTGCACAACAATATGCTCTTGCCTTCGCTAATGAAGTTTTTCTTTAATGAACACAATTAGAGCTAGGCAAACAATGCAAAAAATATTTTCCATGAATATTCATCCAGAGTCTCAAATGAATTCCCTTCAGTTATGTTTGCACCCATTCATTGTCCTCTTTTAGTGAAATTTTCCAAGTTTCAATCTTTGATGCTTGAGTAATGAGGGGGGAAATTAAGTTTCAGCTCAGGGGTTACCCTTGTAATGTTATCTAACTTATTCCTGTTGGTACTTGCATCTCTGCAAGAATATCTGGGTGAGGAACTAGTGTTGGACAAGAAACATGCATCTGGCCACTGTAACAATGAGTTTGGAGGTAAGACCCAGGTAACATAGAGCCAAAAGCAGGAATTTCTGGAGAAGAAAAGCAAGTGAAAGAGGTAGGTACAACTGGTGATTCCAAATGAAGGGGGGGTGAAGTTGTGAAGTTGTGCTCTAGGGAATCCTGCTTTGGCAGGGGAGTTGGACTAGATGATCTCTAGAGGTCCCTTCCAACCCTGAAAATTCCGTGATTCCATGGGGCAGCAGCTCCTGAGGACAGAGCTTTTGGGAAGGTGTTGGGGTTTTCCTTTTTTCTTTTTTTTTTTTTTTTCCCTGGCTTTTAACAGCCAGTTCAAGAACTTTAGTTACTGTCACTGCTGAACAGAACCCTGATCAATGCGCATATGCACACAGTACATTGATAAGTAGTAGTTCAGATTTCAGTATTTAAATAGCAAAAAAAACCCCCAAACTTTAAATTTCTGGGAAATGCTACTGAATAATCCCACAGAGTGAAGAAAGCTGAGGGGTTAATGATCTGGTTTTAGATGTTTTCCTGAAAAGAAAAGCAGCAGCAATTAAATCAATTACAAACTCTTTGCTAAATTCTAATTACGTTTAGCAGTGTGGAAGAGCACAGAGCCTCTGGTGAGGACTGCAAGTGGGTTGAGGAACCTTTCATGTGTACGCTGCTGGTGCAGACATCTCCTTTGGGAGCATCTGAAGTCTCAAATCATGTCAAGGCTACTTGGTGGTCCATGTGAAGCCTCCAGTCAGTCTGTGATGAGTGAGAATCTGTCTGCATTGTGGAAGAGGCAACTGCTAGAGCTGATGTTAGTGCTCAGATTCTAAAGGAGCCTCCAAATGAGACAGCTGTTACCCAGAAATTATAGGAGTGTTCTTTTTCCTCCTCTCATTCCCCTCCTCAAAGCACAAATCACAGCTTCAGTGTTAAATTTCCATGAAATTTCAGTGGAGAAATGGGTTTTCTTTTAAATTCTTCCTCCCTAATCTCCCCAAACCTTTCCTATTCCTAAAGTTTATCCTAGGCTGCTTGGAGGCTTCCTGATCAGGAGGAGTCTAAACTCACTTCATGCCCGTACTGTAAAAGTTCAGTGGTTAAATCTGAAAATGAATAGATGCAGTAATTGACACTAGGAAAAGAGGTTTCCTGTCTAGTTTCCTGAGCATGTTTCAAAAAGACAATTTAAAAAAGCAAAACTATCAAACATTTCCAAGGCAAGTGGTCACTGGTTGATGCCCAAACCAATTCCCTTTTTGGAGGTTGTGGGTTTGGGATAGGGAGGAATATTGAGAGACAAATGTGAAGACCTCACCATAAATACAGAAAGCTGTTATCTTGAGGGCTTTAGGAATTAAAGCTTAAATCCAACCAGCTGATGTATAAGCCAGGTATGTAAAAGCAGATTATTATGCATTTCATATAGAAAGCTCCCACAAGGTCATTTCAAGTTATAAACCATTTGGCTTTTTCATTCCTACACAGTTTCTTTCAGTCCTCAAGTTGAGAGACATTCAATAAGTATGACATGAGAAAAAGGTCTTTTATTTTGCACAGTGTGGTAACTGAACAGAAATAGAAGTCCCTCAATGGAGCAAAGCTTGAGATAGTTTTAGATTTCAAGGTAAACAGCTGCAGAAATCCTCTTACTGCAGAGAAATCATTAAAATGAAAAATCCCTGAAGTATTCAAAGGACACTGCTTAATATCCTGGTATTTGGTTGTAGTTAAACTAGCCACTTTTTTTTTTCTTTTTGTTCATTATCTAACTATGTGGAAGCATGTATCTAAATCTAAAAGACTGTTGTAATCACTTTTAAATGTTACTTAGATAACAACCTTGACTCAAGCTGGCTTAATGTCAAAAGCTGCTGCACTGTGCGCTCTCCTCAGTGAGCTGATTGCAGGGCAACACCTGAAGTCTGCTTAAGGTATAATAGTTATGAGGCATATGTTGTATATGGTGGGGGGGCACAGGCAAGCATGGCTTAATTTCCTGTTTGCTCATATACATCAAATATTTTTGCTGGGGCACCAGGAGAGGAGACAGTGTAGCTGGAGAGGGCACGCTGGAAGTGGCAAGAGGGGTGTTGTGGAAGAGGGAGATGTGCTGTCTACACCTGTGGGCCTGAATGTAACGGAGCACTTAAGCATGTGTTTCAGTTCATTCCTATTCAAGAGAAGCTTTTAGGAATGCAAATGATGCCACCTTGAAATGCAACGGCTATGCAGTTAAAGCTGCTCTCTAAGAAAAGCCAGCTGGCAGCGCTTCGAGGATGTTGTCTCCTGTCCCTCCTGCGAGACCCCCTGTCTCTGACTCCTCATTAAACTGCTAGAAAACATTGCAAAACTCAAATCTCCCCTGTTCCCTCCTCGTCTCGCTGCCTTAGAACTGGTTGCTAAAATCCTTACAGTTTAGCCTAATTAATGTTACTAACCTGGATCTGGTATCTGCAGACATAAGAATAGTAATTATCTTCAATAGTGTTTGTAGAGATTATTTTTTTTTAAAGGAAAGGATGGTGTGTACTTTTGTGCAAAATAGGGCATGAGGTTCCCCTTTGACAAAAGCTTGCAACTTTGTGTGTCAAAAAGTCTTTCTGGTTGATAAGAATGTCTTTTTGAATGATTTCCAGCATCCTCTGTGCTAACCCTGACCATGTTTCCCACTGGCTCCTTGTATCTCAGTGTCGATGATCTATGCTTTCCAAGGGCCTTTTCCAAATGCGCTTCCAAGGTCCAGGTTGAATACTTGGAAATAGATTCACTTGAGGTAAAATACTGAGTATTTACATCATATATGTTGTCTTTATATTTTCTCCTTTGGTTCCCATTTAAGGATTTTTGTACTAGTCAGCCTTTCCACTTAATGTCAGCTTGTTGTCAGAGGGCTAATACTGAAGCCTCTTGTTGAGACAGTTCAGTAATAAACAGTGGGAAAATCAGAAGTGCTTAACAAAATGCACTTGAGCAGAAAGGGTTTTCCTTGAGATTTTCTTTTAAATAAAAGCTTCAGCAACCTCATTGCTAGATCAGCAGTTGCTCTGAATTATGTTCCAGGAAAAATCTTTTTTTTTAAGAGAGTCCTTGTTGCTATAATGGAAAATCTTTTAAGAAACAGACACACGTGCGCTGTTTTTCATAAGGGAAATATGTGTTTGACTTTGGTAAACTCCAAGGGTTTGTATTGTGTTAATTATAAAACCAAAAGTACGGGAACATGCGTGCCCTACTAACACTCTGCTCCAGCAGAGTACTTAATTTGAGGCATGACCACCATTATTCAGAAGCTACGATTGCTTGTTCGTGTGCTTTGCTGTAGCAGGGTCTGAGGCTGGTGATGACAGGCACTGTCAAAGCTCTTCTCGCCCCTTTCTTGCACAGAGGTTTTAGAGTATTGCTTCTATAAATTAGCATTTCTGCATTCTTTTGTCACTGATGCATCGTGCTGGCTGGTTTGTTTTGAAAGGAAAAATGATCAACCAGCCTGGCATAGTGATGGCTGCAAAGATTTGTTCCATAAAGTATAAACAACCAGTTTCCTGTCTTTGACATATAGCATCAAAATATGCAAGGCATTAGTAACTAATTACTACTGGTTTTTGTAACCACTCAGCAAAAGATGTGAGCTGTGACTATTGTGCCAGTTTAGCATGTACATACCACGGTAGTTTGTGTACAACGAATAATCATTTGTGTATTCCTCTTTGTAATCAATGAACATCCTTTGTTATAGGTGTTTATAAAGCATTGGGCATACTGTTAGAGCCATGTGAATGATAAATAACATTCACATACAGAAGGATAATAATGCACTACTTTGCTCTCAAACCAGCAGCTAAATACGGCACCAAAAGGCCAGCTAAATCCCTGACTTCACACCATTGCTCCCCCTTTATGCAGAAGGACTTGTAACAACTGGGAGGTCAGAAGCTGTATTCCTTCCATTGCTCCAGCAGGTAGATTAAACACCAACCTGACCGAAGCAAATACTTTTCAGGTGTTTCTTGGCAGCTCGTGAGGTTTGTGCAGCATAAATTATTAATTCAGATTTAGAATTTTGGGGTTTGAACTGAGTGAATCAATTTGCACTTTCATGCAAATCAAATCAACTTTACACGATTTGGAAACAGCTGAGCTGAGCCATGGAAGCTTTTTAGAGCTTCTCTCAGTTTAGCAAAGAGCAGCTGTAATTCGTGTCACATCTTCTGTCCCTTGGTGCCCCCTTCTGTCTTCTGCTCCCTGCTGAGATTTGTTGTGGGAACTCAACGTTTCTGAAGGATGTAGTCTGGGAAAAGAGATGGTATTAGAATTAATTTATGCGCTGCTCAGTATCTTCTCCTACATGTCTTCTCCTAACAGTGCTCTGAATTTACCAAACTTGTATTCAGTATAATCCAAATTTGGATGCTGCTTAGTTGTGTTGTGTAGAGACTAGGTAACTTCGAATTGACAATTATTTTGATGCCATGAATTCTCTTTTGAATGAGTCTCATGACCTGTTTTGGTTTTTGTTTTTTTACTGACTACCTGTTGGCCCTGTCCCTGTTAATGGCTAAGAAAGCAACTAAATAAGCAGATCTGTAAAATGGCGTCCAGTTTGCAGCAGTAGGTGATTTTTTTCCCTTAACACAAAAAGTAGCATTTCCATAAGGAGTCTTTTCCAGAGCTGAGCGAATAATGATCTCTTCTCTTTATTTTTAATTGAATTTTAAAACCAATTATGCTTCTTTTTTTTCTCTGCACTCTGTTTTGTATTTTCCCTGTCTAGTATTTTAGCAAATGAATTAATTGGTCAACCACGATTGTTCTTGCCTTTTGTACTGTATCCGACCTCCTAATCATTTCTTACAGAAGCTCAGGATTTGTTCCAAGTGACACCCTTCCCAAGCACCCATCCTTTCTTTTTTTTTTTCCTTCTGTTTTCCCCAAACTACTTTCTTTTCACACAAAGGCTATAAAGGTCATAGCATAATTTAAAAAACAACTCTCTGAAACAGTAAGCTTTAAGTGAGTGTTTAAAATAAAAATGGGGAAGTTTGTGACTTCATTTTTTTGATTCATAACTCAAGCATCTGCACTGGTTGCTGTACTGCTGCTAGACTGGAATTAACAATGCAACCTTGTATACCTAAATATTTAAACACTTTTAAATATGTTCATATGACATTTTTACAAAGTAACAAACTTTAGTTTTTCCAAGTCTAATGTTTTTAGGATGTGGAAGTATGTAGTCAGGGATGCTAGGTAACTTGTCAGTCTAGTTAAAACAGTGCCCCTTTTAATGTCTGGCTAAAGACCAACCAGAACCAAAGCCTCAGGCATTAATTGCTGAAGAACTCCAGTAAGAAGCCAGACTGGGAAGTCTGTGACCTGCTCCTGGATGATGTGCAAAACACAACTGCAGCTGCAGACGGTTCTCCTTCTTTCCCATCTGCCTTCTGACAGGTTCATGCAGTCATTAGCATGGATTTCCCCAAATTCTGTTAGCACACTCCCCACCTCTTTATGTACCATATGTTCCTTACTCACCATTGTAGGTCTGCAAATACATATCAGGTTTGGCAGAGATGCAATAAAGAAACCCTAATTAACCATTAGTGTTCGCACATTTTATTTTTTTGTAGTTTTACCTTAAGTGTCAAAAACCACAGGCGAGGTCCTTCAGGATGAAGTAGTTCAGAGCATTCACTAAGGGTTATACTTTGCTATTCTGCTCCCAGAATGAAACTTCTTTCAGTCTCTCTAATTAACACACACAGCTTTACTGGACAGATAGTTTTGTAAAATTCAGATTAAGTCACTGGAAGATGCTGCAAACAAGTCGAGCAGGCTGCCAACAGAAAGCATTTTTATTCCAGCTAATTATTTTTTAATGATACTATTAGTAATTGGAACTCACTGTACACAGCATACTCCTTATAAAGATCTCAGCAAGTTTTACATAATAGTAATGTGAAGCCTCATAACACATTTAAGATTCGGGTGAGTGGGTTTCTTTTATAGCCATTTTATACAGAAGTCACACCCAGGCTAATGCAGTAGTCCCAAATCAAACTCCATCACAGCCACAAGCTTGAGCTTAAAGGTAGTCTGGCTCATGCGCTGATCACTGTTCGCTGTTTTATTTCATTGTTTGGTTTTGTTCCCTCAAGGTGGCGTTCATCATGGTCTCTCATCTCCCATCCCACTTGATGCACCAGTTTAGTCCTGTGCCCTTCACCGGTGCAAGAAGTCACTGCTTGAGATCTCCCTGCTCTGGCACCAGCCGCTTTGACCCTGATTAAGAAACCACAGACAGGGAAGGAAGTCTTTGCGCATCGTCTGCCAATGATTAATATATAATACTTCACCCAGGAACAATCTTTGGGGATAAGAAACTCAACCTGAGTACAGGAGAAAGATTTGTCCAAAGATTCATTTATGTATCGGGCACTAGGACTGTGAATAAGAAGATCCTCTGTTTACTACAGTAGGTCTACCTTGGAAAATAAGGACCTGCCCATCTGCCTTTTTCTCAGTGTTTCCTGCAGGGAAGGAAGTCCACAGCTCTGCTGAGTTCCTTCCTTCAGAGATGCTCTGACCTTCTCTTCCCCATCTCCTCTTTATTCAAATCTGTGCAAAGATAGAAGTTGCAATGCATGAAGTTGCTATTGTCCCTTCCATGTAAAATAAGTCGTTCTTATGTTCCTGTCCAATTCTTGGAATTTAACTCAGTACTTTTATTCTGTGGTCAGGCTGCCACAAAGCAAGTGGTTCTCTAACAATATTTTGTTTAGACAGGCAAAGATACATTCTTCACTGCCACTTCTAAGATATTTTCAGTGTTTGAACCTGTGTGTGCAAGAACAAATGTCCTTTCTCACGGTCTTCTGTAAAGGTGCTTCAACTCAGCTTTTTTTTGTCCTTAAGTCATGGACAGACACTCATGTATAAACAGAGAGAAAATGTGTAAGCTTCGGGATTTTTTGTGCTTACATGAAAATGAGGTTCAGTAGTCATTAGTTCAAAAAATTAAATCAATCCATTGTAAAGCTATGGCTGCAGTAGGTGTTTTTTCCTTCGTTGTTAAATTGTTTTGTACATCTCTGCATGTGAAAGATAAACTATAGGGAGAGGATTTCTGCCATAGGTCATTCTGCTTAACTACTTTTTACCCTTTGATATAAAAAAAAAAAGCACAAAAATCAAAACACAGTAAAGAAGCAAACCAGCTAGTCCAAAAACAGAAAGTGTGCCGAAAGGCAAACACAAAGTCTGCAGGACACACATCCCTCAGAAGAGGGGTAAATTCTGCACCTTCAGATTAGTAACTGAAACAAGAGTGACATTTTAAGGCTGGCAAGAATAGTTTTGGTTGTTTTTTTTTTCCCTCTTCAAGCTGGGAACAAGGGATTAGAGCTCATTACTGCTTAGCCAGAAAAATAAACCACAGTGGAATAACCAGTGGAAATTGTCATGGTCCCTCTCTATGTATGGCTGTCAATGGGACTGGCTGCACTCTGACTAGTGTGTGAAACAGAATAGTCTCTCAGAAGCTGTTTGCTTTAGCATTCTTGCTGCTTTGGCGTGTATTGTCAAGTGAGTAGGCGGTGAGGCACAGTGCCTGTCGTTGATTCTTTTTTTAGTGGGTAGTAAGTCACTTAAGTATATGATTTCTGTTCCGTAGTGCTATTGTCTGCAATGATCGATTTTTATTTTTATTTTTTTAATAGACTTCTAGTTGTGTGGCCTGCTGTACAAGCCTGTTATCTATCAGATACCAGACCTGAGATGTTCCTGCCTCCTGGTTTGTGTTGTCTGTTGTACGCTAATGCGAAGTGCCAGGTCAGATAATGGGATGAGATCAGAGTCATACGCAGCTCTGAAGTGACATTGGATTGCTTCATGGTGCTGTTAACCAATCTATGCCGCTGGAGCCATTTGCCTTTCAGACACCTGTGAGCATTTTCTGTGTTGTCTGATTTGATTTCTTCCTAACGTAATCAGAGTTTTTACATTTGTCCTTGCTGTTTGCTTGGTGTCAGTTGAGAGAAAACCTGTTAAAGAATACAACACTTCATAGCTTTCCATGATTCCTTGCTATTTTTTTTTAACTCTTTACTGCCTGTTCCTTGAGGACAGAGTTCACAGATTATGTGCCTTTTATAGTTATTATAGCTGGATCTTGCACTGAATTTGAGCCAGTAGTTTTTGGAAGTCAGTGGTGCTTTAGCTGCCTTAATGGTTGTGTGCTCTTTTGGGGGCATTGTACTGAAAGTATCAAAATGGTAACTTTTGTGTCTCAATCTAGGCATGACAGTATCTGTGTGGACTGCCTGCTGGGCAAAAGGTTCATGGCATATCGAGATCCTTCTTAATACAGCTGTTTGATCTGTGCCCACCCTGTCTCCTATAGTTGTAATGTAGATTCGTACTTAGCAGTTTTCCTTAAAAGCATAAGTAAGCCTTTTATCTTGCGATGTTTCTGACTACTGGTGAACTCCCCTAGACTAAGGAGCCAGTAAAGTCACACTGGATTTTTCGAAAGGCACCTGTCCGTTATATTAAAGAGCTTTTGGTGGCATCTTACAGGCCCGTGCACAATATGCCTTAGGACACTTTTTGCTTTATGTGATCTTTGTGTGAAATATGTCTTCACAGTTGGCAAACTTGTATTTGCAGTAAACGTCTACCTGGCACTACCAAAGAAGACCTAAAGGATAACACTTTGGCCTCAGTTTTTGTGCTTGGGGAGTAGAAACACAAAAATAAGAATGTACTTTAGAAGAAGCGAAGATCAATGGGTTGTGACAGCAGAAACTTAGAGGTTGTATTCCTGCATTTTACAAAGATTGAATGCATAGGAACGTTTTTTTAAATTCTGTGCAGGTTTCAGTTGCCATAATGTTACTGAAAGGTTGATGTTTAGATAGGAAAAAAAAAATGGACAAAATTTAAGTCCTATGGAACACGTGCCAAAGGATTGTATCTTGAATGTGCAGCTCAATTGTAGACCAAACTGAGGACAAGTATGCTTCTTGAATATAGAGCTATACTATGCTTGCATTTAGAAAGGCAGTAACACAGCTGCATAGTAAGCTCTAAAAAAATTCTTCAAAATGAGTGTTTTAATATCAGGAAGCTTCAGCCCACATATTTTATAGAAAAAGGTCACACCAAGTACTGTCAAATATAGATCCAGAACTGTGTGAGCAGAAGCTTTCTGTGCCTAACTGGGGCATCAGCACGTAGGCTGGAAGCCAGGCAAGTGAAGCGATGTGAGTTAACTTACATTTGGTAAAGCCAGATTTTAGCTTAGTGTTGCAAGGCAGCTTGCCCAGCATTAGTTGGGTTTTAATTGCTCCAGGTTTTTAAAGCAAGCAAATCTTGACAGAGCATCTGTGATAAAAATGGACGGAAAATGTCAACTCTCTTGAAATTAAACAGCCTGCCTTTTTAAGCCTTTTTGTTCTTGAAGATGCAATTTTGCTCTGTTACGCCAGGTCCAGTTCTCATTAGTTCATATGGAATTACACTTGGAAGTGAAGGGCAGATTTGACCTCATGGCTGTCATTATTCTTTTTCACTCTGCAATTACCAACACAGATCAATCTGGAAAAAAACATGTACCTACTTTAATTTTCATTAATGACTGAACCATACCATGTTTCTAAAGGGTACGAGGCCTAGTAAGCATGCTTCTTGTCTCTCTCTTCTGTTTTATTTTTAATGTTGCTTGAATGCTATAGACACCTCAGTAGGTAATCAGGATATCCTTAATTAGAAAATCTACTTAATTGGGACAGCTTCCAGGGAACTGAATTAAGCCTAGTGGTATTTAATTATATTGCTTAGGGAAGGTTCGGTTTCTCTTATCTACACTTCCATCAACAGTGTGTTTTCGAAGCTCTTCCCTTACTCAAAATGCCACTTAGCTGGGTCAAACCCTGTCGATCAGCATGAGTGAATACTGCTTATAGGTTCTCTTCCGCCAACCTGTATGGTTGCCAGAGCAGCTTCTTCAGTTATGTGCAAAACAGGATCCTAAGCTGGACCTGGCCAAGGTAAAATTCACCACTGTTCAGAGAGCCTGGAGCAGGATGATGCATCATGTCAGTTCTTAAAGTGACTGAGAATGAAGTACTGCACAGATTTCTGTAACTCTGGGATTTAGCTGTGGGTACTAATACCCCAGCAGCACCATAAAAACTTTACTGCATAAGCTAACTTTTCAGTTTTTAATGCAGTTCCTCACCAACTAAAGCTGTGTGGAGCATATCAGAGTACTGCTTGATCTGAGCTTTAAATTGGATCAGAAGGTATATACCTCTTTGATACATAAACTTATATTCAAATCCATGCCTCAGTATTTTTCAAGGTTGTTGATTATGTCACAGTATGATAGCACGTTATTCGAATGGAAAGCAGGGGGGAGGGAAAGGCTTAGATATATCGCTTCTGACACTAAAGCCACACATGTGACAGTGAAAAATGAGAATTCAAGCATCGGTGCTGCTGCTAGAATTAATTTGTGGTTCACAGTGTGAACTGTTGATGTGTGATGACCATGTATTTATGTTAAAAATATGCCAGTGCGGTAGAACAGTGCTTTAGTTAACTAGGTCCATTTTCAAATGAAAGCATCGAACAGTTTATTGTTAATTACCGTATTTTAATGTCTTACCTAATAAAAGATACTGTGTCTCTTTGCATAATTCAAAACCTTAAAAATGCTGAACTAGAATGTCTAGAATATCTGCTAGCATTATGATTTGTTTTTAAAGATGTGGTGCTAAAATAAAATAAATCTGAGCTTCCCTCAAATTATCACACACAAGGATTTTACTGATGGAAAGGTTATTGGCTAAATGAGATGTACATACTTCAAACAAACTTTCTTTGAGTAAGTCTCGTGGTACCCCTGCTTTCTTAATTTCCTATCCTGGCCCCAGTATAAAAGTTTATTAGTGCGTCCAGTAGCTTAGAGTATTTAATTAATTTGCATTCCCTTCCTCTTTAAGGGCAAGCTATTTGGTCAATTTTGGCTAAAACCCCTGAGTTTAAAAAGTTAGCTTTTACAAAATCAAATGCAAATGTCTGGGTATTTCTAGCATCATTACTTGTGCTAGAACTCTTGTTGCTCTTCCTCTCCCAAACCAGAAAAAGCTATGATATACAAACCCCAAACACTGCAACCTACAGCAGCTGCATATGAATTAGAAAATGGAAAAGATTCAAGATTGGTTATACACAGAAGTGAAGACAACTAGTTTGTTTCGTTTTCTGATGGAGTGTAACTCAGAAAAGTTAAGCATCATAGCAAATTGTCAATTAAGCACTTTTCTGTTTTAACAGTCACTTTTGGTACATGGCTGGTATAATTAGCAACATACCTGGCATTATAAAGACTGGCATGAATAATGTAATGAATGTAATGCCTTTATTTCAGCCTGCCACTTGCAATACTTGGCTTTTAGTCTTAATGACTGCATGAGACCAGGTTTTGTTAGTACTTCATATTCTAAACAGATAATACTGCTCATCTTGAAGAAGAAATGTCCGACTACACTAAGAGGTAAATCCCAAAGTCTGACCTTAGGGTCCTCTGGTAGCCTTGACTCTGCGGCTGAGGAGACGTACAATGGTAGATGTGTACAGACTTTATAGCTGTCAACTTCTGAGCCACCCACAGGAGCTTCCAGACTGATGAGAAATGCTGACCAAAAACATGCTCTAGCTGTGACTTTTCTAAGTGTTACCCACACATTAAACCCTCCTTTCCACCTCCCCCTTACACGTGTGTGCTCCTCTGTTAATCTGTTCCTGCCTGTCCATGGAGTTTTCAGAGGTAATTGACAGGAGCAGCCTGAAGTAGTATAAACCCAATTTAAACTGGCATACAACTAGCCAAAGAGCAGGCTGCAGTGAAATGAATTAGATTTCTAGCTGACTTAAGACTTGCACAACTGCAGAGCATAAACAAAGCTGAAAGTCAAACTTGGGTCTGTGCTGTTCTGTTTACAAGCAGCTATCTGTGAGCGCAGCCTGCCTGTTGCAAGACATTTCTGTTGATTTTTCATGGAAATTGTCCCATTGATAGTAAGGGCTATCCTGTCATCATGAGGTTTGAAAAGCAGGTTGAAGTACATTCAGCAGCAGGCAAATACTTAAGCTAGGCAGTCAGCCAGATTAGTCCATCCATCTTTAACCGGAAACCCGTATTTCCCATAATAGTTGAGTGAAACCATTAACCAAGCGCAATGCTTTGTGCTTTGAATTACCTTGAAAAGCAATCTACCTTTTAATCCGTTCACTCTGGTTTTCAAAAACAGCATTTAATGTCAGTTTCAGAGGTGAGCAATTGAAGCAATTTCTTTGGACTTGGTCATATCGGGAATCCATTGAGGCAAAAACCTACAGCAGTGCAGGAGGGAAAGGGTCAGTGGGGGAGACGGCTGGGCTCAAACCTTAGCCCAGGCTCCCTGTGAGCTAGGGCAGCTTCTGCTGCTGCAGTAGAGAGTTCTGGCAATCAAAGAGCACAAACGCAGAATGGATTTGAATAATTGCATCCTTGCTTATGCACAAGTGGTGCATAATAGATATTTACAAATCAGGCTGCTTTTCAGACATCAACACAATTTTCTGTTGGAAGATGGAGTTCTGCTAATTTCATTTTGTACTCCAAAATGAGAATGAGTAAAATGAGATGAGGTTCAGTACCGATTCTGTGCAAATCTTTCCATTGCAGATTGCTATAAACAAAAGAAGTATATGTAACCCCATTCATTCGGCCTTCATGGATAAGATCTGAAAAAGTTTTTATGCATTGGAGTTTGTAACACTAGGTAAAACAGATGTCTGGGGCTTTAGCACAAGGCAGAGCTCTGAACGGGTTTTGACTGTGGAAGCTTTTTCCACTGTGTTAGCGGGGGAGCAAAAAAACTTAAAGATTTTAAGCTTTAGACTTGGTTCTGCTAGCTATTTACTCTGCTTGTTCCACTGGAAATGTTTCTGAAAATAAAAATGTATTTAGAGATATGCAATATTCTGTACTGGGTTGGGGGGGAGAAGTGAGATTGGAAGTATTAATTATTCTTATAAGGGTGTTTTTTTTTTATTTTCACTCACTGTATTGAAATAGGATGTTAAATTAATAACTACTTATGCGGAATTCAGAGGAGTGGTGAAAAGACAGGAAGGAGTTTAATGTCCTGGGATATTTCACGTATTGTTTTGACAGAAAAGAATTCAGTCTGAAAAATCCCATTTCTTCCTTGGTTTTCCTATCTGTATCTTAGGTTGGGAATGATGCATCTCGCTTTCAGAAAGAATTAGATATCCTGACTGCGAGTAGCTCAGTATATGTGGTATTATTTGACTTTTTTTTTTTTATCCACAAGGATATTAGGAAAGAGCAGCTTTTAAATTAAGCCCTCAAGGATACCTTTTTTATTATTATTTTTAAACTATTGCTTAAAAAACTAAAAGATTCAGTACCCTGCAGCAAGCACGTAAAAGCACTAGACAATAGGTGAACTAATAAACAGCCAGTACTGCTTCTTTTTTCTTTACATCTGGACTTGGTGATGTAGAGGACCAAGCTGGTGCTCCCAGGTGGGTTAACTGAAAGCAAATGCACCTTTTGGAGTGCAGGGGAGAGGAGGATGCAAACAGACAGGGCTTGTTGCCCTCTCAGAAATGCAGCGCGTGCTTCTCTGCAAGGCCAGGGTAGGCTCTGAGACCTCTGCTCCCAGCTCGCCCACCGAGGCTTGGCTGCCCTCCTCATCCACACAACCCTTCCCTCCCTCTTGGGGTACTCATTTGTTCATGGCCTTAATTTGGCCACTGGGTTTTTTTGATAGAGATGACCAAATCCCNCCCAGGGGGGGGGGGGGGGACACCAAAACCACACAAAACAAATCAACAACAAAATCCGACATATTAATCTTAACTAT
Organism: Anarhynchus alexandrinus; assembly: GCA_008711295.1. NCBI lineage: Eukaryota > Metazoa > Chordata > Aves > Charadriiformes > Charadriidae > Anarhynchus > Anarhynchus alexandrinus. Next base: position 205,189 of record VUYV01000208.1, on the reverse strand, counting down.
TTGCTTGAATCTCCACCGGAGCTGCTTTGGTGACCCTGGCAACTTGTCATTCCTGTTTACTTTCTCTGTATGTTCAAGCAATCAGGTTTTATTTGCACGAGTGCCCATCAGAAGCACTTTTGCAAGCTGTGTTACAGACATGCTATTGTAGAATACAGGACAGGGACATTTTCTGAGACAGTAACATCATTTCCTCTCTTCTCTGTTCATGCTCAGGTTCTTTCTCCTTTCTTCTCACCCCATCCCATCTCTTCAAATTTTAGTGACCCCACATCACACAATTTTTGCTCAGGAAATAACGTCTATTGAAGGCATAAGAGAGTCTTGCTGCTGTGGATTGCCCTTTCCCCTGCTACAGAATGTGAATAACTCCCCTAGAATAGAAGCTGCTCATAAGCTGCAGCGGCAGAATGGGGTCCCAGGGTTTAATCCAGTGACTCAGTGCATTGTTATTTAAAAGGCTTTTTTCTAGAGTGAAAAATGTTTCAAAAGTTTAATACTTTGTAGAGATAAACTGTTCCTTTTAAAGTCATTGTTGTCTTGTTCTGATACATCATCTCTGAAGAAATAATTCAAAACACTTTTATGTCTACCTCTGTGTTGCCTGCAAGCGAAATATTTAAAGCAGGCTGTGTGCTCTAATACTGCGTTCAGAGTAGGGACTTTTGTGAGGTTAGGGCATGTGGGTTTGCATTTGGTTCCACCCCCAATTTTTGTCCTCTGTGCATTTTTTTTTCCTCAGGTTATCATATGTTATAGGAGGCCAGAGCAAACATGAAGTACCCTTTTGAGAGAAACAGAGATATTCAGCAAGGAATGATTTAAAGTAACAGCAGTAGTTCTGTGGGGAACTTGCAGCTACTTGGGGTGCTGCTGGTTCTCTCCTCCTACCCAGAGACAGTAGCGGTGATGTTAGAAGGGACCCAGTATCTCCATTTCCTGGGGCATTGTGTTTAAGAAAAAAAACACAAACAACCCACAACCAAAAAAAACCCCACCAAAAAATGTTCCAAATGGGATCTCCAATCACCTATAAAATGCAATGAAATAATTTTAGGTCTATTACAATATTTAACATCAGCAGTATAGCTGTACCATAGAAGAAATGTGTAAACAGAGCTATTTGAAACAAAAGAGAAATTACTTGTTCAAAAGAGGAAAAAAAGAAATTGAAACATTTTGATCTTATCCAAATGCTCTTATTTATGTCCTGAAGTGAAGTTTCCTTGAAATGCTCACCTGCTGGGGGAAGTTCATTTCTAACAAAATAGCTTAGAAGAGGAACTTTTCTTTGAGAATCCAGAAAGGATTTTAAATATATAGGTATATAAAAATCACAATCTTGTTGCTGTAGTACAGAAGTCAGCTGCATATTCCCTCAGTTTAAGGAGAAAACACCTTTCCTCACAGCTGATCCCTAAGTCTGTGTACCATGGGATGTCTTACATGTTCTCCTAAAGCCGCTGGCCTTGGCTCTGAGCTGGCTGCGCGACCTCGGTGCAACGCGGAGTCCTTCTGTACCTGAAATAACCTGAAAAATATTGGGAAATGTCAAGATTTATTATTAGCTTTATTATTTATTGTCTTTTGTATCCATCTGGGCCACAATTTTGAATCTTGACAAGAAATCATTTTCATGCATGTCAAATGACCAGATTGCTAATGCCACAAATGTGGCTGCGTACCAGGAACTGGCCTGAAATCTGAATCTTGCCTAGAGTCAAAATCAACTGGAATGAGTTTTGGTTTTGTCTGTGAATGGTTGTGACCAGAGGTTGAGATTAGCGGTTTGCAGGCAAATGAACAGCTTTCCAGTGGGTAAAACAGCAGAGGATGGAATCGGACCAAGCCTGAAGAATAAAACCTTTATTGAGGATGTGCATCTTAAAATGCATGGCACCTAAGGTCTTAAGATCGGGCAAGTTTCCAGTGAATAATGGACACTTTGTCTTAATTTTCAAAGGCAACAGTTCCTGGCAACCACAGAAAAAGGAAAACATCATTCCATTTTCAAACTCTATTTTTCAGACTTGGAAACTGAGAGCTTTTACATTTGATTGGGACTTAAGAACCACAAATGATGTTTTTTCTGGCCTTTTTGCACTAAAAGTTTCCACACTTATTAAGCTTTGAAGTCTGTAGAGTTTCACTTTAAAAGCTAAATCACGCTTAAATTGTGGGGGCATATAATAGCCCACGAAAATGCTAATGCTATTTTTCTGCTGTTTAAATGCCAGCCAGCAAAAACTGAGCCAGAGACTTGTGGATCCTCAGTGAGCAGCCCAGTCTGCGTTTGTTGCTTGTTTGGTTATTTTTCTTGCTCTTGGCAAAGTACAACTTTCTCTTTTGCTTTGGGGTGTAAGCCCTAAACAGAGGACTTAAGCTCATTCACAGTAACAGTGTTATTTTAATTGCTCATACCCTATGGTTTACAAGCATTGGTATCAGCAGGCCATCTTTTAGGGTTTCAGCAATGAAAATGCATCCTCCTGTGCATTAGAAAAATGCATTGGACAAGGAAGATAATCACAGAACACTCCATATCTTCAGACACGTGTGAATATAAATGGATCAGGTTTACAGAAGTCTTGGAGTGGCTTGTTTGGGGCTGCTAAACTAAAATTCATTGGGATGCGCTCAACCATGTCAGTTGAAAGTTTTGCCATGCAATCTTCTGCACATTATTCTTTCATAAGGGTATGACTTCCCTGTCAAGCACAGAATACAAGTAGAAACCTCTATATTGGACACAGTGGTAGGTAACTTAAATGTTTAATGTGCCCTTTGCATTTCTATTGGTCACCTGTTGGCAGCTGCAGGCAGCTGTTTGGAGAGAGATCAGGACATGGTATAGCAGGGTCTGATCAGCTCTGGGGGTCAGTTTTGAGCAGGGTAGGGTATTGCCAACCCAAATCACTGAAGAGTGAGCCTGGTCTTCCTTTCTATCCCCAAACAGATAAGTTTTTTTTAAATTGTAACTTAAAAAATGTGATGGGACTCTGCTACTTTTTAGGCTGGTTTTATTTTTTTTTTCAAGGTACTCTATGAAGCAATGTACATAAAACTAAACAAACCCACAGAGATTTGAAAGGTAGGAGGCTCATGATAATGCCCTGTTAAGATTCCTACGATCCAAATTCCATGTTCCCGTTTCTTTTATACCAATATTTTCTTTGATTGTTTCCTGAAGCTTTGCAGCCAATGGACTCAGTTGATAGGTATTAGCAGGAAGAGAATAAAAAAGTAGGCTTGGGAGGATCACATCTCATTTTGCGTAATGAAAAAAAGTGTTTTTAAAAGTAGGAAGTAGTAGAGAATAGTTTTGCCACATTCCTACATATTTCTATATTTTTATACATCCTTAAGTCTTTCTATTTTAATAAATCTTCATTAGGTATGTGAAATAAATGCAGTCCACAGACACCCTGCATGTGATATCTCTATTCCTTGTCTCTACAAAGGCGTGTCTTTTTAAGGCTTTAGAGCCTCTTCATGTAGAAGACTGGGATGGCACTGATGAATCGGGTCAATGTTTCTGTTGTATATTTGAAAGGATTGCATGTATATTTAATATGTTCTAATATTTGATCTTTTGCATATATGGCTTAGCTGGATTACATGATATAACTCTCATTTGATGTATGGCTCCACTAGAGCTCACACTAGATACTAATGTGCGTTGAGATCAGGTTAATAAGGCGTATAACTTTTTCTGTGAGTCATTTCTAAAAGTAACTTGGGATGTTAAAAGCATCAACCTACCTTCCTCTTTGAAGCAGGTTTTCTCTGAAATAATGAGCTGACGCCATTTGAGACTTATTCCAAAACCAGCCTCTCTTGTTAGGTGCGTAGGTCCAGCAACATGTTGGGGGTGAGGACATTGCCAATGTGTGGCTTGCTTCAGTGGCTGCATAAGTTAAGGGAGGAATGGGGAGGATGTGAAAGTGTGCTGTAAAAGCAATGGGTTTCATGGTGATTCCTGTTACTAAATCCTTATTGCATAGGTCCCGGTGCTGCCTGAACATGGCTCTGTTAGCCACTGAACATGGGATAGTGCTGAGGCCGCAAAAGGGTGCTCTGTGACCTGTAGGACAGCCTCTTTGCTCTACGGTTTAGGTGCACAGTGCAATAACCACCAAATCTCCCATAGGTGTTTGAGGAGATGATGTTCCCTGTTCTCCTCTTGGCAACTCAGGTATGGCCCTGGAATGGCTTCTCTGCTGCCTAGGTGCAGTGTGACAAGGAAAGAGTGTTTTCCACTCGGATACACAGGATCGGTCACACTTTCCATTGCGGTGTCCTGTTCCTGGCACAACAGTGCTAATGAGACAGCAGATAACAATTAAACATTCAGGTGCAATTGATGTAACGAGGACTATGGGTCAGAATCGCCTCTGTTATCATTTCCATCACGCTAAATTGTGAGCCTGGCATCTCGTGCGCCATCCTCCGATGCTGATTCTGAGCGTTAAGGATGAGGCTGATGGGACCTCCTCAAGCAGCTGTTTGGTAATTCTGGCTGGGAAGTGCTCTCCCCGCAAGCAATATCGCACTCTGCTCAGTTTGTTAAATATATAGCGAGGGATTTACAGGCTCAGGCTAGAAGAGATTGCTAGTGTAGAGTTATATCATGCAAAAAGAAGATTGTGCCCCCAGAGATAAAAATCCTTTCCAGAGTTCTGTGGTACAAAAGGGTGCTGGGTGCACATTTGCCCACAGGATACAGTGGCTGTCAGCCAGCGGGGAGAGTAGAGTGAAGCATCCTTACAGCCTTTCTTATGCTCTTCAAACACAGTATGAGCAGGAAGCGTGTATTCTTGTTGGTGATGCTATCTGCAGTTGATTTCTTGCTGACAAGACTGAACTGATCAGTCCTCTAGGGACAGACAACTCCTGGACTTGCTCTGCCCATATGCCAAACTGACCAAAGCAGTGGTAGGACATCTAAAAAACAAATCCTGCTTGAACTTGGGTATACATTTACTGTTGAGAGGTGGTATCTAGAAGCTTCTCTTTGCTCAGAAAGGATCACTTGGACAAACTCTGGATCACATGCAAGCAGCTACCCTTGCCCTTTGATTTGGGAACTTTCTGGGGGAGTAGCACTGGTCAGTAAGAATGAATCGTACAAATCCAGTTCCTCATGTAACACTTCTTATTACCCAACGATTATTACAGCACCAGGGTGCTGGGCAGGCTCTTGAATTGAATTGGATCTTGTCCTCTTGCTGTTTTCACTCAAGTAATCAAGCCTCAAGTGAGTATGTGCGTTTGCCAATATGTGTGCTGCAAAAACACTCATATAACTGTGTTAAGAGGAATACTCGCTTTCATTGCAGGTCACAATTTTTCTTGGTTGCTAGCAGGTTTTTTGCTGAAACTTGAAAATAAGTCTCTCAGAAATTGCCAACGTGGGCCCTGCTGCTCTATCTTATTCTCTTTCCAGATCTTTCCTTGAGTATTAGCTGAGTATTAAGTTGTTTAACAAGGTTGGCAATGTAAATATATCCTTTATTCCTATGCAAACAGCCTTGAAAGAAAAAGTATGAGGCAGTGAGAATTAATAGGAAGGCAGTATCATATGCACTAATTCCACTTTACTTCTAACTGTTTTATTGGAAAAGCAGTGAGCTTTTTATTTTGTGACAAGGCCTGTTACTTGCCAGCATAATTGGTGCAAACTAGACTGCCTGGACAAGCTTGATTTAAATAGTATCTAACTCCAGGTAGTAGGCATGTTGCACTGTGCAGAATCTAGTTTTTAAGAGTTTTTGGGAAAAAAATGAAGGTGAAAAATTTCCAAAAGCAATTGGTGAAGCACAGGGTAATGCCAAATTTTCTTTATGTCTAAGAAGAATTTAAAATTGAAAGGCACAAAAATAACAAAATCCCTCTCTTCATCTTTTTCCTTTGTCTCTGATTTCCACAGTTGGGACTTACCAGCTGCCCTGGTTGCTCTGAGATCTTTTGAGCCTTAGTTTGCTCTGAACTTCAACCTTGAATTGAATCTGTGTCACTCCTCATAGGAAGGGAGGAAAAAAATGCAGAAGCATTAACCATGGCCTTAGGAAATGCCACCTGGGGATGAAGCTTAAGTATTAATCTTTCAACAATTAAGTGGCACTCGTTTCTCAGGACATAGAGGTAACTCTCCTGCAATCACTCTACCCAGTAGGCAATGTCTCTGCTTAATTTAATGTTTCTGCTTAATCATCTCTCACTTCTATCTTTGAGCTTTCCCAGTCACCCCCACAGTAACAAATCTAGTTCATCCCTAAAGCTGTACAGTAGATTGAACAGATGATACACTAAACACTCCCCTTTGCTGCTCTAGGTGGAGGTACAGGAAGGCTGTTTAAACCATTGTACTCTTTTCCTCCTGTTCTTCGATGTGTGTTTCTTCCTTTTGTTTTGTGTGCCCCCGCCCCTCCCTCAGTAGACTACTCCCAAGTCCCTGTCCCTACTGCCTGCTACTTCTCTTGGGGATAGTGAATTGCCTTTGTCCCCTCTTTGCAAAATCCCAGTTGCTGACAACAGCCAGCTCCGACTCATCTGAGAGCGCTGCCACTGCGAGAGCTAGTCCTGGCCTCCAGCGGGAAGCTCAATTTTCTGCGGGATTGGCATCCTGGCCCCACTCGCTGTGCAGCTACCAGCTACTAGTGCCAAGATAGGGGGTGGGGTGAGGAGCACATGGGCAGAGGAAGGGCAGAGGCGAGGGCTGCCCCATGAAGCAGCAGCTTAGGAACTGAATTGGCTTACACTGAGAGTGTAGCTGCACTTTTAACATATGTTTAACTACATGATCCACTGTGGTGTAAAGATACCTGAGCTGGCTCTGAATGAGCTGCCTTCCTCATTTCATAAGTCCCAGATGTGGTATAGCTCCATTAGCATGGCAATACACCCAAACTAATGAGTCTGGGTAAAGCTGATGCTGCTATACTGCCTTCCCTTCTGGTGCTAGCTCATTTCCAGCCAGCTCAGATGTCTCTTAAGTGCTGTTTTGCGTGCTACATATAAACCCTAAATAACCTGTGCAAGGTGAGCATCGAGTCCACTAAGACAGATGAAACTCTGTTTCCTGAGCTATCCTTCTGATCACCAGACCAAGCCCATTAACTTCTAATATGGTATTTTATATACAATATATACAGTATATTGTTGTGTGCAGCCATTGTACTACTTACTGTCTTGCCAAAGCTTGTGGAGGCTACTGATCTGAGCAGAATGTAAAAGTCTCAGATAGGAAATTCTGAAGTTGAAATTTATCTTATTGCAGTGTCTGTTAATTTTAGTTGGAGGGTTTTCTTTTTTCCTTTTTCCTTTACTCTTTTTTTCTCTTCTTTTTTTCCCCTCTTCCCCCCCCTCCCCCCCCACTTACCAGATGTTGAGAGCATTCATTGTCGTTCCTTAACTAACTTGAAAGCCTCAAGTATTCAGTGCTTCTCTAAGCTGTAAATCTGGGAAGCCCCTTTGGAAATAGCAGCTACAATATGCTAACAATGACTGCATCACACAATACATTGAGATGAAAAGGAGATCATTTCCTTGATCTCACTTCAGAAGACTGGCATGTCTCTTGGCAGAACTCATTTGGATGTTGCTCTCTGTAATTAAAGTGTGGATCATCATGCATACAGGGCATGGTTGAAAGAAGGTCTCTAGGAGGCTGAATTAAAGTTGTGCAGACAACCTTAATTTTGGCATTTCCTAGCATTCAAATGCTTGGCTTGCAACTCTAATAGTGTTTCCTTTTTTGAAATTATTTACAAGCAGTTTCCTAGGGGAATCGATTTTCTTGTTTAATTTTGAGCTGCCATCAAGTAACATGTAAGTCTTGGTCACATAAACTATCAGCAGTTTTGGGCCCACTTCTCACTTGGATTATTAACAGAGTAGCAGTGGCTGTAGGTTGCCATCCCGTGGCTGGACCCGTGCTAATTTGAGACAGGTGTTTAACCACTGGGTTTTACAGATGGTGCATATCGGAAGTCAGGAACCTTGGTTTCCATTTTTGGTGCTGGTTTACTCAAATTGTGTCCCAATTTTTTTTGTTCCTTTGGCTTTTGGATTATTGTCCACAACAATTATGAAGAAGTACATTATTATAAGAACATTTTAAGTCCAGGATTTACCAACTTGTTTCATTACAATACACTCCTCAAATCTGGAAGAGCTATTTTCATTTATCTGCTTGTATCTGGCTTCATGCTTTGAATGTCTGTCTGATCTGTTTATGATTATTAGTGCAATCAGCCCCCTTCCTTCTTGGACTAATTAATTAGAATGGTCCTAATGAGATTCTCTGGAAGCACAAAAATAAGTTTGGGTAGGTAGAAACCAAGGAAAAAAAGATTCCAGATCAAGAAGTTCTTCTATGCTGCAGACATCATGTTCGCGCATCTACAACATATTCTTTCTATAAGTAATACAGCATAATAGCTCAAAGTGTAAGCACCCATGTTTTCTCAGTAGCAATATATAGGTCTCAAAGCTGAAAATATGTCTGCAACATTGTTTCTGTATGGCCGCAAATCAGAGGTATTTGTCTGTATTGCGTAGTTCCTGTTTCCTGTAATTTGGTGGTTGGTTAGCGCAGTCTTGTCTTGGTGTCTCATGGTGACTACTTTTAATATCACACCCATAATTCCCAGATAAGTGTGAAAATGCAGAGTGGTTGCAGGAAAAATACTATGATGGAAATGCATTCAATAGCTTTAGGCTGCATTGTTTAACCTAAATTCCTGAATGGAGGTTTCATCATTTCCTGCTAGTTAATCAGTGCAGGGGTAGGGTAAGAGGGGAGGATTAAGCTGGGTTGGGGGCAAAATGCAAAGAGCAGTAGACAGGTCCAACAGGTGTAGGGCTCCTTGGATAACTGAAGTCTAGAGTTCTGCCCTTTTTCAGTTAGTGGTTTTTAGATTCCAGCATATGAACAATACAGTAAAATAGTTCTGAACACAAAGACCATCCTGTTCTCTTAAAAGTTCGGTGTAAGGTAATGTAACATCTTCCACGTCATTCCCCTTTATCATGTGTAATCAATGTTATCCTTAATGCAGCATGACTTTTCAAGTGATTAAGGACCTGGTGGGGACATTAACAATGTAAAACTTTATTTGCATTTACACTAATGATTTTATAATGAGAGTTTTATTATATTAATGAAGACTGCTGAGAGAAGAAGGGGAAAACAAAGCTGAAACTCCCCTAATGTCTTTCTTTAATAGAGTACCCTCTGCTAACACTTTGTTGACATACATGCTTATTTGCATAAAGGAAAATGTGGGCATTTGGAACTATTAATTATTGAATGCCCGATGTATTTTGTGGTAATCACTATATTAATTTTGTTATTTTAGGAGAGGTTTTATGGAAAATTATTTATACAACGATTCAGAGTGGAGAGAAAAGTTGTTAAATTAGCTGCATTTGTCTCATCATAGTGACAAATCTCAGTAGCAAAATATGGGATGAAAATACCTTTAGTCAGGTTACCCTTAGGCAGATGTGTCCAGAAATAGCATGAACTGCTATCCCTGTTGTTACAGTGAGTTACACATCTTTTTAACTGGAACAGAAAACTTGTAAAGGGTGAGCTGTTGGCTATTAAGTCCAAGCACTGGCAGGACCTCCCAAGAAAGGGAACTATCCCTGAATGTCATTTCTGAAAAGCAACATTGGTTCCTGATTACCGTTTTCAGATGTTACCAAAAAAAAAAAAAAAACCCACAAAAAAAACCCCAAAAAACCCAAAAAACTCCCCACCCCAAACCTTGAACAAAATAAACTGAATTATTAGAAAGGAGTAACTTCTCTTGAAGCAAATTTTGTTCAATACTAGGCAACCTAATGTAAGAAATTAAGAAGTAGCTCCACTCAACTCCTTTGATTTTTGCAGTGCAACTCTGAAGCTGACTTCATGTAAATACCTATGCCAGCAGTTTGCTATATTTTCATAAGATAGTTTTCCCAAAACTCTTCTCAAAAGTAAGAGATCAGAAAATGTCATCTTAATGTTGCTATGTCAAGTATAACCCTGGCATGAAAAATGAAGATATGTTAGTAAAACAGAGAAGCCCACTGAGGATGTAATAATAGATTTGATTATATAAGACAAAAATATTACAAAACCTATCCATATTGTTTCCATTCTGTCTATTTAATGGCTTCACCTAAACTCTCTTGCTCTGCTTTCCCTCCACCTTCCCCAATGGAGTAGCACAGTTACTACCAGCAGGCTGGTTTTCTGTAATTTCTGCAAATGATTGGTTATAGTAATTAGGTTTCTTGGCAGACAGCCCTAAAAGTCAGCTTGCTGTCAAGAGATTTAATTTCATTGCGTCTTACTCTTAACACGTGTGATGTGACCTGTATTAATTAGGAATGCTACAAACAGAGTTTGGGGAATTAAGGATGCAGTCAGGCATCATGGGACCATAAGGCTCCCCAAAAGAACCAGAGGTTTGTAGCATGAATGTCTTGACAGCAGCAGGTAAAAATATCAGATAAGTTCTGCCAGAACCCATCATTCTTAAACAGCCCGTGCTGTACAGTAAATAACTCGTGTGATGCTGCTGGAAAAGGCGGTTTAATGGAGGAGGTGAGTGGCATTGTGTGGAATTGTGTGAATGGACTGCCTGTTGACTAGGTTCTGCAGTTCTAGAAAGCAGGAGCTGGAAGAGAGAGAGCCTGAAGTTCAAATTCTTTTGAGGTCTTTCCTAACAGCATAAATCTCGATTAAAGTACAGTGGACTCTGAAAACTGTAGCTCAGCTTCAGCTATGACAGATATGATTTATAGCTCTGAATAAAGTATTCTCTAGGTATATCTTCCAAGGATTACTAATGTGAAGGCAAAGATAAGAGTTGAATTCAGAGTTATTTTTATCAGGCTTTAGAAGACAAGAGAGACCCTCACAACCCAAATGATTCTAAAGAAAGTAATTTTGTTGGATTCAGTGGATGAGAATCCTCAGTCCTCGAGATTAAATATTAAATAGCTTTGTACATGTGAAACAATGAGTTTTAGGCAATGACATGTATATTCAGAAGAACTTGCACCATAGAATTGCTATTGGACTAAAGAAGTGGAACTCTGGAAAGGGTTCTGTTGAAATCAGTAGTTCCTTCTTATAGGGAAGGCTGAATATTATAACTACAGCAGCATGAAATAATTCCCTAAAAATGGGTTTAGGCAGTGTATTTCAAACGACAAAGATCACTAGTTGTGAACTTGCAGCACCCTTTAATTAGACTTTGTATTAGACTGGGTCTTCAGCAGCTTCCCTCATCAGAAAAATCTTATGTAGGAGTCTTCCTGCACAAGTTACCCAAAACAGGCCACAATCCATGACTTTAACTTTTCAGTTCAGTGAAAGTAAATATTTATGGTCCTGGAAAATGTATGTTGTCATTTCCCATCTACAGTTCTGTATAAACAGAGCATTTAAGTGGAAATGCAAATGTTCTTTCTCCTGCACTTCTGTGAACACCTGAAAGATATATAATAGCAAAGTGCAATTTTTTTCAAAGGATTTCTTGAAATCACTTTAAACTTCTCTAAAGATTCTAGCAAGAGGCAGCTGAAAAGAAATGAAAAAGAGTCGTGCCAAGGAAATTGCATTACTGTCATTGTTAATTTGCTTTAAATAACTGTGAAAAGAAGTAGTCTATTCTCTGCTAAAATTTCCCATTGGCTTACAACCAAGTGGTGAATATTATATTTTATAGACTCTGACATGAAGTCTGTGTTTAAATATTTATCTTTTGAACAGCTATGTTTACAGCTAAAACCTTCTTCCAACTTAAACTTTAGCAATAATGTGATATATTCCTCTTCTGAAGTTGTCTCAGGTGAAACTATATTACCAGCTCAGGTTTTATGAAGTTCTGCAGATCTCTCAGATTATTTGCTCAATTGGAGGTCAGTACTTTAAAGATCAAGTTGAAAATGCGTGCAGCAGACTACATTCACCCTTGCTCGTAAATTTGTTGGAGCCATTTGGACTTTACCGTAGAACACCGTTCAGTATTGAGTATTGCATATGAGCTTCACTGCTGGGTTTTGAATGAATAGAAGAAATTGAGGTCTTATCAGTGTGCTGTGGATTTGCAGCTTTCAAAGCCTTTTTGCGGCCCTCCCCATTGCTGCTGCTGCTGTTGTGCTGTTCAGTCTAACTCTTCAAAGCCATCAGCTTAGCACTGCTGACAGTATGGATGGAGGGCAGGCCACTCCTGTAGTGATCAAAATACATGGCTGTGCTTCTGGCTAAGAGATAATTAAGTCAATAAATTGAGCTTGGTTTTCTTCTCCTTAATGTTTTTATTTTCCAAACTGCAAAATATGTGTGAGTACCAAGAATGAGCAACCAGAATGCCCTGCAGAGCTTTGCCAAGTAAGAGGAGTGCTTTCCCCTTTGTGCCATGTAAAGGAAGCGTTGAAAAGTGTCTACTGTCGTAGAAAAGAGCCTTTAAATTTATTGTGTCTATGATTGTGGTTCAGGGAACATGCTTGAGCAGGTATAAATTTTGGTGGAGAGTCAGCTGGGCCTCATAAAGATGCCACTAGGAAGCCTGCAACTCTTGAGTACTAAACTTGTTAGTGTTATAATATCAGGGGAAGATATAAATCTGTTTCAGGTGCTGCATCTATCCCATGCGTACATGAGTTCGTTTGCCACTGGATACTGTTGTTACAATGTCAACCGTAATGAAATTGGGAAAGATTAAGAAGGATAGCGTTCGGTTTAGAGAGTATTCCTGACAGCCAAGTTCAAAAGAAGGGATGAAGTACAGCCCTGTGAGTCTCAGGAGGTCTGGTGGGATGCAACATGCTCAGGGCAGCAGCAGGGACAGGGATGGTTTGAGCCCGACCATCAGTTGTGGGTAATGTGGCAGGGAATGGTGTAGGAAGACAGACTGAAGTCCTTCGCATTTCCAAGCCTCAGTGCTTCAAGCAGCAGCCTTTCCCATCTGAGTGTGGACTACAATTGTACATCCTCAGAAGCAGTTGGGAGACTATATTTAATATCTTCACTGAGACTAATGAAATCAAAATGCCTCTTCAATTTAGGCTTCAAATTCTGCTTTTGCGTGCAAAGGCACTTTTTGCAGATGTGAGTGTTTAAGGCCAAATAGCTGCAAGATTTCTTCTGTGTATTTTTTTGTTAAAGTGAATCATCCGGTAGAAACTGCTAGGTGATTTACAGTATCAGCATGTACCAATGAACTACTCTGAAAGGCAAGCCCTTACTTTGCTCCAGGTTTTTCATCTCCACTGCTAGTGAAACAAATTGATCGATAGCAATTAGTCTTATTAACGGCACAAATGCTAGCCTTACGCTGAATAGGTTCCGCGGGCTTTGTCTGATTGAATTTATTTGTGTCTTCCTAGGTTAATCAAATATTTCAAAGAAAGGTGATTGGAGAATACTAAATTCTTTGTCTATCAGTATTCTGAACAGCTGTTTCTAGCTATCTAAATTCACTTGAGCTGATGTACATGTAGTACATGAGATATTTATTGCCCAAGTAGTTTTTTATTTTTTAAAAAGGCAGTCTTCTTGCAATTAATAAAGCTCTTAGTAAATGCTTTTTGCAGGAAGGAACGTCCTTCACAGAAATACCAAAGTCACTTCACAAAGAAAATTTAACACGCTAGGAAGATATGGAAGGAAAAAAACCCAGCCTGATGCTTGAAATTGCACTAAGTAATTTTTATTTTTCTCTGTCTTAAGGTATTTCTGAATTTCAACCCAGTAACTATAAACAGATCTTTTTAAATGCATCATATGCTTTTCTCTGATCTTGAAAATGCTATTTTACAATATGTCTTTAAATTACAGAAGTATGTCAAAGTATATTTCAAAATAAACAGTTTATTCAATTACTTCTGAGGGGGAAAAAAAATTACATTTCCTAGATAAGAATATGTGAAAATGTTCCCTTGCTGACATCTCGGAAGTATGACATTTTAAGGATTGTAGAGGTGGAATCTAAATAAAAGTCACTTTTGATTAGAGGTATGTTTGCTGTGGTGGTGCAGATAATTTCGTAGCTGAAAAGCTGCACCTGTTTTGTTCAGTGCAGAGTTTAGAAGACAGAATTTCATACCACTAATAAGTTGTGAGGTGTGCAGGAAAGTTTTGCCCTAATTGCAAGTGGCAATTCCACTTTTGATGCTCAACTTCCTAAAATAACACCATGTAATGACATCCAGATTATTCTTTACATCCAAGCTGCTGTAACTGGTCCTCTGCTCTGGCCAGGTTTTACCAGAGTTGTAACCTGAAAAAAACAATTGCAATTCAGAAATCCACCCTGGATTTAGCCCTTTCAGTTGTGCACAAAGTGTGTGGATTGGGAGTGTGGCTGCAGGATGCTGAGGGAAGGGGAGGAGCATGCAGAAGATGTTTCTGTTGGGTCCCAGTGAACACAAACATAATCTCCAACACGTAGTGCGTGTGCAGGACCCCCATGCTGTTGGGGACTCTCCTGCTCGCTGTGCCTGCTTCAGGGCTGCATGTGGGATTTGTGATGCTATTATCAGGATCTGTTGTTTAAATTCTTATTTGAGCATTAGCAGTTGACTAGTGGTAGTGACAGCAATCGACCCCAATTCCCCAAGCAGCAAGGGGCTAACTACACTAACCTTCCCCCAAAAACATCCCTGCAGCACTTCATCATATAGTGACAAAGTCCAGCCAGGCAGGCCAGAGGAGAGTGAGGGTTTGCTTCCCATTTATCAAGGAGAGGAGTGAAATTCCGTTCTTTACTTTTACCAAGTAAAAGTTGAGTAAGAAAATAATTTTATTAATCTCATTAAGGTTGCTTTGTTTTAACAAGCGATAAAAATTATAAATAATTAAACAGCCAGGCAAGCCATGTGCTAGTGGGTTATTAATGCAGGCCTAGGGCACACTGTAAGTCATGATGTTGAAGGCAAATTGACTTTAATCAAAAGGCCTGCATTAATTACTTAGTCATTCCAGCCCCTTCTCTTTTTCTTGCTATGATAATATCAAATTTTTGTTTAGTTTTGCTTCACATGAGCAAACATGTATATTTTGGGGACAAAAAAAAAAAAAACCTTGAAAATCTGCAGTATAGATTTTAATTTAATTAAATTTACTCATAGTGACTCTGTTATAGTCCCCAGCCACAGCACATGGCTTTTCAGCTTCAGCGTGCAGAATTTCAGGTTTTTGGAGCTCCTCTAAATTCAGTCCCTGATTATGATGGACAAAGTTTTCATACGTGGTATGTTAATCAAAACCACTTTGGACCACTTCTGCCTGAACTTGTGTAAGTCAAGCAGAGAGGAGTCAGGTAGTCTTTAAATTAGTACCTGAAGGAGTGATATATACTGCTTTACTGCTACTTTTTTGGGCATGGTCCTCCCTGAAGGCCTTTGGAACAGCTGCAGTGTAGCCCTGGGAAGGTGAGTGGAAGGCTGGTGCAAAGCACAAACTTTATTTAAGCTCAGCGTTAAAAGCTTAAGTTACTGACTTAGCCACGTGGAAACATGTTCTTGCAAGCCTTGCATTAAGTTACATGAATGTATTTTTATATGTTTTTAAGTAACAATAAAGCATCAACTCTCATTGACTGGTACATTACTAGTACTTGTGGCTGGGCACAAATGAGATGTGTATTTGTGCAACAAACGCATGGCTTCTGTGGAACACTATTCTTCCTTAGTATGTGATGTGATACATCCTGTAAAATTTCATAACGTGGATGGATTCAATCCAGAAAGCTTTGAAGAATGGAATTTGTAGTGCACTGACTTTTTACTTTTTTTTTTCTTTTAAACACAGGACATTGTTTATACTGCAGGCCAATTGCCACTACTTTTCCTGAGATATTTGAAATATATGTATTTCATATGAATCCTTCATATATATATGTATGCATTTAAGTGTTGTAGTACAGATATTAATCTTCCTTGTAATCTCCCAGGTCACTGCTCTCATTTAATATATTATTCTGATCCACTTGAAGAGCACGACAGGGAACTGGACAGATTAGCTTCTGGTGCTGCAGCCCGATGCAGCCTTAATTCATTTGAAAAGAGAAGAAAAGAAACACATGAAAAGATTTCAAACTCATTAAAACTCAACTCCCACTGCAGCAACCAGACTTGAAATAGTGGCTCCAGCTTTTAAAGAGGAAGGTGGATGTGTTTCCAGATTACCTCTGGTCACTACTGCTGTGCTGTCACTGCGGCTTGAAGGCACCCGTGGTACCACTGGTGTTTCTCTTCCCCATACAGCGTTTGGCAATGGATGATATATTTTCAAAAAGGTGCTGCTGCGTTTCTTCTTTTTTCTCGTAAAGCTGTCACAGTGCTTACAAATCTCACAGCTAGATCTATTTTATTTTTTTTTTTAAATGTCGGTTTAATTACATTTGAGAAATTCGAGGGAACTGAAGAGGGAATGGCTTTCGGGAAAGCTTGTTTAGGTGGGCTCAGCATTCATAACTGAGGTCTGAGTACCTGCAGAGAAACATCTGGCCACTTCATTAAGGTGCTTACACAAGAAATTAGCTCTTTTGAACATCTAGCCCTAAATTCACATACCAAACTTAGTCTTTATAATTTTGCTTTAATTTAGAAGACAAATTTATGAGACCTTCCTCTTCCTCTCTTCCTCCTTTCTTTTTCGTAGCTGTCCCCAGCATTTGGAGGCAGTGAAGCTGTCCAAGTTTTATTGTATGTAAGACTAAGTGTGGAGACTGTGGAGCTACGGGAAGGTTACCTGTCTGAAACAGATACCTATTACTGCCATCAGAAGTTTTCTGAGGGGAATGAAATAAGCAAGGCCTGAGTCCAGCTAAATAGCCTTTTACAAAAAGGTTAAAAAAAGAAGCATTTACAGTCAGAGCTAAAATAAGAATAAGGCTCCTTCTGTCCTATGAAGTGAGCTACAGAGTTGTGGTGCACGCACAGAGGAGAACTTTTCCTTCCTCCCTGGGGCTGAAACCCTGCAAGCATCAGGATTGCTTCCCTTTTGCTGCCTCCAGAAAGAATTTGGGAAGAGCAGTAACCATGGAATACTCTTCAAGCTAAAACGGGAGTCTAGTTCAAAATTAGTAAGACCCAACATCTCTCACCAGCTGCATCTGAGGGCAGATCAAAGATAGTACAGAGGAGAAAAATAATTTATCTGTCATCAAGACAGACTGAAACTCAGTGAAGCAGCTCGGAGAGAACTAGAGCAGCGGATAATTATCCTGGAGCAAAGATATAAATGTAGGAATGATGGGAAAAGTTACCATGAACTGTGATACCGATAAAGAATTAAAGTATTTAAGCAATATGAGATGACAGGCGGTGCATATCCGGATAAGTATAGCATGCCTCAGGTAATGCTGTAAAGTGTCTTGACAGCAGGTTCACATTTAGATTCTCCCAGGTCTTACACCTTTATCTATCAATCTCAAGTGACTTTAATCACAAAAAAAAAAGCATTGCCCAGAGTATCCTGTGAAAGAACTTGAGACAAGTGATTAGAACAGGGAATCTGCCACTCAGGACCTCCTGTGTTCCACTCCTGTTAGCGGCCTAAAATAGAATATACTTTTACACACAGAAAATGGATGTCATGGTGTGCAGCTGTTAGACTACCTCAACCAGCCAAGCAAAAGTGCCAGTACATTTTTGTTTAAGGTGCTGCATAGTAGCTGAATGTTTGTCGTGGCTGCACCATAAGGCTGCGTGTCTTCACTAAAAGCAAGCAACAGGTTACCATAGGTTGAGAATATGTGTGTGTTGGAGCTGCACCACAGTTTCGAAGTGCAGAATCAAGGAGGAGAAAAGGAGATATTATTTCTCTTGAGTGTATCTGGTTAAATAAAATAAGATTCTTTATAAGAAAGTGTTTTGAACATATATTTATCCAAAAGAAAGGACATGGAAAACCATCTAGAAATATGGCAGAAATGTGTTTAGAATAGAAGTTTCTTCTGCGAAAAGGAGTTTACTCAGCCTGTGCCTGAACCGTGACACCGGTCGCTCGGCCAGTAGCACAGACACACGTACTGAAGAGCAAGCGGGTGTTCAGCTCCCACTGCAATTCCCTAGGAACAGGAACCTGCTTGGGCTCTGAGCTTTCTTTGAAGGCTTATATACCAAAACCTTATTCTTTTTTTCTTTTTCTATTCTGGAATCTTATACTGTGTTACTGCTTCTAGACATCTTGCAGTTAGCCACAATGCAAATTAAAAAGCCTTCTCTCAGTGCTGTGCTAGTTTAATTGCTAAATGAAGACAAGCACCTGACAAAAATGTTAGCAACATGACTTGTACCAGATGCAGAGATGCTTATTCATTCAGATGAGGCAAGATTCGTAATTAACGGGAGCGGATTTGATTGTGTAGGCTGTTCAAGCTAGCGTCTGTCTCAAAACATCTTTGCAGAAAAATCAAACCCTGCCCTTAACTGCTGAAGATCTTTAATGCAATCTGTGAATTTACCTGGTGTGAATTCAAGAAAGTCTGAAGACTTGCAATGGATACTTTGTTAGGTATGAGAGTGTCCATTCACTTGTATTCTGTGGGTAATCTGAGCTAACTGTCGGTCCATGTGGGTAAACAGGGTTTCTTTAATATGCATATAGTCATTAGTACTGGGCAGTACAGGTAAAAATCATCTCTGCGTATGGATGGTTGCAAGTCACACACCAAACGACAGTCCTACAATCAGGACTATGCACTTCAAACCTGATACTGATATTAAACAGTCATGCTTAAGCCAGGGTTTAGGCAGAAGTTAAGCAAAACATAAATGGTGGCTTTTAGCTGGATATCAACTTGCAGTTCACACATGCAAAGAACAATATTCTGGGAAAAACTTGCGTGATTTCTTGAGTTTGACCTTTTCCATGCAACAGCATTTAAAAGGCAACAATGAATCATGGTTTTGTAACTTCACCTTGGTCGGGGGGAACTGTTAGATCTGCTTTAAAAGAAAAAAAAATACTGAAGTAGCATGTGGCTCATCTAGAGTTCCCTCCAATTTATTGGAGTCGTCACAGCCTGATAAACACTTGATAACAAACAAATTGGTAAGTGAATTGGATAGATAGAGATCCTCTTACTGACATCCTACAAAGCTTTAAAACCCCTCCTTACTTTAGACTTTAATAAAAACATCAATGGAGATATGTATTGAAATGCTTGTGTATCTAAAATGGGGCACGCTGGACTATCTCATTTTTCTGAATTTCTAGAGAATCTACATTCTTATATGCATATTTTACAGCTGTTTTGACAGCCAGTGCATAAACATACAGAATAAATACAGCTATCAGCTAAGAGTATCTCTAGACATTGTCATTTTCATTTAAGCTTGCTGATGATACACAAAATAATCACAGGACTATATTTACTGAAAGTAATGCAGGTTGCTATGGTATATTATAATATTAAAAGCATAAATTCCCTCATGTGGGGAAAGGACTGTAATATGCAAAAACTTCCGACAAGTGGGAAAAGCTGTCAGTATGTTTGCCCGTGAAAATGCTTCACCAAAAAGGTGTTGTATTCAGATGCTTGATTTCACATATAGAGGGAATTCCAGGGGCAATGTTGTCTCTAGAACTGAGTCCTGGATGGTTTGCGCTCATTGCCATCCATCACCACTTTCCAAATGTTCATGAAAGTCTTTATCTTATGGATTAATTCTTGTCTTATCAAGAACATTTGGAAATGCTTACGTGCATTGCTAACCTGTTACTAATAAAACAGTCTATGCTGCTACAGAAGATTCTGTTATTCCCAATTAATCTCTCAAGTGTAAACAATTATTCTCTGAAAATGTGTGAATGTATTTAATGCTGAAAAGCACTAAACACCTGAGCACAGCCATGGCAGCAACGTGGCACAGCAGAAACAGCTTTGTGCCAAGCACAGCAAGGAGAACCCATCTGGGGGAATAGTGAAGAAGTAGAAACGTTTCTTTAATTTTTTTCAAGTGTAAGGAAGCAAATTGTTTGTGAAGGCTTCCGTAACAGAGTAAAATAAGAAAAGTTGCATGGGATCCAAAGATCCTACATTTTGTTCTGACCAGATATTGTTTTAAATGTTAAATGTATTTCTGACCTGAAATTGTTTTAAATGTTGGCATGTAAGAGCATAAATTAGTGTGTAACACCCAGGAGACCTACAGGTATTGTTCTGCCTCCAAAACATTATTAACATTAACTTATTATAAAAAGTACAGCTATGTTTTGTCAGTTGCAAGGAATGTCTGTTATAACAAAATGCCAAGTTCATTCATGCTGTGCTCTAAATAGAGAAATTCTATAGAAATTATACTAAATAATTCCTCAATGTCTTGCTGCTTTATTCTATAACTTCTACCACAGCAATGTAAAGATGACATTGGTATAGTTTCCATAGAAGCGAGTGCACCTGTACGGGAGAGGGCAAAAATATAGAGCTGTTTGGATGCTACTCAGAACTTATATCTTGCTTTCAGAAATTATTTAAGAAGACAAATCACCCTGACTCTTAGTGCAGCGTACCCTTGCTACCTGGCTATGGGCACACAGAGGTGTTCCTCTGAAGTTAGCAGGGGCTACAAATATACAGCAAGCTCACGGTTCTGCAGTAAATCTTCCTGTGCGGGGTCTTTCCTGTGGTTTGTCTTCCTTCTTGAGGGAAACTGCTCTCATCTGTCCAGTTGTGCTGATGGTGATAGTTGTATTTTGCAGCAGTATCACGGAGCAGTAGTTCCTATAGCCCCTTGTGCACATGGGTCATGTTTTAAAAAGGAGCGTGAACTCGTGAAGCAATTGTTTTTAAAAATCCTCTTCCCTCCACCCTCGACAGTAAAGATTTTCATTTCCATCTTTTTAATGTTTATTCCTGTGCTATTTATAAGAACTTGTTTTGCAATCCCAGTACTTTATTAACCATAATTACTCCGAAATGTGCATCATTGCCCTTTACGTGGGCTATATAGTACACACAACAGAACATATTGAGCTGCTTCTGCAGTGAAGTTGCACCAGGGATGAATCTGGCGTGCTGTATGCAAACCAGAGAGCACAATGTTCCAAATGCTTTTTGTTCCATTTGTTCTTATTCCCAGCATGATGGCCTAGATTTAAGGTATACCCATTACTATTATGTACCAGACACAACAAGATGAATAAGAAATCCA
This sequence comes from Anarhynchus alexandrinus, assembly GCA_008711295.1. NCBI lineage: Eukaryota > Metazoa > Chordata > Aves > Charadriiformes > Charadriidae > Anarhynchus > Anarhynchus alexandrinus. The sequence goes on along the minus strand of VUYV01000208.1, from coordinate 184,018 downwards.
GTGGCATTTTTTTAATTGCCATATAGTAGTAACAATTCATTTAAAGAAAAATGTGTGAGCCTCTCTTTTAACTTTGGGAGAGAAACACGTGGCTGTAGCTTAATTAATTTATTTTTTCAGAGTATTTCATGTTCTATACCTTTAAAAAGCAGTTATGCTCCCTTCAGATGAAAATACCTGTATATGAGAAAGAGATTTTTAAAGCTGAAGAACATTTCTTGCCCATAAAATGAATGAGAAATAGTATTTAAATTTCATGTGTGGCTTTGGAAATCTTAGCTGCACTGTGAGAGAACAGCAAGATGTTTGTGTATCCATTGCATCTGCCCTGCCACACCACCTCTGCTCCTTCCAGCCTCCCTGCACTCCTTCCAGCCTTCACCTTCTTAATATCTGCTCCTTGGAGCCAAGAAAGAGAAAGGAATTGTTGCAGCCAGCATTTTAATTATAGCTACATATTTGGATTTTTTACTGCAGAAAAATATTCTTGCTTTACACTGATTAAGTGAAAAGGATTGAAGTCCACTAAAGGCTTGGGGGAGTAGGGAGGGGGGCGGCTGGGGTATTCAAAAAGTTGGAGGAGAATGCAGGTCAAGTGAGGAAGTGGATGGTCAACAAAATTAGATTTTTTTATTTTTAAATATGTAAGGCAATCTTGGAAGCGTTCTGTGTGCATTGGAGGTGGTCAGGGTGGCATTTGAACTGGCCAATAACTGTGACAAGGCAAGATGTGACAAAGGCATTTGATGCAAAGTAACCTAATGCTTAAGATTATCCCACATCTGGCAGGCTCAGAATACCAATGTTGTTCCCTGGAACATCTGGCTATGACCTGGAAGGACACACAACACTATGTGGCCCTGTTGTAGTATTTCGTATAGCAGTTTCTAGAGCTGCATCTGAGAATTTTCCGCTTAGCATGTATTCAGCAGAAAGTTCATGCGCATGTAAAATCATCGTTTCAATGTGATTTTTAGGTCTTGGGCATCTTACTGTAATTACTGTACAAGCTGTTGACAGAATGATTTTTTTAAAAAGAATAAAACTACTGGATGCATTTGGGGGCACTAATATAATAGTATGAGGTTGACATTAAATGCACAAACATCTCAGTAAACTGAAAGTTTTAATTCTTCAGTTGGATAGCACAATCTGTTATCCTAAATTAAATTTCCAAAGGAGTATTTTTTTCAGATATTACATACTTCATGGCTGACAGGGACACTATCTAATTAGCTATTTATATGCAAGGCATACCAGGGGATAATTAGAAACATGGATTATGCAAAAGCAATCAGAGTGACAGAGGGCAAAGGAAGCTAACATTTTAAATCAAATTTGTATATATGCTTATATAGTTTATCATGTGTCGTTTGGGTTGTATTACATTAATACTTCATTTAATATGTTGTTATGCATAATACTGTAATCCACTAATTTGTAAATTAAACATGTGCTCTCCCAAAAAAGGTATCTATTGGCCCAATGAATCAGTTAGGCCTGCAGGAAAAGGCTTAATTAAATTACATATGTATTCTGCCTCTCGGGAAATGCCCTACGCATCTCTAATTGCATTTGTCTGTCGAATACGGGCTTTATGGGTTACCGCTGTCCCTAGCACATCTTATCACATACTCAGTATTTGTATTGCCAAAGCAATGGCGAACACACTCTGAAATGGGTGGGTGGTTGTCGCTGGGTCAGCCAAAGAGAGGGTGAAATGGGGAAACATTCTTTCCTTGAGTTACAGAGGGGACACACCATGTGTCTGAAATTGAGCAGATGGGAAAAGAGGGTTATTGGCTGTGTAAAGATGTGTAACTTTGATGGGTAACTTAGTTTATGTAATTAATGGGAGAGGTAGGCTCCTAAATTAACTGGTCTGAATCACTCTGTGAAGGTAGTTAATTTGTTACCACTGACTGTATAGAAAGTCTAAGGGGCTTGGTCAGCCTGGTGGTGGCTAAATGAGGGACACATTGAATATCTTTCTCAGGTGTGCAAATAAATAAGTTTTCCCCACTCTGTTATAAATGAAGTTATATATATAAATGATTTTATAAATGAAGGGTTGTTCAGGACGCGTCAGGTCTATGGCAAGCATGTGTACACCTATTTAAATCAATGCAAGTTTTTTCTAAATTTTAAAAAACTTGGCAAATTTAATTGTTTCACTGGAAGTTGGCAAGTCAACAGCAGAACCAGGCAATGCTGATGAAATCTAGGAGATTCCCTTACTTTTCGTGGAGATTTACTATGAGGTTAAAAGACTGTGTCCAGTCTGCTTTTACTATCTTTTATTAAACATTCAGAAGAAATTTTCTCACCTTTTTATGGTGAGATTCAATTCTTCTAAGGTTTAATTGTCGGAAAATCATGTAGCAAAAGCAAAGGATGCGTGAAAGCAAGAGATATGAGTAATTGTGTCTACAGCACCCATGATACTAGTGGCCTTTTATCTGGGAGGAAAGAAGAATCTCTATTGTATTTTGTCCTGAATGACTGTTAACGTAAACAATGAATGAAAATGAAGTTTATGTTGATTCAGATCCATTCCTTCAGAGGAATTCCTAAGCATTTAAGGATTATTGGTACTGGATCTTGGGTAGTCATCAGCAGCTCTTTTCTCAGAAAGATCTGATGTGATAGGGTAGGAGTCTATATATGGCTGATGTTGAAATTGCATTTGAAAAGCTACTCAAATAACATTTCTTCCTCCTTATATCTGAATAGTTCTTATCTATAGTGACTCTACACAGATATTTGCGAATTTGGGCAGGGGACAGCAGTAGTTCCTCTTTTGATAGCTTGTACAGTGAAAGTGGAGCTATCCTCCAGCTGATTTCTCATGGCCCTTGGCGGTATTCTGCTTCTGACATAGTGTGCTTCCAAAACATCACAGGCTCTCCTTTTATTCATACTGTAGCCCAAACTTAAATACTTTTACTGACATATGAACCCTGGCATAACTGAATTCAGAATTTACCTCCTAGACTTTTGTATGGTTTTTAATATTTATTCATTGGTCTGTAATAGAAGAATATTTGTCATCTTAACTGGATTTCTGGATGAGAATCAATGGATCGTTAGTTTTAATTATAATATATCAATGTCATACTAATACAATTTATATCTAATGAAATTAATGTTGGTGATATACTGTACTGTCATCACTAAATTCTTCATGATAACTATAAATATCAAAACCTGTTTTCTTTACATTATTTACAGACTGATTTATCTAGTACAGTCTAATTAAACAGGCACCATTTTAAAAGTGATTGCATATTAATGTTGGATGAGGTACAAATATACTGGCTCATCCAGCTCTGAGAAAGGAACATCTAATGTAGCAAGTAATATATAGGTCATGTGGGTGTGAATAAAGGATTCGGCTGGGAATCGGGAGACTGAGTTTTGTTCCTGCTGCTGATACTGCATTGTAGGTGATCTTTTCTGAAATCATTTGCATCTCAGCATCTTTATTTGTCAAGTTGCTTTCTTCTTTGTGAAATTGCTAGATATAAACAAGAAAATCTGCTATGTAATAGGTATTTGTTGTCATTGTTAACAGTGTGTTTCACATTGAGCATGTTTTACTGGATCAGGGCAAGAGTCTTCAATAACTTCCAAGGCAAAGCCTTAGACATCAAGCTACCTGAATGTCTGTAATGATTGCCCTCAGCTTACGTATCCTGAAATTAAACTACCTCAACCAATTTCACTTCTGCAGATGACAGCACAAGCAAATGTCAAGACAAATAGACAAGTTGGTAGCCGTTGACATACAGATAAAACAAAACAGATTAAGGGTGCAATAAATCATTTATATTACCGTCTCACAGATGGGCGACAATTATTTAATTGGTTAATAACAAAAAAATAAAGCAAGATTAATAGCTTGTATGAAATGAAACTAACTAGTATTTTACTCCTTTAGAGTTTAATCCTTATTCAACAACAAAATTTAGGATTCACAACAAAGGTTCCTTGAGAAGCACATATGTGAAGCATCCCTCTGAAAAAATGTCAAATTAACCATACAATGGCCAAGGTTTTGCTCTCAAACTGGAGCTACTAACAGAGAATCAAGGCTGTTTGGGGGTTTATTTATTTATGACCATTTATTTAGGGACATGGTTTAGTGGTGGTTTTGGCAGTGTTAGGTTGATGGTTGGACTTGATGATCTTTAAAGGTCCCTTCCAGCCTAGACAATTCTATGATTCTATTTTCAGTTCACTCATAGCTAGGAGGGATGATGCTTGTTCACCAAAATGTATCCAGACAGAGTTATGCCATATGATCAATGTTTTTGCAAGTCTGGATGGTGATGATACAATGATTCATTGGCAAATTCTTAACTTCTCTCCCCTGCTCTTGTGAGACCCCACCTGGAGTACTGCGTCCAGCTCTGGAGTCCCAATATAAAAAGGACATGAACCTGCTGGAGCGGGTCCAGAGGAGAGCCATGAGGATGATCCGAGGGCTGGAGCACCTCTCCTATGAGGAGAGGCTGAAAGAGCTAGGGCTGTTCAGCCTGGAGAAGAGAAGGCTCTGGGGAGATCTTATTGCGGCCTTCCAGTACCTAAAGGGGGCCTACAGGAGAGCAGGGAAGGACAGGTTTAGATTAAACATTAGGAAGAAATTTTTCACTGTGAGGGTGGTGAGGCACTGGAACAGGTTGCCCAGAGAGGTTGTTGAGGCCCTATCCCTGGAGGTGTTCAAGGCCAGGCTGGACATGGCCTTGGGCAACCTGGTCTAGTGGGAGGTGTTCCTGACTATGGCAGGGGGGTTGGAACTCGATGATCTAGGTCCTTTCCAACCTAAACCATTCTATGATTCTATATGAACGCAGCGAGACCTCTTGTTTGAATGAAGTTAAGCCTGTTCCGACACAGGGCCTTACTTCATTAACATACTGGATTTTTGCTGTAATTTCTTTGATTGATTTTCATTATCACTTGTGTAGCTTTAAGAAGTGGCAAAATAATTAAGGTATGCACATGTACGTGAATTAGTGCTTCAATATTTGCAGTTGGGCATAAGTTATTATCGGTGATCTAGAGAAGGGATTTTCAAAGTTCTACTACAATCTGCACAGCCCCCGCCCCGCCCCCCGCCTTTATGAGACTTGATCTGAAACTTAAACTATTAAATGACAAACAAGCAAAAAAAAATCTGCTTGCCACTGACAATATGCAAACCAGTTATCCTTGGATGGTGATGTCCCCTTGTAGAGCAGCGTTAAAGTCAACAAGGTCTCTATGTGTACAGGAGCAACTTGATGCAAACTCTGAGCATCTCTTATCTGGAAAACAGCTGTTTCCCAACTTCTCTGGCAGAAAGGCACCCTTACTGCAGGCTGTGACTAGCATTTGAAATTACTTGTGATGACTACATCTGTAGGTGCTCTGCCTGTAAATAAGGTAAAGCTTGAAACTCAGTTGAAGGTAATTGCCCCAAGCAGTCTTCTAGAACTCCAGAATCTACATGAACATCTAGGGAATCAAGTGACAATACTTTCCCCTTAATTTCTGTAGCTAAAGAAAATGGTCATTTCAAAAGCTTTGATTTACTCCAAAGTAACGTGGCGTTTTGGTTTAAACACAGCTTTTTAATGAGATCCATTGTTAATTTACTTGCCTCTGAATCTTGTTGCTCATAGTTTTCTGCTCTTGAAGGTTAATTAATTTTAATATGCTCTGGAAGAATAGTTCTATCTCCTTCATTAATGAAATCTTCACTTGGATAGCTCAGAATATCCGAATCACTTTAGCCACTATAGATATGGAACAAGGCATTACTATAGTCCACGTTTATTTCCTGACTCTTCTTGAGACATGTTTGCAGGTGTTCTTTGCTGAGGAATGGTGAATAGCATCCATTAGTGAAATAAAATATCTTTCTGTGTGAGAGCATCTCCCTTCCCTTTCTGCCTGATATATTTCTATTCAATAGGATATAAATATAGGTTTCTGTAAGAGAATCTTTACCTGCCTGACACCGAATGGAACTGGAAAAATGGTCCTGTGGTCAGAGTCATCACTGTGTGTCTGGAAGGGGAAGAGATTTGGGAGGCAGAAAAATGCAAATGCTGCACATCACTGGCACTGGGAATATCATGAATAAGTGTTTGAGATCACTGGCAGAGCTTGCTTTGCGTTTATGTGTATTTTGTGATAACTAAAAAACCAGTTCTATAGTTCCTGAATTTCTGTTTCCACAAAAATGGAAAATGGGAAAGGTGCGTGTTAAGTTCATGCTTGGGAAAGTTTGGTAACTGCTAAAATTTCTAAGCAATTTTCCAAGAAAAGTTGAAAAGGTGGCTCCTCCGCTTAAAATCAAAGAATAGTTTGGGTTGGAAAGGACCTTTAAAGGTCACCTAGTCCAACCCCCTCTTCTTCTCAAGAGTTAAAACTTAAGGAGAGCAAATAAAAATTTTTTTAGAAAAAGTAACTCAACCCATCAAGGATGGGAAGCAATGCAACATGGAACCCATTTGATAAATACTCACAATGAATATTTTTTGTTTTCTTTGCAGTACATGAAGTTCTCAGAAACATCTTCAGTTTTGCCTTACAAAGTTTTGCACAAGATTCAGGCAGAGCGACTGTGAAAAATATTGATGTATGAACAGTTTATGATCCCACTTGCTCTTTGCCCCATTGTATGAGAAATCCCATACAGGATGCTTCCCTGCTTCTGGTCCAGGACTTGTTCCAAGTCTGCTGATGCTGGAAATAAGTCTTGCTCTGAAGTTTGTGTTGCTTGGGACCGGCACTTGTCTGGCAATGCTCTTACTATTGCCTGTCGTCCAGACCAAATCAGGAAAAAGAGGTAAGAATCATGACACATTATTCCTTCACTTTGATATACAAAATATCCTCTCTAGTCCATTACATTCATCATGTTAGATGTACTTTTTATGGTCAATAATCTATTACTTTAGATATCTGATTATTGAGAGCAAGGACTGTTGGCATTTCTCTTTGGCAAATGGAATTTCCTGCTGTTTTCTTCCTTTTCTGCTTAGGTGAAATATTACAGCTTCATAGATGGTAAATTAAATGTCAAATATAATTTGGCATCTAAACCATGAAGTCTATTTCTGTCCTAAAAGCAAACCTGACAGATGCCTTCATGTACTGGCTGTACAGAGAGCTATACAGGATGATAAATTACTTTTTAGTATGTCATCACAAATGGTTCAGCATAACTTCTTTATGAAAGTTTAGGATTTGTATAAGTGTTTTAAAAATAAACATCTTTTTATACAGCTAGTAAGGTCAAGTCCTGGAGCTTCTTCAGTCCAGAACTCCCCCTCCACCCCCAAATCATGTAAACATGCATCTAGTTTAGAAGATTAAAGTATGAAACGCTTGGTTCCTGAAATGTTCGATCACAATGTTACCATGTGAAACACTCATAATTCCTTTTTTAAAATAGAGCACCAGTGAAACAAGGGACAAGGAGAGTGATAACTTGTTTAAGAGGACCCCAGAATTCTCTACCTGAATCTTACTATATAGGAAGAATAAAACCTAACCAGAGTTGATTTTTTTAATCCACATCACAAAGCACATCTCAACTTTTTTCTTTTTACCAACATGGCTTCTATAAGGCTGACAGTGATGCGTCTTCAGGTGTTTGATCATGTCCTTGTCCCACATGCAGAGGAATGCCTTAAAATGCCAAAACAGCCATAAACTGAAACCTTGGTGTAGTAACAATGCTGGTAAAACATAACCAATATTCCTAATGAAAGAGGTGTCCTTCTTGAGGAAGATACACATTGAGATATAATTGACATAATGGTTGAAAATCCAGCACAGGGTCATCTGGTGAATAACTTGCCCACAAATCCATTAGCCATAACAACAAAGCAGTGCTTAAAATAATGGCTGTCCATGCAGGAAAATGTCAGTGAGTGTCTGAATCAATAGTGACATTTAGAATTGCAATAAACTACACAGCCAACCAAAGTCATCATATCTGGGTAGATCATAACAGACTTTAGTCATATCGGACTCGGTAATGTGCAGAAATCCTGAGCTATCTAAGTCGACGGCAGAAATGATTTTTCTTTAGCTAGTGTTTATTTTGTCATTGTTTTCTCAGCCTCCTTAAGTACATGTCAGCATTGACCATTAGAGAGATAAAAGAGCCTGAGTAGATCAGTATCTGCCTGGAATGCTGTCTTCAGTCTTTCAAAAGAGAGAGATTAAATTTGTATGCTGGGTCATTCATGCGGTAAATACGATGAAGGAGGAAAGCAGAAAGTTTTATATAAAATTGATAGTATTTTCAGAACAGAAACATGGGAGTTAATGTATTGGATCTGATGTGCGAAACAAACTCCACAACTCACGGAGAGTTATAAAGCAGGAATGTTTACTGCAGCTCTGGATGCAAGGGGGATCGCTCCTCCAAACTTGCACACCATATCGCAAAGCAAGCGTTCATTAAGTATACAAAAGCATGCATATTCATTAGTATAGGCTGGGTTATTACAACTAGTTCTGGGGATAGGCGTAACTATGGTAATTATTTCTGGGAACTCATTATCATAAGTCGCCTCCTTTTGCCACATGCGTACTGCCATCCGTTGGTCGTGGGCTGGGGTCTTCTGGAGGAAGGCTCATAGTCTTCTTCACTGTGTATTTTTCACCTTTGGCTCAGAATGCTGAGTTAGCTGAGCCAGTAACCGCAAAATCAGTTCTAACCAGATGGCTACTCCTCACAGACTATAAAGTTCCTATTTCATGCCCATATGTACCCTGTTATCTGTTAAGGCCTCTTACAACAAGGTTTCCTATTCTCTGTCAAGGCCTCTTGCAACAAAGCTTCGGTATCCTGTTAAACTATTTGCTATGCTCACAATATTTAGCTAAGTGTTCCTGTATCAGATCAGTGCAGTGTCTATATGGTCCATAGCTGTCACAGATGGGGTTTACACCACGGGCTTCAGACTCAAGCCAAACAAAAGGCAATTGTAGTCTGGGGAACTCTACGGGGAAACTTTCTCCCATCTTCAAAGATAGGAAAAAGCTCTAGAAATTTTTCCTGAAACACAGGAGTTTATATGACTTCTAAAGCATTTAAGCGCTGACGTTTTTGGCTTGAATTTATAATTACAACCCTAGATATTACTGATATTCTTGTAAATGTCTAATCTCTCTAATAACTACTCGTGAGCTTTCAGACTCACAGATATACTGAGTCAAGAAATCCCACAGTCTGACTGTTCGTTTTCACCAGTAGTTTTGAGAGTGACATCTAGTGCTGCTGGAAAGAAGAATGTGAGCTCATTAGCTTTGCTCCCCGTCTGCAAAATGGGAGTGGTGGCACAGTTACCGTAATAGCGTTCATCAGAATATCCATGTCCTCGATACATCAACTGCATCAGTTCCTAAGCTGTGGATCCACCCAGAGGCAGAGGGAAGCAACGTGTCAGTCCTGAATTTATGCACCAGGTCAGTGGCAGCACTAGGAATACAGCTCTGCTTGCCCAGGCTAATAAGCTGCCCATTAGACCTAAGTCTCTGCGAGCCTCTGCTAAGTGATAAACATGACAAAGTATATAGCTTATCCAGTAGTATGCAGTAAAACACAGTACTTTGTGGTTCTTTAATCTCTGATTTTTATATTGTGTATGAAATTAACAGAGGAGGAGTAAAAGGAATGATTATAATGCAGACATCTATGCTGATAGATTGTTAATAATCAAAATGTAACATGCCAAATGAAAGTAGCTAGGGAGAGTCAAGTGAGTATCTTTTTTTATTCGTATTCTTTCTGGCTGCGTAAAGGTGATTGCTATACTGAATTGCATAAAAGGCATGCAGATTGATATTTCCTGGCAACATATTTACATAAGATGAAGTTAAAACAAAAACCTTCCCCAGGAAAACACTCTGTGCCCAAGACTATGTTCACATTAATTTTAACTCATTCAGTTTGTGACTGAATGGGTTACTCCAGCCTTGCTTACAGTAACTGATAGAGGACTCTCCTTCCTCTTGTGAGGATGTAACATAAGAAGCAGTGTAATATGGAAGAAGCTTTTGAAGTGTCAAACTGGCATGAGAGAAAAATCTAGTCCCTTATTTGAAGACTGCTGCAGGTGTTTAACCATCTGTATCTCTCCAAGAAGTGAAGGTTGCTAAGTGACCAGTACTACTTGTCCAATACTGAATCAACCGAACTGTTTATTCCTGCCTCTTTCTGCTGCTGAGACCAGTTGGGTGTTGCATGAGTGGGTCCTAAATATGCTGATGTCTGCTAGTCACGATGCACACAACTGCAGCCAAAACTGTGCTTCGCACATAACTTCAGCCAATAGCTTCCCCATAGATTTTTTTTTTTTGGAGGTTGCTGTGAAATTCATGGCAAGCATAGCTGCCTCTCATTATGCTAAACAGCCCTTCCACAAACACCTGAAAGCAAGCAAATAGCTCAGTATGTGATGTCAGTGTGGGGGCTTGAAAGTTCCGCGTTTCCGTAATAGAAGGTCTGGGAAGTGGTATGATAATGTACTGCTACTAATCAGCAAAGGACGTTTCCTAAAGTAATATTGATAGAGAAAATTCCATCCTATTCATGATCAACTCCATCCATATTATAAATGGTAAGGAATATGGCTACAATCAAAACTTTATATCTGTATTCCCAGTGTCACAGTATGCATTATAGCAATGCTTTGCATTGGCAGTCGAGTAGTGTAGCTAAATACAGAAGGAATGAGGCTCCGGGAGCTGGGATTCTGGAGAGGGATTAAGATTGGGTTGAATCTAGAGCTGGATTTGGAGGCAGCCCCAGGAGTATGTGGATATCTTTACTGGCGCTGAACTGGACCATCAGCTTAGATGTCGATTGCAAGATGTGGACTCTGAATAAGCTGAAATTGAAGCCGTGCACTAGAGCTAGGTCCTTGTGCAAGGGTTGTTTGATGCCGATTTTCAGTCTTTTAGTTGAAATCATGCAGTACACGTTCTTAGCCTGTGTGAAACCTGTTATGAGAACTGTTATGAGACTATTTTATGATGGCACTTGTCAGTTATGTCTAACCTGTCATTTATTAATCAACCAGGTCCATAGCTCCTAGCTCTTATTATTATTATAATCTTTTTCTTCCTTTAATGTGTTTAAGTATGGGGCATGTTCTGTGGAACTGCATTCTCCAAGATTATTTATTTTCCTGCTTCCAAAGGGCTGGCATTTTCATCATGGTTTGTTGAGGCACATGTAGGGTTATGCTGGAGTGCTTTAAATTAACAATTTTTCATAAGAAACTCCTGAATCTTCTTGGAGCTGTAGCCTTGGCTCTGTTCTTGATTTTGGCCAACTGTCTCCATGCATGTTCTTTTCCTTTAATATTTTCTTTTAGAGTTTGTCTTCTAGTGTTTGTATTATTTAGTGGACTGCTTACCATTCACCTTAAGCGTCTATAAAGAATCTCGTTTATGGGAATATCTTGTAATAAAATATACTCCACGAGGAGGTGTTTTGACAAGTGTACCAAACAAAAGTGGTAGTTTTATAATCTCTAATTATGAAAAATAGTAGACGATAAATTATATGAGCAACCCTATCTCAGATCCCAAAAGATTACTTGAGTTCTGTGAGATTTTCTGAGTCATACCTGATGTATCTGTACTCTAAAACCCCACCAGTGGCTGGCTGCAACATTCGCCACAGCAGCGTAGAGTTCATCCCTTCTCCAGCATTAGAATAGCGTTTGCTCCCCAACCTCACCCTGCTGCTGTGCACCCTACAGAAAGTACTGTGCAGAGTGGATGGCATGTGGTTGAGAGTGCAACACGATGAATCGAGAGCAAATCACAAGACTGCTTCTTTACCCTCCAGTTAATGAGCAAATAGGCCAACATCTCTTCCAAAGGCACATTCATTATAATTCTAATTAGCAATATGTATAAAATTGATTTGCATACCTAAAGGAAGAAAAACTCCCTCTGAGAAATGCTAGAATTACCGGCTTAGGAAAAATAAAAGCTGATTCTCTGAAGCAAATCTCATATTTTCTGCTGCAATTAGCTGGTGTTTTTTAAATTGTTTATTCTAAGCCTTTAAACGTCTTTTAAAGTATCAAGTGGCTTACTCGGTGCTTGGAATCAAAATACAGCTGATTTCAAATCAAAATAGTTTTAAGATTCTCCTTAGATCCATCAAGTTGTTCTGATGATGCAAATCTTTGAGCTGATATATGTCAAGATAAACTGACAAAAAGCAAACCAATACACTTATTTTTATATTTCTCTACAGTGGGAAGCATACAAGGACAGAAAATCTGTCATTTTGTGTGTCTGTGAAGTATCAAACACCTTTTCATGATTCATAAATAATGAATAGTAGGAGTATTTGTTAAAATTATATTGCAGGAAAATTCCCTGGCATTCACATAATGTCTTGCATGATCATGTGCTTTACAGACATTAATTAGAGTTGATTTGAATCAGTAAAACGGTATTGAGACAGGTCTATTAAACAGCCCAGAGTGAATAATTATAATATTGAAATTATACATACCTGTGTTTTAAATTGCATTGTAGGAATGGTATACATGATCCATGGCTATTAATAGTATTTACTGGACTGAGCAATGGTCTGAGTTCCAGTTCTATGTAATTAAAACCTGGCACAGAAAATAAGAGTGTTGTTATAACTGTAGCTGTTTGTTTTATGTTAAAAGAGATATGGAATGTTTAACATATGTTGAAACAAGTCATATTTGTAATCCAGCACGTATTCAGTGTTTTGAAGCAAATGTGTGGCAGAAATATGTCTAACCTAATTGCAAGTAACTCAAAATTCAGCGGGAGAACTGCAGATTCAAGCAGGAGCTCTGGAAAGATGTTCAGAAAATTGCTTGAGGACGATCTCTTCCTTCTAAGCTCTTCAGTGTAGCAGTAGTCTTTAATCTATGTTTGACAGCCTTGGACAGCAGGGTTCTGCTCTGTGGCTAGCACTCTGTGGAGCTATTTTCATGCAAATATGCTATTTAGAGGGATGACTTCATTCAAATTATTTAGATATTCTTTCCTGGATTTAAGGCTCCTTTTAAACCTTTATTCAAACTTCACAACTGAAATGCTGTACAACAGTGTGCATCAAAATTCCCAGTGACCAAGTTCTTCCAAAGGATAGTGGACTTTCAATAAGATGTTGTGCTTTCAGAGGGAAAACAATAATGTAGACCGTAGTATGGTAGACAAAGTGTGCTTAACTTGGAAATTTGTGTTTGTGTATATACATACATATGTGTATATATAATAATCCTTCAAATGTAAATGAAAACAGTCTATTAATATGCTGTAATTGTTCATGTTCTACCACGCAATATACTAATCCTTGTTCTAATACATTTTCATTTACAACCATTGCTTCACCCACTGATCTGTGATATAACTTCTAATTTTAATATAATACTTGGGATCTGATAATTGAGGCAAATAATTTCCATTGTTTCTTACCAAAGCGTGCAATCATCTTTGCAAGAAATGTAGATGGTTGTCTTCATCCTGATCGCTGGCATGGAAGATAATTTTCTAGCTTTGCTAGGAAAAATGTTGCTAGGTTATTTGATTGTTTTTTTCAGGGATATCACTTGAAGTTAATTTTATCAGATATCTATGATAAGACTGTGTATTTCTTTTCAAAAAACAAAAAAAAACAGCAGGAATACCAAGCCCACCCACAGCACATCCATATTTATTTGTCATAGTGATGCTAAAACCAGGAAACAGCCAGTGACTGAGCCATCCATCAGTTGGACACATCACATATTTATCATTATTATGAAAATGTGGATTGATGGCCAGTGAATACACTTTTGAGTTATCAAGTCTTCACTCTTCATGTCTTTGTAAAAGGGAAGCACCAGTTTCTCAAAATTGTTATACAGCTGACCATCACCATGGTCTGAGGTTTAAGGTGTCAGAGAAAGTAATAAGATAAAGTTGATGCTGGGTGCAAGCCTGGGAGGTATCACCTCTCCTGTACAAGGGGAGGAATTAAGAAGAATTAGCTGAAATTAAGATGCTGTTATTCTGAGTGCCTTTTTGTGTCTAGTCCTCCATGAACAGCTTTAATTATTTTTTTTTTAGCAAGTTTACTGGAAAAAAAACACATTAAATGTGACTTTTGCCCTTCCACAAAAAGAGATAGCGCCCAGGTCACAGTCTGTACAGCAGTACAATTTATCAAAGACACTTGTGAAGTAGTTGTGTACTTTCAAGCTTGTCATGTGCTATCCACTCTTTTCTCTTAGTTTTTATTAATTCAAGGGGAAAGAGTACAAATATTTATAAACCAATATTTTTTTTCCTATACATGACTACATAAAATACGTATAGTGATGAGAATAAAACTAAGAAGCTGGGGACTATCTAAGACCATAGGAACAGGAATCTGTAAATAAGCTCATCCAATATATTGTCAACAGGAGACATATATTTATGGTGAAATGGCTTTCAGAGTAGAAACTATTGGGTCCTCTTTTTTTATCTGTTCTCTGGCAGAGGAATGATTTAAAGTGAACTTCAACTCACATTTCAAATAATAGATGACAGGAGCTCATCCATTTCAATATAATTCATTCCACTGCATATGTATGGGGGAGATTTTAAAAGAAAACTAGGGAGTTATATTTCCAAGTGAGCCACTAGATTTTTAAATTTGGTATTTCCTCCTCACTTTCCTTCTATTAAGTTTATTGGCTTTCTTGAGTAGAAGACTACTTTTGTGTTAGGTATTGCTCTTTGTCTCACACCAGCTCTAGAGCTAGGGGTACAGGGCAGGGTACTTTTTTTTGGAGGGGAGGGAGGGTGGTATTCTGACTGTTGTTTGATAGCTTAATTTGTTGTGTTGTTGTTTTTCAAGTATTAGTTTCCTATTTTATTCACATTATGTACAATTCACTTTCCTGAAAAGCTGTCAGTGCTCAGAGCTCTCTCCTTCCATGTGTCTGAAATACATGAACCCTAATTCTCTTCAATATCATAAAACTGAAAGTAAAGTGATTTCATTTCTCTTTTTTTTAGATTTCAGGGTTGGGTGTTTGGGGAGGGAATGCTCTTATTGATCTATTTGATTTGAATCCCGGATAATGACATTCCCTATTGAACATATTCCTTTAAGTGTTTGAGAATCATAGATGAGAGACTTCCAGGAAAGCCACTCTGAGGGCACTGGGTGCTTTCACAGCCCAGTACTCCGCTTGGGAGTAGAATTTGGACCCTTAAATTTTCATTGGGGCAGATGTCCAGACTGAAATTCTGGACATGGCAGAGAATGACTGCCTCACTTGAAGTGAATCAGAGGCTGTTTACAGGTTTTTGTCCTAATTTTTAATGGATGAGGTCCCCATCCATTACTTCAGAGAGGCTTCAATATGATTTGGACATGGCAGATCAGGTCCTTAATGCATATGCTGCATGTAACCCAAAGCAGATGCTAGCATAAGGTGTGTCAGAGTTGCTCTGGGAGAAAAACCAGTCTTTTGTGGTTCCAGGCAGTTTTCCTACGTGAACAGAATGTTTTATTTTGGAGACAACTACTCCATGACAGATATGGTTTCATTTTGAAGGAAACAAAGTGCACAGTCAGTGTTTTACCTTCCAATGAGCTACAAACTTATTATGGTGATCTTCAGCTGATGAAAGCAAAAACAAATTATTTTTAATTGGTGAGGGTCAGGACATTTTGGCACAATAGAATTGAATGATATTGCCATCATAAATTGCTGCACATTAGAGTTGGCTGGAAAGGCTTTCATCAAGACATTCACAAAACCAAAAGATATCAGAGTAAACAGCAACCTGGGACCTGGCAGTGAGTGAATCCTGGGGCAAGCAGGATACATGTGCCAAACCAGCTTAAGTGACAGTGTTCTCTTCATATCCATTTGTTTGTCACCTGTTCTTCTTAATTCCCCTTCATTCCATTCATTTCCCTGCTTTTGGGAAAATTCAAATTTAGTAATGCTAACCTGTACAGAAAAGTGTATGCATATTCATGAAAGCTCATGAATTATTGGCAAAATTGAATTGAGTCAACATTGATCATGGCAAAAGGCAATTAAATGTAGTTGCCGTGTGAAAAAAAAATCAACCTGAACTGATTTTTTTTTCTTGATTACATATAGTTTGAAATATGTTTTGATGAAAAATAAAACAGTGAAGGTCCCATATTTCCTGTCTATAAAGTTCTATCCTTGATCATAAAAGTCGTGTATTTTAAACCCTTCAAAATACAAGAGGTTTTAAAAGGATCTCTGGCGTTAAACTTTAAATTCAGAAATCCCAGGAAGGTTGCAATGCATTCAACTTGTTTAATTCTAGTGAAAGTGTCTTCTGCCTCCTTTTTGTCATTCTGTGGGAACTGACTCACTGTGTGTGTAGGGAACATCTCTACCACTGTCACAAGATGTTCAAAATGTGATGACTACCATGGGTAAAAATTCTTGACACAACAGCATCATGTCAGAAAATACAGATTAATCAAAATCTAAGTATTTCTCAAGGATACACAAACTTCTAAATTATAGGTGGAAAAAATTGTAAGTTAGTAGATTCAACTTTGTCATTGATTTCACCTTATTCCACTTGAACTTTTATATCTTG
The DNA here is from genome assembly GCA_008711295.1 of Anarhynchus alexandrinus. Taxonomy (NCBI): domain Eukaryota; kingdom Metazoa; phylum Chordata; class Aves; order Charadriiformes; family Charadriidae; genus Anarhynchus; species Anarhynchus alexandrinus. The sequence continues at coordinate 167,377 of VUYV01000208.1, read as the reverse complement.
TCCCTTTTTATTATCCTTTCAGTGAAATGTTTCCATGCTCTCAGGACTGCATCCCTGACAATTTCTGCTCATCTAAAAATTTTCAGATTTTGCGTACTCTTCTGATCTGGCACACAAGTTTCCTTCTATTTCCATTGGAATGGAAGGTTCTAATTTCCAGTTGTGGTCTGGATTTCCAAGTCTGTTCTAATTTTTCCTGTGAGGAGACCTAACCCCGTGGAAGATTGATCTACAGCATAGCAATTGATTTGAGAAATCCACCAACCAATGTTAAACCCATTAAGATGTTGCAAAGATTTTTGAGGAATTTTTGCTTCACATGTGCCTTAAAAGATCCTGTTTCTTGAACTAAGTCCCATATTGCAGCAGTTCTTATATAAGACTCCTAAAATTAAAGTTAAGCTTGGAGAAAATGAGAGAATTTTTCTAGTGCTGCCAAAGGAAGAATATCATGAGTCTTCCCTTGAGGTCTCAGAAATTTCCTGGTTACGTGTAAGCCACGTACCAGTCTCTTTTGCTATAGAAAAGAGTATATTTAGCTTCTACTTTTTGTCCGCATTTCACAGTCAAAAGAAGCTGCAAGAGGTAGTCGATGAACATGTTTATGTAAGTAAATTTGAAGTAATTTGCATTTCAGGTATTTGTGTGCAGCTCCTATTGATGCTAATGGGATTTGTGCACATAAATTTCATCACATCAGAATGGGAATACATCCCTTGCTGTAATTCACATTCTCCCTTTCATTTGGGATCTTTTTATATTCAGCCATATATAATTTATTCTCCAAAACGGGCTTTGAATCTCAACAATGGTAACTTGAAAAATTACATTAATCTATTTGAGGTGAATTAACCTCTTTTTTCCACTCTGTTGGTCCATGAGTCAAATTTCCTTGATAAGACACCATTACTTGCACTGACTGGTAATAGCACTAATATTTTTTGTCAGTTGTAAGATTTCTGAAGCGTATATTCTTAAATTCAATCCAATGGTCTCATTTTAAAGGAGAATTTTTAATTATTTAGCATTTGTCCTAGAGACAAGGGCCATAGGATTTTATTATTATTATTATTATTATTATTATTATTATTATTATTATTATTATTGTCAAATACCAAATGGCTTATGTGAGTCTGCTGGGTAGGTTTTTTTTTTTACTTCTGTGTCATTTGTGCACTTATTTCTTGACTGGGGATGTGATCAGAAATATCCTGGGGTCACTCACTTGGACAAGGATTGCTTTAGGGCTGCTGGATGCGATTATGGGCCTGTGCACACTCACCTCCTGTGTACAAATCTGCAAGAAATGAGATGAACCTGAGGAAAGCCCAGCAACTCTCCGCTACAGCCTCTTCCAGAACTTACCCTACTCCAGGTGCTGACAGAGGGTGTAAGTAAAACTGCTAGGAGAATTAACTGTGGGGAAAAAGGCCTCAGTTTACTGTTGTTTCATCAGTAGTTCCTAAAGAGGAAAATCTAGAATGTATTCCAAGTAGGTGTCAGAAATTACAGCTTTGGGGTTTTTTCCAAGTACACGTTTCCCTCCAAAAATAAATAGTTACAGCTGGGAGGACTTTTGTAACTTTGTGTAGGCTTATAACTTTTGAGGTATTCAATGAATGTAATGCATCTATTATAAAAGTATTCAAATCATCCACATGCATTCCCAGTCTTGAACGTAATACAATCTTCAGGGGTTTTCTATTTTTATATGAAACTTTGCTATTTTTCCATGTCCTTTGCATCCCTCAGACCTCCTCTTCTTCACCTTCTTCATTTGTTCCAATATCTTTACTCTTTCCCTGTATCTTATCCCCCTGTTCGGTGAACTTAATCCTCGGGCTGGTGACGGGGGGTGCAGCTGCAGTGAGGGAGCTGCCCAGGCACTGGTAGGTTGTGCGCAGCAGGGAGCAGGTAGCACTGAAGGGTAGACTTTCTGAATTGCCATCTGAGATTTGGCCATAGCTTCATCAGGTTGGCCTGCTACTGGATGCATACTGGAAATATTGTACTGTGTGTTCTGAAATAATAACAAGAAAATCAGTTTGTAGCTTCTGCTCCTAATACCACTCCTTCAGGAGGATGTGTTCTGTTTAATCAGGTAAAACCACTGACTCCTGCTATGCTTTCATTTGTAGGATAGAAGAAAGCAGAACAAAATGCATAGCAATTAGTAACTTCCCTGTGAAAATGCGTACAGTAATCTTTTTCAATTTTAGTACTCTAGCTCGCAAGCAAATCTGGGAGGCATGGAAGGGGTTTACACAGAGAATGATCCTAACAGTTCATACAGTTAGCAAGAATTATGTATTGCCATTATGCTAAATTTTTCATTGCCACTTTTAACAGCCTGCATTCTAAAGAAAACTGAATTCTATAATTGAGCATATAAATGTGGCATTATTTCATATTCATGGTATCTTGATGTTTGACAGAAAGATAATTTTAATTATGCAAGCTGGTATTTGTTAGCCTTTCGAGAGCATTCCTTGGATGTCAAGCCTCATTGTTTTTCCTGTTGCCGTTCTCTTTGAAGGAAAAACTCAAGGACTGCATGCTGAAGGACATACTTTCTGCACTGATAATAGTTACATTGCTCCCATACACCAGAAGATACATTCCCATGGAATTGCTCTTGTATTAGGTGAAGAGCATCACAAAATGAGAGAGCGCAAAACTACATTTTTTCACAAAAGAACATGGGATGAGCCAGGTTCTTATCGTCATGCACTTGACAGTAGTGTCTGGACTTGGGTAAAGAGCCTGTAAACTACTCTCTGATGAGAAAAACTATGATTTGCATCTGTTTTGAAAAGAAGACGATCATTTGAGATAAATGTAATGTGCACATCTCTTCTGCAACAACTTCCATTGCAGTCAGTACAAAATGGCTGCTTCTCTCTGTAACTGAGACAAACCCTTGGTTATTTCAAGGTGTAATATAGTGAAAAGAATCAACTAGGTAATCGGCTACAGTTATTTTTCTAAAACAGATTTTAAACATTTCTGGACTTCTTGTTATAGAAAAGAATAACTTTCTTGAGAAACAACTAGTCAGGCAGTCCAGTGATAGATTTCCTTCGTATTTTACTGTCATTTCTCCTCTCCACTCAACCTTGCTGGGGTGTTTGATCCTGTAACAATTACAGTAAATGTTTGGCTGTTTTTTGGTGAAGTAGAGCAGTTTGCTGTGTCTCTTTGTTCCTCATCATTTCTGCTTTTAAGAGCACCCCACTGACAGGAGCTGGTGCCCCTCCGTCGCACCAGAGGACCAGCTCTGGGAGGACTGGCATGATTTCTGTGTGACTTCAAGGTTTTGAAAGACAGAAGGCTTTTGCTGTGGCAAGGATCTTTCAAACCTTTTTACGTTCAGAGATACAAAACAATCCACCTGAGCAGTACTGCATCTAGGTTATCTACAGGGGACAGGGGGGTTGGTACACCTGGAAACTCTCTTTACAGCTCTGTTTCCTATTTCTGGTAGCCCCAGAGAGGGGAAAACGCTAATCCAGGGGAAAGCCTCTCTGAGGACTGTGCAAGGTTATGTACTAGCAGGGGAAAGCAAGAGGATCCCCTTGCAGAAAAGGACAGAAGTGACAAAGAGGAACGCAGAGGCTAAAGAGCACTGTAAATATTAGCAACATTTTAAATATCAGGTCTGGAAAATGGTAGCCTCACTGTTTTGCAGTGTGCCCTTTCTGGACCAGAAGGGATGAAACAAGCTTTCATGTAAAATGCTGAGCTCTCTTCTTTAGCAAAACTTTAGCAATACGTAGATCACTGACAAAGTCATGAGACCTACTTTAATGGTTGTTGAGTCTGTCTTTCATACACGTGAGGCTAAGTCATTTTCATACGGCTGCAGTCAGCTCCTGACTCTTGTCTGGCACGCTAAACCAAGCGAAACAAGAACATGAGCTGGGAATGAGAATGTAAATGTGATTTCATGGCACTGCGATCAAGAAGATACAGTTCTTTATTCATATAGGCTTGAGAGAAGACAATGTCAGAGGAATGAAAACAAAAATACCCTCAGATTTGTTTGCATAGTAATGTTTCACCTCTGCCCAACATCAGAACTACTGTTCCATACACCAAACTACACCTCTTGATTACTGCAGACAGGCTGTGTCCATGGAAAACCCTTTCCATGTTCTTGGGTTTTATTCACTCTAAAAATAGAAAAACCTGTGTTTTTGTTTTCCCTATAGAGTTTATTATTAGATTTAAAAACTTTATGAACAAAAATTATGCTCTCACAACTCATTTTAATACTAAATATGTCAGTTTTTTTCAAATGTGTGATTTAAACACTTATAAAGTATTGAAAAGTGTAATTGGGATATTATGGGGTACTTTAAAAATCTTTTTTGGAACACAAGCTGATTTTAAAATATTGCTTTAGTGATGAGAATACTCAATTTCTTTTGAAATTATTGACATTATTTTAGGGGCGCTGAAACTCTCAGCTGTCTAAACTCATATCTTAGATTCGAATGCAGCAAAGGTCAATAGTTAGCAGACATTGCTACGTTCTCAGTTGCTGAATATTTGCATAACACAAGTATTGTTAAATAGTCTTCCTTGCTATCAGGAGAAAGGCCAGGCCCATAGGCCTGGCAGAGAAGGTGAGTGCTGGTGTTGGTTTGAGCCTGCCTTGCTGGAGCAGATTTCCAACAGAGATCCCGTGTGTTGGCTAAGGCTGTGACAAGGACCTTTTTTCCCAGTAAATGGATTAGCTGGATCAGGACTCGGTGGCATTTGTTTTGGCCATGTTCCTTGCAATGGGAATATTGGAGGATCCAAATCTCAGGGGTTGTTAAGCTCCTACTTTTCAATCATGCTAAATTCAAATAAAAATGGCTCTTTTTCAGTCCTGTGCAATCAGGACTCGGAGTGTACCAGCTTTCTAATCTGGAGATGAAACAAGCACTCCAGATTATTCAGAAACAATAGAGACTCTGATTGTTTAATACACTGATAAGAATGTGTTTAAAAAATAAATTATCCACTAGCTGCTGGGATTGCTTGAAATTCCATTAAACACTAATGAGAGAAGGCATCACAGGCAAATTAATAAACACCCTACGCACTAACCTAGAAAATACGAGCCTAAAACCTTTGATGCTAAACTGATTAAAATGAGAAACATATTTCATGTGAAACTGCTCGGCATATTTCAGTGTATTAATTGAGGCATAATGAAAATGGAAGATACAGCACAAAAAAGGAAGAATACACATTATAAAGTAGACTATAGTCCTGCAAAAGTCCTACGCAAATGCAGCCTTAGTTTCATGCATATGAGCAATTCCATAGCAGTGGAAAGAGCACAGAAAAAAGTTAAATATATTCACATTTTAGTGCGTTTTGATTGGTGAAATCAAAGAGAGGGATTTTTTTTTTTTTCAGTGAATTTGTGCATGTGTTCTAAGATCATAAATTCTTTTTACATATGAAAAATTGCTGAACCCTGCATCTCCCATTGGCTCTGAGGTAGGTTTATAAGAAAACTTGCACTGGGGGTGAAGGGAAGGTTGAAGGGAAACAATGTTGGGTTTAAAAGACAAATCTCATGTATTATACCTTGCTTAGATAAGCATAAATTAGAAAAGAAAGACAAGAAAACTGGTTGCAGTAAAGAAAAGATGCCGGTGCATCTGTCCAAGGCATTATGTGCGTTCAATACTTTGCCATTCAATGAAAAGGGGTTGCCATAACAACCATCATACCTTGTGGTAGCTAGAGATGATGGAGATATAACATGTCCCCTAAGAAACTCAGTGACAGCTTGTTGCACAGCACAAAAAAATCATTCTGTACATGAGAAGTCCCAGCCCAGATCCCGTCATCTGAACCCTCGTGCAGAGGAGCCCTGGGCACAGGTATTTGTCCCTCTTCGACAAAGAGGGAGGCTGGTGGTGCCTGCATTCGCGTCTCTTGGAGGGACATAGCTGGGGGAGTAGGGATAAGCTGGCAGGCAGGGAAGGGTTATATTTTCCCATCTGGAGCAAACAAGACTATGCTCCAAAATAACAATCTTCTGCTTCTGTGAAATCTTTAGTGTAGCCATGGTTGGAAAATCATGGTTGGTCTGGTCCAGCTAAAGAGCTGTGAGAAAGGGGAAGGGAGACCTCCCCAGGCTAACTCAGAGTCAAAGTTCGCTCCCAGACTCTTCCAACACAAGGTGCACTTCTGCTCATCCCCCTCATTTTGGTTTGGCCATCGCAGCATTTTCAGCAGAGAGCTCCCTGCCTCTCCCTGAGCCCCTGTACAAAACCTTATTCAGGCAAGAGCCTTCTGTGAGATTTTCTCTGGGTGTGCAATGATCGTAAGCGCAGGTTCTTTTGTAATAGCAGCACTGTACCATTTTGAAGTGGTCTTTGGCATTCATGTGTCTATTCATCAAATGTCTGTCACCTGAAAAAAGTACTGCTTTGTGTTGTACTTCATCCAATGAGATATATGTGCAGAGATAGCGTATGATTTAGTATGGTCATGCCCTACAAGTAAAAGTGTCATCGGATCGTGATACAGAGCACATGAAGTCTGATTGAAAATCTTCCATGCCTACAGTTGTCATTATCTGGGGTGACAATCTTGCTGGTGTAGAGCCGATAAGCTGTATGGGGGAAGACTCTTCAGGCACTATATGTACTATGAATCATGCCCATTCATCTTTGCTATATATTTGATCTATGTATAAAAATTGGGCCCTAGATACTAGTAGCTATGAATTGAACCCTTTCAAATTTGTATTTAAAAAAAAAACAACCCAACCAAAAACCAGAGTGTTTTGTGTGTCTGTATATATACGTGTTCCTTTATTTGTATTCAGTTTCTAATTTTTTAAGTAGTATTTGGGCCTCTCTTTCTGTAGGAACAACTTGAACTAAATTTTATGTATTTTTAAACAAAATTGAGTGGTCACAGTTATCTGTTCAATGCCAGCAACAGAGGGGTTCAAAGTCATCGGCTACCACGAGGCAATACAAATCACAATCTTCATCTCAGCCAGGTCCAGATCCAGAGCCTCTTTAAACCAGCCGGAATCTGTGAATTGATTTCACTGGACTTCACAGCAACCTAAACAGCTGTTCTTCTTCATCTTCTAATTCTTTTTAACCATTGTTTCAACGTTCATGTTTAAACATATTCTTCCACAAATCAGAAATAATTTTTTGCAGTATTTGGAAAGCTGGTATAAAATACATCTGTTGTTATCTGTATAACTCAAACCTGCATCAGTGAGGTGTGACGTGAAGCAAAAAGACTTCTTTCATTGAAATCAGTAGGAGCAGGAAGAGCCCGTTATTCATTTTTGGTGAAAGGGAAGAGGAATAAACACTGCACAATAAAAAATAAAGCAGTAGAAATTAATAAGCTGCACCCCAAGCAAGTGCATACTTGTAAGTGTCTGAAAGCAGCCTTTTCTTCTGGTATTCATGGATCTTATTTTTTTCCTGGTGATGGAAGAAGGTATTATTTGGTGGTGCTAAAAGTTCTATTTTTGTTAAGTAATAGATTTCACTTCAGATTTAGCTATCTTAGGTGCAGCATATTATTTATATTAATTTAATAGGTGTGTTATAACTGGGGCCAGACTCGTTTCAGTGGTGCCTGGCGACAGGACACAGGGTAATGGGCACAAGCTGGAACACAGGAAATTCCATCTCAACATGAGGAAAAATTTCTTTCCTTTGAGGGTGGCAGAGCACTGGAACAGGCTGCCTTGAGAGGTTGTGGAGTGTCCTTCTCCGGAGATATTCAAAACCCACCTGGATGTGTTCCTGTCCAACCTTCTCTAGGTGAACCTGCTTTGGCAGGGGGCTGGAATAGATGATCTCTGAAGGTCCCTCCCAACCCTGACCATTCTGTGATTCTGTTAGTCACAAACAAAGGATTTCTACATCTCTAGTTACATACTGTTATCAAATAGATTGTGGAGTAATCGTACTGTATTTAGAAGACATTTATTCTACACTAATTCATTTTTACCCTAAAGTCTGTTCACTGTCTGAAAGACAAGAAACTAAGCGTGTTTTAATATTTTGAAATAAAGCACATAAATCTTCTGGCAAGTATGATGTATGCTGTCCTGGTTACTGCATGCTTACCTTAACCAAGTTTTCCATATATTAATTGAAAAATCCCAACACCTCTTTGTTGAAAGATATCATGAATGCCATATATTTCTCTAAGAAAAAAAAAATTAATTTGTGGATAAGTTACAGTATAAATGTTTTTGAAATATTTAAGGAAAAATCACAGGATATATTAAAACTTAATCCTCTTGATTTCAGGCTAAAGGAGCAGAGGGCTTTGAGTAGTAAAGTAACTGAAAGTGTAGTGTAAGTGTGGTACAGAATGCTTATCTGTGGTGCCCAAAACTCGTTGTTACCCATTTCTATTTCAATAATAGTTTTTATTTGGGTTGACTGAATCTATGGAAAATAAAGACCTTTTTCATTAGGACTGGTTTGTGTCGGTGGTAAAGGTAGTTTCCGAGCACAGGCACATTGATTTAGGCAAATGAAAAATTGTTCCCCAGTTTTGCGCCTTCACCCAGCTCTGTATGGACAGTTTCTTTTGGAAGGTCCCTTTCAACCCAAATTGTTCTATGATCCTGTAATTCTATGAAGACTGTTACATCTTCGATTATCATTTCTGTATCGTTCTTAATGTTTCTGTGGCTCTGTTCTTGATTTGTTGAAGCCAAAGGATAGAAATGCCATGAGACTAGGATTTATACAACTTGCAAAGCTTTTTTTGAAATCCAAACCGTATTATAGCCTTTGTTTTAGATTCATCCTAGTTTGTGCTGGAAAACTGAAACTAGAGCCAAGCCTTGAACCCCTTATTCAGGCATCATTATTATTAAAAGCAGCACTAAGTAAGGACACCAAGATTTGGTCATTAATGATGCATTGGTTTGCTTGCCAGAGTAATGCAATGAAACCCCACGGTGTGGAACTGACATAGTGTTTCAGAGTATATAACCACCAACATTGCAGGACTTTCTCAAACAAACAGTAATACATTTTTCTTACATCTTCCTCATTAACTTTTTTAAAGCCTCTGCTGGCTTTGTGGGCTTATTGCAGCGAGTTTGAAATGATGGATGAAATAAGAAAGGAAAGGCAGGTTATACTCCACGGTCGCTACTGCATAGTGTTGGATGATGTTATACTGAGCTCATAAAAAGCCAGGACAGGTCTGAGCTTTATGAGAAAGAAAAAACTTCACTGCAAACATCCTATTGGTACTCCTTTACACAGCGAAACTGGCCATGATTAGTGATTGCCCTTATGCTGGGTCTTTGCGATGTTTTCCTGCTCTGAGCTGGTAAATTCTGCAAAGGTGGACTTTCTGAAGCTCCTACCTACCCCAGAAGGTAATATCCATACTGAACTGATACCCTATAGGGCAAAACTTAAATCATGACTCTGCCTATGTCTTCCTGCATGACCTTGCCCAAGTTATTTTGAGGCAAGAGTGAAACATTGCTTGGCAGCAATAGCCCTGTTCCAAGGATGGCTTTTGTTTTTTGTCCCATGACTTATCAAGCAGGAGCTCTACTTGAGCTCATCATTTATTTTTTAGTTGATTTACTTGTTTGAAGAATGCTTTTGCTTTTGTTTTGAGTCTTATTGCTCTTCCATTCATTTCCCACACAAAGGGAGAGTAAGAGGACAGCTTTTCTTCCACTGATTGTTCTCTGTTGGACTGAAGGACCTCAGAGACACTATGTACACTTTTTTCCAGCTCTTAACACCAGTAGTCCCGCATTTTGCTTTGTACTGTAATACAAATGATAGTACTATCTATATATGGCAAATAGTTTTACATAGGAGTTTGGATCTTTTTAAATGTCATTGTAAAGAGACAGGTGCGGCCAGAAAAAAAAAAAAAGCAGCTGGAAAAAAAGGTGCAATAGAAAATGAAAGAAAAGAGGGAATAATAGGTATATGTTCATTAGTCTGTAATCCATTTCTGTCTGGATCTTATTGATCTATGATGCTGATATCACAGTTCAGACTCTAGCTGAATTTTAATGAAGCCCACCTATGTGTTTTGGTCATGTTCTTTGAGAGATGTTGGTTGAATGTTAATTTGGTTTGATGTGGGAGACGGAAGAGCAGAGCATTGGTAACAGTGAAAAGTTCAACCAAAATGAATTTACTTCCAAAATAATGGACAAGCTTCAGTCTTGCAGCTATGCCAGTGCAAGTAGCTTTGATGGATGTTACAGCAATGATTCTATTCTCAAGCTTTACTTGCAGCAAGATAATCCAATTAAATTAATAATAAGATATGGTGGATAATGCAGGCATGCATGGAAGCCACACTTCTTGTGCCCCTTCCCTTGCTCACATAACAAGACACTAGAAAGTATGCAGTAACATCACATAGGCAATACACTAATGCACTAAAGATGCTTCGTCCGGCATGACCCAGGAGGTCTGCAACCTTGCGAAGTGGAAGGGAAATTGTAAAGTTTGGGTTAGAAACATAGTAGCATGGCATGAGACAAGCCTATCCAGCTGTGTAGCGCAGGAGTTCTTGTCATTTCTTATTAAATGTATCCTACAAGTCAGTATGAATCATCAAACAGGAGTCTTTCTTTTATTTTGGTTCCAGATAGCTGGCATCAAAATTTACATTTTAAATGGAAGAAAATAATTGTGGATAATCCCTTCAAATTCAATTTTAGTTTTAAATCATTTTTTTCTCTAATGGTATTGGCTTTATAATAAACTATGATCGAAGCTTGTAAAATAAAGAAAAGATGAAGTGAATATAAGCTTTGGAGAAGCCTGATGATCTCCAAATAATTTTGCATAATAATTCAAAATAGTCAAATGTGCAAGTTTTACTCCCATTTATACAAATTAAGTCTGTAATTCATGCACAGTCACAAGCGGGCTCCAAACATCTTACAAAGTCTAACATGATTGCCTCCTGGTCCTTCTCATTAGCTATCAGCAGGTTGTTACAGCTAGGTTAGGAAAAAATTATGACCTTATTCTTCTTTTCAATCTGTAATACTTTTTTCTACTTCATGTATGTGGTACTTAAGTCAGTGTAGTACAATTTTAAAATTTTAATTATAATTGCAGTAGGTGAAAGCAGGCTGTCAGTAGTAGCACAATCTGTGTGCTTATTTTGTAAGGTGCTGAATTTCTTCAGGTGACTCCTAAAAGGAAAGGACTAAAAATTCACTAAATCACCTAAGATTGGAGGCATTAAGGACTGCTGTATGCAGACTGCATCTGCCCAGTCTCAGTCCACAGCGCAGGGGTTTGCTTTTACCATTATCACCTGCTCTTCTGTACTGTGCTTGTTGGCACAGTGAGCAGCACCATCTGCTTCTCAGAAGATGATGCGTCTAGACATCCTTGAGTACTATTCAAGAGATCATCAGAAGTGGTGTGGATTACAGGTCCCTGTGTAGCTCCATTGTGGGGAAAAAGCAAAATAAGCCTTCCCACTGTGGAGTGAGTCGGGCAGGCTGCTCCCAAACTTGTCCGACCACTGCGGCAGCACATATTGTACAGGTTTGCTTGGAGCAGGCTTCCTGGCGTCCTGTGCGAGGGGCACACGGTGCCAAGCCATGCTGCTGGGCATGGCCGGTGCCTTCCTGGTGGACCACAACAGAACAGATCTTCTTGTCAAATTCATAGTAGCTTAAGCAACCTTTGTTCTAGGCTTTGGTATACAGTTCGTTCTTCTCCCTGCTTATTTCAAACAGAATAGGCTCTTGTTCAGCTAATAATAGAAGAATAGTGAGTCAGGAGATGCTCCTGATTTAAGGTGGTATCATTAATTGGGTATGAAGACAGGTACTGAATTTCCTTTACTCAGAGGAGTATGGATGTGCTCATTTCCTTTTAAGGTAGTAGGTAATGCAATTACATATAACATATGATGTGGAGGCTTTCTTTAATAGAAGCTCTATTCAATATAATTGATCAGTAGATTTGATGAGGTTTGGCAATCTCTTTTTGGAAAAAGCTTTGCTACTTTTTAATCTGAGATCTGTAAAGACTTGGTTTTCTTTTTAATCTCCCTTTGGCAATAATATCACCATCTTTCCATTTGTACCTAGCCTTTATTGCTGAACCTGCACATGTCCTCCAGATGCCTTCCTGTGAATCCAAAGTAAGTTAGGGACATGATCCAAGGGCCTGGAAAGTCAGAAAGAGGTTTTTTTCCTGGCTGGTAGGTTTTGGAGTAAGCCTCTGGTGGGTAATTTAGTCAGATGCTTGTTGAGACGTGCTTCATACCCTGAACACATTACACTGTTGCACTGTTGTCTGTCCTCAGGCTGGCTATTAATTTTTAGAAAGAGTTTTAAGTTGTTGGTTATTGGCCTATAAAGCTCTTAGAGGTTTGGGAGCTGTTTGAGACTCCCTCTAAGTGAATCTGCTGGACTGGTGATCAGCGATGAGGCGTGAGAATGAGTGGCGTTTTCCAGGCGAGATGCTCAAGATTGAAACTCCCAACAGAATGTCCACATGTTAGGGCTCCAGCTGGGGCCAAACAGCCTCATCTTTTTGAATGTGTCAAACACAGTGTAAGGGGAATTTATACTTAATCAGGGTTTTAGAAAGGATGATGGCTGAGAAGTGTTTATTATAGAGTGGTAGGGAAATAAGCTAATTCAGAGTGTATTTCCAGTTTATTATGTTTGAATCCAGAACATGCTGAGCTGGTCTTAATACTGGTGTAATGTTTGGACTCATCCTACATTTAAGCGGACATGCACATACGAGTACTTAGAGGTTGACAGACACCTCTTAATAAAAAGTAGCTGTCTTTGGAGTGTGCATTTGGGTAGGGGGGGATTTTCTTCTAATGGTTTCTCACAGAAAGAATAATAAATTTCCCTTCTTGATCAAGGTATGAAAATCTCTGTGTTGATTCACGTGACAAATGTAGGCTGATTTCCTGGCAATTCGCAGTCATGATCATTTCCAGTGTATTGCCATGTCTGTACATTTAAGTTGTGAACCTGTATAATAAAATATAGTTTGAATCTCAGTGTTCCTGCCAAATCTAGTTAAGCACGTGGATGATTTGCTGACGCATTTCAACACCAGGCTCTCAGGAATGTGTCCCTGTAAATCCTCCTCTGTTGTTTGTTTGGCCAGTGATAGTGTTTGTAAATGGGATGCTACTTTTTTCTGTCTTGTGATTGCTCTTGAAACCATGATACTTTTGCTCAGTCTTCAGCTGAAGGAAACAAGCAGCCTGGGGAGTATTTTATGAGGCAAGATGTATCTCTTCAACATTAAAGTCACAAATCTGTAAGGAGTACAAATATTTGGTCGCTAGGATGCCAATTCCCTTTTATGACTCCCTCAGTAATTACTGAGTAATATTTACTACGGAGCAGCGTACTAGGGAATAAGTGGTGTTTTTTGTAGACGGGACCAAAGTGAAGCTAAGGTGTTTGATAACAGGGAGATCTGTGTTGTGACTTCATGAATGTTCTTGATGTAAGACAAATTAAGCAGAGAGGGATTTTAAAAACTATCTTGTGAAAAAAATGCATAGTCAAAAGTGTTTGCAACTGATGCTAATTTGGGATGCAGAGCACAACTTGCTCCCCCTTGCAAAGCTGGCTTCTGCTTCCCTGCTGCTCCACATGCATTTCCTCTGGCATGAGGAAATTGCATTAAACGGGCTGGCTTTCCATCAAACTGCTTTGACCTGATAGGACAGTTGATATCGAAAACATGCGCATAGGTTATAAACTCCTCAGTTTGTATACAACGTCTTTGCGGTGGTCAATCCTAGCACAGTGGGACTCTTTTCTCTGACCCAAGCTTCTAGGCACCAACACAACCAACAATAATGCCTTCTATTTTACTGGCATAGGTAATTTTTAAGGCAGAAGAGACCATTAGGTTATCCAGTAAACGCACTGGACTGTTATTGTCCTCCAGAGACCTGCATAGACGAGGATGATAGTGCTGGATTGGGAATGGAAGAATCAAACTCGGGTCACACCAGTACAGGCCTAGGTGCAATAAACACTTTTTCTAAGGGATAAAATCCTTTCTGTGTAGTTATATTTGCCTATTGCTGCTGACTTTGGCTGGGATTTCAAGGTCTTACGATAATACTGATGTTATTAAAACTGGCTACAATCTTGAGAAATATGTGCTGTGAAAGTAAGTAAAAGCGAACTGTATCTACCCATCATTCACAGTTTTCCTTTCCAAAGAAAACTGTACAATGAAAGTGCAGAATATACATATGTGTAAATGTGCATATCCATTCTCTATATGGACTCATATATTTTAGATATATGAATTTTACATTTTTATTCTACGTGTGCCTGAATAACTGAGTATATATAGATATACATGCGTGCGCATGCTAGATTTTTTTCCTTTTCTGAAATTCCAGCAATGTGAATGTTAGGAGCTTTTTTTTTAAAATTAACTTAAGACATTGGGCAAGACCAATAAAAGCAGTTTAATTGGAAAAGAAATTACTAGACTTTTATGCCTAAATGTAGAATATCACAATTTTTCATTTTTGTTATTCAATGGCATAAAATTTGGAGCGACAGCTGAAAATTTCAGCCTTTGTTCAGAACTTCCTGGCAAGTCTCAAGCCATCAATATATTTTTCACTGTTTAATTATCTTTAATGTTTTAGGACTGACTAAATTAAACAGGTATGGTAAGATTTTAAAATTCATTGATGCTATCTCATTTTAGTAAATGTAGGGATGGAATAATGCCCTAAGCTTCAGCCTGCATACTAGTACTTCACTCTAAATATCCATGTCTATAAAGACGGCATTCTCATTCGCCTCCTATAATACATTAATATTTTATGGAGCAGAACAACACAGAGTCAATAGACAATTTCATATTATGATCATAGTGACATAAAGCCCAGTACTTGGCATGCTTTTCATCTTGAAAACCTCAAAAGCCTCCTGCCTGCACGATTCAGGTTAGATCTTGCAGCTACATCTTTATGGTTTCCAGACATTTGGCTGTCTTGCAGAGTGACTTTCTGCAGAGAAGTGGTGGAAGCATGTCTGGCTACCTACAAACCAACCTGTGTGCTCAGGTATGGATGGTCCCACGTGCGCTGGCAGATATATTGCAGCCAGGCATGAAGGTCTGTGCCAACAGCCACCAGCAGTGCTTTGTGGAGTAGAATGGCTGCTAAGATGAAAGGGAAGAACTTGTTTATCTGGGCTACCAATATCAACGTGATGTGAAATGCATTGGGCTATGTGGCTGTATTTATAAACATAATTAACAATGTCTAATTGAGGACACTTAAGGAGAGGAGAAATTACTCTGAGCTTTGAAGTGCCAGGTAGTTTGCAGAATGAACTTGTGAATTTGGATCAACAGGGCTGGAAATGAATTGGGCTCTGCGATGTGCTTATAATTGCTACAGATGTTGGGGTGGCGTGACAAGCCAGTCATTCCCTCTCCTCCTCAGATGCCTCCAGGGAGTCTGAAAATTGCAATGTGAGCGAAGTAGATTCTTCCCTTTAGTGGCTTGAAAGGAAAAGCATGTTGAAGCAGAAGACCAATGCAGTGCCACTGCCCCGCTTAACCTCCAGTTAATACCTGTTTTGAGAAATCGAGCAGGGCATAGGCTGTCTGCTAGTTCTTTTCACCAGGATGAAATTTCAGCCAATGTGTTTAACTTCAATCTCTATTTATCGGATCCATGATATGTAATAACATAAGAGCTATATTTGGGCCAGAGCAGGGGTTTCAGTATCCCAGGTATTGGGATACCTTTGACAGAGACCTGCAGCCACTTTGGAAAGAAATAGAGGATTTGTTTAAACAGGGAGAGAGCACCACATGGTATATACCCTCACAGTTTTCTTCCATGGCCCAATGTTCTGTTCAGATGAATTCAGGTATTTCACTAATATATTTTTAGCTATTGAACATGAAAATGACATGGAGAAATGAAAGGTGTTTCCTGTCCTCAGAGAAGGATGCTTACTGCAGGCAGCATTAGAGAGCTCAATTTCCCTGCTCCCCCTTTCATCCTGGCTTTCTGCCTAAAGCACATGGCTCAGTAAGATGTCACAAAGACAGCAGCCCTTTTATTTTGCAAAACAATCCACAGTTGTTGGTTTCAATTTTCTATTTGTTTTGCTTTGGTGTTTTCCTCTAGTATTTCTGCTCTGCCACTGTTGGAGGCTTCTTTTCTGCAGGGCTGCAGCATGTCTTAACATTTTGGCCTTGGTTGTGGCATGTGTGTGCTGTGATTGATTGTGTTCATTAGGAAGGTTGACTGTTGTTTGTTTCACTATCAATAGATACGTTAGCAAACAAGATAAGTGAAGACCAGCAGACTTGCTGTAGTAATTACTGTAGGTTCAGATAAAGCATGTAGCATTGGAGCCTCACCGTAATGAATCCTTGTTGATATGAAACAGGAGATTCATTATATATTAGATGTTGAAATCTTTCCACAGCCAACTGGGAAGATTCACAAAAGAAGAAAACACCTAGTTCTTTAGGGCAGTATGTGTAGCACTTCAAATAATGAGAGCATAGTTAGTGTATGGCACAACCTTTTAGCTGAAGCACTTTTTTTGTGGTTCCAGGGACATCAAAGTGTCTCACAAAATTGGATCAATTTTGATGAAATCTTGTTGGAAAACACAGCAGTGGCAAAATTTATTTCACTCCAGCGCAAAATCTTTGGACAGTGTTTCTTACACCTTCTCATTTTGAAATGTCCTCCACTTGTACTTAAAATGCAATTAAGTCCTTGAAATTAAAACAAAATGTCTTCCAGACACTTTTAATGTTCTTCACTGTCCCTCCCACGCTCCGTGTTCCAATTTTTTTCCTTAAGTGTGGCTCAGCATCCCTCATGCCTGTTTCTTCATCTCAAGCTGTTTCTTTCCACTGGCTCCCTTGTCCTCTCCTGCTGAACTGGAAAGAGCAATTGCAGAGGAAGTGCTGCTGATCCCAGCATGCTCAGAAAATGTCTTTGGTAAAGTAACAGCTTTGGACTTAGCTGTGCTAACCAAGCACTCTCATGGTCTTAGGTCAGCCAAATGGGAACAAGGGGTTTGTTTTGTATTTAAGAAAAACAAAACAAAACAGCAAAGGGCACATCACCGCCAAGAGAGTGACCCCTCATATCAGTTGCAAAGCCCGTTTCTCAAACATGGAGGCTACTATTATTTTTAAATTTGTTTGTTTGTTTGTTTGGCCAAAATTTTGATATTATTGCCTTCCTGCAAACAACTGAACCATTTCATGGGAATTCCAAATATTTAAATCTTGACCCTAGAACATGTTCTGTTTAGTAGAGATGCACTTTCTTAGAGATAGGATTTTGGTAGACTCTGGTTTTATAGATGAAGGACTAAAGGAAGGAGGGACATGCAAGCACAAACAAAATTACCATGATACTGAGGTTTCTTAAGTGGGGAGCATATCTGTGGAAATAAAAAGCTGAATATGTCAATTTAATCACAAGAAGAAAAAGGCAAGAAGTCTTTTTGTCATAAACCGGTTGGCTCTTCAAATCTAAGGTGAACCTCCCATTCTGCATCTTTTTCTCCCTTCAGTCTCTCATCTGTAATATCCAAAAGATCTGCAATTAGGACCTTTCCTAGGGGATATTAGGGAACTGGGGTCCTCCTGTCCTACATTGTGAGGATCAGAGAACCTTTTAGATGTGATGAATTCACTTCTGGTGCAGTGAAAAGCTCTTATAACAATAAAGTATTGTCCGCTTATATTGTTCCAAGCAGTCAGATTCCCAAAGACTTTTTATAGCCCAAAAGGAAACAAGCAGCAAGTTGCTACAAGATATAATTTGAAGAAACATAAAACATTTGTCACGATTTTAATTAAGTAACAGTTGCCCAGTATCTGCCAAACCTACCCTCTAGTCACTGTTTAACTAGTAGTGCAGGGGATGTTTACACCTGCAGCAGTTGATGTAGCTGTCTGTTCCTGGATCATTTTAACAATTCCTAATGTACTTGATAAAGATTTGTAATGGCACTGATGCTTTAAAAAGCTGTTCTGGAAACTATGCAACTAGAATTTGCAGTTCTACTTGTTATGTGTGCCACAGGAAGTTTTTAAACCCAGCAGGCAGAAGAGAAAATTGCCTTAAAATAAGTTATTTTGAAAACAAAGGGGCTCTTGGAGCTGTTTGTGATCATTATCCAGCTATCTTATCTCAAGCATTAATTTCTGCAATGAGGTGCAAAGAACAGATGAACAAGATGAGTCTTAGTTACCTTCAAAGGGTGCGGAAAGTTTCACAAAGAGGATTAAATGTAAGACAAATGAGAGAGCGCACTGAGACGAGATTTACAAGCATTCAGTACCCACATCAAAGGTGATAGGTGAAGTGGTAGAAGTTATTTTGCCTTAATTGAGGCTCCCTGATGCCACTGCAGACTCATTGAGATCACTCACCCTCTCATACTACTCATGTAGGAGTGATTCTGAGGAACTTCAGGTTGGTACAATGGGTATAGTGAAAAGCCAGAATGAAAAATATATTAGAGGTATGTTATAACTTTAAAGACAGTCGACTTTAATGCAGTCACACCTTATTCATGGCTTTATTTGCTGCCATCCTAACTTCTGAGCCCCAGGCATGCAAGTGACATCAGCTTTGTCTTGAAAGTGTTGCAGAAGTGTGTGGCGTGAGCCTGTAAGGTAAAATGAAGGAGTCTTAATGAGCCCAGAGTGATCGCTTATACCTACATACATGTGGAGTAAGAGTATATAAGTCAGAGTTGTTGTTCTGGATTTCCTTGAGTTACAAATCAAATAAGTATGTCCTGAAACAGAGGCAAGAGCTACCCTGTGGTGCAAGACAGAGCAGGAAGATTTAAACAGTATCAGACCTGGTCAATAGTTCAGAAAAATCAGTAGTTATATTGTAACCTGGTCTTAAACTTAAAGTTCAGTGTGGCTCTCATCTCTTGTTGTTTATTTGGAATCAGGCAGATGGAAGGGGTGTGGGTGAAGTTTCAATCACTATATTTGTGGATCACTGTGACAAACTGAAGCTGCTGAATATCTATGTGTAGAGACTGTACTTGAATTACATGTTTTATACAGGGGAGAGTTTTATCTCCTGTCATGCTTTGTTTAGTTTTACTTAATGTTTATCTAAACATAACTTTTTCAGAGCAAAATAATAGTCATATTAATATAAATCTAAAAATTGTTGACTGTTTTAACTTCAGCTCTAAGAATTTAAATAAATAAATTCACAGGAGAATTTTATAAAAAGCTGGTATCCTTCCTTTGGTCAGTGGTTTAACATTGGTAAAATATTTGTTATGACCGCAGAGGAACTATTCTGGCACCTTCAGCGGCACAAAAGTTTGACTCAGGAGAGTCAGTTGCCCAGAAAAGCAATTACATAGCAAGTCGCCCATCACTAAGTTTGCAAAGAGAATATGGTCGACCTCACATTCATAGTGATATAGGTTTTTTAAGAAAGAGAAAGAAGCAGTATCCCAGCTACCCAAAGGTGACCCATTGCACTGAAAAGTCAGCACGCAATTCAGTGTTGAATGAGGGCTGCTTTGAGGGTCGGTGGAAGCACCTGTAAAATAGTAGTGTCTGGATGGAGAGCAATTCCTTCTGTGTGGGAAACCCTCGTGTGATAGTATGTCAATAAAATGCCTTTGGTATTTACCTTGGGTCTCCATCAGAAGCACCATGGCTGGAATGACGAGGCTGTATTTGGAAAGTCCCCATGCATGCAGCAGCCTCCAAATTAAGAGGATGACATTCTTCAGTTTTTATGTGTATCAGATATTTGGGTGACTGATGGACCAGAAAGGGCACAGCAATACCTCCATTGACTCTATGTACCTCTGTCTCAAGATGTCTTTTCCTTTGTCTGATTTTCGTAAGTTTGTCTAACGGTGGATTTGAGCTCTGTAGGGCTATAGTACTGCAATTATCTTCAGCTCTGGCTTGAGGGAATGAAGCCTAGAAGAAGTAGCTCTGTATTGTAAAAAGATGATCTTAAACTGTAGTACAGGGCATAATTTCTGCAGCAATTTCAAAATTATGTATCATCAAATGCCATGTCACGTCCCTCATAATGGTCATTAGCAATTATGTCACATTGAATCACAGAAAGCATAGTGAATTTGGTACTAATAGAGCAGAACAAAGTCTCTTCTGGTTTATGAGTCTTGTTCTTTAATCTGTATAACTGGACGTTGCAGTTTAGCATGTGCAGGGAACCTTGTTTCTGTGTAGCTGTATTCTTGCTTTTAGTTTTAAGAGGACATAGATTCTAGAGAAAAATCTGCCACTATTAGGCATGCAAATGTGGCAATTTATGCAGGACGAGCATGTTATCTATCAAGGCCAGCACTCCTCTGCCTTGTGTTCACAGTGCTTGTAAAATCAAGACAGCAAAAGCCCTGGTGTGTGGCCACATGTAACCATTGACCAGTCTAGTGTGGCTTTGCTGCTGCAGGAAAAACTGCTATACCATGAAGTAGAGGAAGAGGTGCCAAATGTCACAGGCTCGAGATTTTTCTAGAGCAATGATTATGTACTTGGATTGGCAAGAACTAGCCTGGTGAACAGATGTGTTCGTCATATCAGCACTCCCTTATTGCCAACTCATGGAATACTTTTGCAGATGCCAAGAAAATAAATATGAACTGTCAGCTGGAGTATTCAGGTAGAAGCTAGCAGGCTCTCTTCTGTGCTATAGTGACATTGTTAGGGAGGGAAGAATTGTGTTTAATGGAAATTCTGAGAATAGCTCTGAAATGGGAACAGGAAGGAGAGCGAAGCATCAGCACAGAGCGACCATTTCTTAGGAAAAGCATTACATGACCAAAAGGACAATGAGAGGAATGAGCAATAAGAAAGACCAGAAAACCAGATTCCCACACCCATGGTCATCATGTCATAATCATAAGAAAAAAAACAAAGCTCTTGTTTGTGTTGAAGTCCCACAAGTCATTTGATTCATAAGGACACAAAAGAAAAATAGCAACACAATCTAAATACCACCCCAGAGAAAGGGGAACGTCTTTTTACTTTTGAGTGTCCAGACATCTCACCAGATGTTGGCGTGAATTCTTCTTGTCTCAGTTTTCAAAGCTACACTCACAACTGGACCAAAGTTTTAAGGTTTGTGCGTGCTTTTAATTGTATGCTTTGTAAACACTGTCTGCCTGACAAGTTTGATCTGTTGAGTGGTGAGACTGATTTTGTATACACGCTCTGCCTACAGACCAGAGCTCTAATGATGTTTAATTATCATATATAGGGAAAATAAATGCAAACTATTCTATTAACAGTTTGTTACCACCAAGCTCTAACTAATTGACATTGGATATCAATTTGGCTGTATGGGAGTTTGTCTCCTTACGAGACAAACCTCGTTTAGGTTGTTAAGTGGATGATCCATTAAGCAACAAACATTGTCCTATGAGTCTGTTAAATCTCACAGAAGAGTGGTCAGTTGAGCTGGTCAGTGATTTATCTTGAGACTTATGTAAGGTAAACCTAGTTGAAATTGGGATGAACCCTCTCTACCTTTAATTTGTTTGGATTTTCGAAGAATTTTCTCTTATATTGAACTATGGTGAAGTGAGACATTTTGTAGAGCTAATGATCTCTCTACTGTTTTAAATAGTAGCGTGGACAGCTTTTAGCCACGTTGTTTATTATGAACTTGGCTTCCTATTTGCTGAGATTTAAAAGCACCTCTATATGCTATAGAGCATTCTCTTTGAAAACCCAGCGTGACAAAAAGGACTTCCAATTTTAGACCCTTTCAAATTGGTAACATGCCCTCAAAACAGAAGTAATTGATTGGCATGTATCTTTAATGTAATATAATAGACATTATGTTCTTCAAAGAGCTTCTTAGCCTACTTTCTGGCAATGTTGCTGCTGTGTTTTTCTATAGTTATTTCTCTTTCTTTGTGTTACTTCTAATGATCTCATGTAAAGCTGGTCATTTTACTTTACCTTGAATATAAATTATTTTAAAATGGTGATGATTCTGAATAAGAGTCATACTGAGCTCCATAAAGTATCTTTTTTTTCCATTAAACCTCAGTCTGCAGCTATTCTTTGGTATAAGCTGCGCTTCATGGAGGTAAAAGCTAGATGTGAAATTTTGTCAAGTGACTTAAAAAAATGAAAAAATTCAATACATTGTTAGCACGACTCTAATATCTTTACAAATTCAAAACACTGTTGTGTTGTGACCTTTCTTATCTTGTTAACTTGTTTCTCCAAAGTGTTCTGACCTTAATATAATGTATTTGCTGAAATGTTTTCTCTAAATTGTCAAACTACTGTGGTACTCAGTTTTGTCTTAATGGGTCTCTACAACATCAGCCAGCAGCTTTTTTAATACCATCATTACAGTCTGTTACTGCACAAGCATCTTCAGGTTTTTTACCAAAACTCTGTCATTTGCTATTTTCTTTCAGCTTTGTATCATTATTATATTGTTCCTTGTTAAGATCCTGTGCTACCTCTGAAAGAACTTTCTTTTTCTCGTCTTCATTTTTATGAAAGTGGCTCATAAATGTCACATTCCTCTTTCAGCAAACCATATTTGCACTCACATCTGCCTTTTTCCTTTTCTGAAATGGAAGACGTTGTGCAATTGTCACATATTTTTTCATTTCCAGATTCCTTCTAATTAAAAATTAAATAAGTAAACAAAAATCAGAATCTGCCTGAAGATTAATTCTGGTTTTGCTTATGCTGGTTTTACTGCAGTGTCATTCAGCTGATGTTGGCAGAGTTATTTCTGATTCATATGAGTGTAAATTCATAATCAGAACTGCACTTTGAGGCCTCAATCCAGCTAAGCATTTAATTCCCTTATTCTCCATAACAAGTTTATGCAAATAGTTTCTTGGTTGGCTGGTTGTTTTTGTTAATGAATATGATGCAGGTCCTGTGTGTTAACAGGCAGCTGTTTGTTGTAGGGTAGCTTCAAAACTCATTGTTATGGGATCTGGGCGAAACAGCAATCTAGAAAAGCTGTATTCAGCAGGCATAAACACAATAGCCAGAAACCATGGTACCTTGTTAGCTGTCATGAAGCTAATGAGTTTTGCCAAAACTGAGAGATGGAAAAACACTCACTTATTAAAGCATGTGATTTCTGAGCAAGAGGAAGGGACCATTGTCAGAAGGACAGCATGGGAGAAGATTCACAAATGCAGGATGCTCCAGAGATGGAGTTGAGGGAAATTCTGGAAAGATTTTGAAGAAAAAGTGGAGGTAAAAAAATACTTTCTCTACTTTATATTTACTATATATAGTCTTTTGTTTAACCTTTCCTCAGTGTGGTGTTTACCTTTGGACTTCAGGATTCTTGGGATTGAGTAGTATTTTACAGTCATTTTAATCAGAATCATCACAAGCGCTCAGGGAGAAGGTCTGGTTACAAAGCTCAGGTGGGACTACCCAGTTACAGCAGCTGGCAGAAGGACTGTGGACTGGTACTGACAGGATGGTGTGGCTCTGCCCAGACAATCCCATAGAAAGCTAAAACCATCCCCTTGGCTTTAGCCGTGGCCACGGACAGGCCGTATAACAAAGGCTGAAAGCTCTCCAAGGTATAGTTTGGTTTGTAGTTTTGACACATGTGCTTACTTTTAATTAACTAAGTATTTTTTTATCTAATATCTGTTAAAGCTAGTGTGAGTATTTTCACTTAAATTTGGCATTTGTTACAGGAGTTGGGGAGACTGGGCCTTGAGTCTATCTGTGGCGTTCATCTCCAGCTCAGGGTTACCTCCCATTGCCCCTAGCTCTGATGGTTTCTTCTTTTCTTACACTCTGCCTTCCTTCTCTGCTCAAAACCTAATAGCAGAGATAGACATCATTTCCCAACACCCACTGATTTCACAGAAAGCCTCACCAAGCCCAGAAGTATGCAGATCGTCCCAACAAGGCAAAAAATTACATTACAGTGCTTAGCCTGAGTTTAGCCAATATTGAAGGCTGATCCCTTGAAGAGCACGTTAATCCACTGGTTGATGTGGTTACTGGTATAATTTTATTCCTCAGTCAAGGCTTGTTTCTATTATTTGCCGACTTGATTCACTGTTCTTCTAAATCCATTGTGGGATGAGCTAAAAGAATATTATAAACATGCACCTTAAACTGATGCTGTAATTAAGTTCTAGAACAACAGCCAGATAAATCATTCATGCAAGGCGCAGATGCTCGAGTTTCAAAGTAATTTTTGAGGATAACTATTTCCTTCTCTGCATCCCAAAGCAATGGCTAAAGAAAGGATTACAGCCATGAACAGCACGCAGTTTTCTTTTATAATGCTTCAGACGCGAGTTGCACTACGTGGTTGATTTTTGTATAAAAGTCACTTACATGTTTAAAAATTACTTTCCAACTCATAATAAGCTGCCCTAGGTGACCATGAACTAAATTATTCAATGCAAAAATTAACAAGTAAGGGAGGTCTTTGATGACATTGTCAGAAGATCAGTGTTTGTTACCAGAGAGCCCTCCCAAGCTCTGCATGCTTCAGATAAAAGCAAAGGAACGGCTGGAACCTTCTGGGAATAAGCGAGGAAGGAGCTGCGTTGCCACCCTCAAAATGCCTCTGTGGTTGACAGGTTCTGGAATCTAAAGAGGATGTCATGGGGGGGGCGGGGAGGCGGGGGACACACACAGACACACAACATGACACATGACATGACTTTGTGGTATCTATGTATTATTTAAATATTTGGATATGAAATTAAAGCCTGACAGTGAGCCATAAATTAGCAATTCTGGTCATGGTTGTATCTTCCTTTTTCTCTTCTGTATTGAATTTTTGTATAAATTAGAAGAGTATCTGATCCAAACTACACTTATTATTCATCTGCTTCTCACAGGCTTCTCTTTTTAGTAACATACTCTTGGGCTTCAGGTTAAATGTGTAAAATAACAGGGACCTGTTGCCTGGGGTGTTTTATTTTGGAAGCCTAAGACTTTTGAAATTCATTCCCAAATTAGTAGAACCTACTAAAATGCTAAAAAGTTGTAGGGTATAGGGGTGTTTTTCCCCTCTTGAATTTGCTGCATTTCTTCTTGATGATTGAGTGCTGAAAGGTGCTGCATAGCCTTGGAGGAGGGAGGGGTTCTTTGGGGGGCATCTTCTGAATCTAACCAGGGACTAGGTCATCTCTTGCAGGTGCTACTCCCAGTGGGAGGCTGCTGGGATGGGGTAACCTGGGTAAGCAGCTCCTGAGAAATAAAGATTTTGGAGGGATCTCTCGGGTCATAATGAATTTTAGAGTAGGGTTTGAAGATCCTTTAAAAATTTTTAACTTTGGTCCATAGTCTATCAGAATGGAAACTTAAGCTTGCCAGAAAAGTGAAGTTCAAATCAGATTGGACCTAAGGCACTGCCTGGGGTGGGAACCCAATGCAGGAGCTGACTATCATGATCCTTCCAAGCTACTGCACTGAATTCCCCTGGTGTTTTGTATGTAGGGAGTTCTGTTGCATGTGCAGCTTTCCTCAGTCAGCCTTTCTGTTGTTGCTACTGCAGGAGGTAGGCAAAGTGGGGGCGAGGTAGAAGAAGCCATAAGCGTAACAGTGGTAGATACACTGAGTGATGTCATTACTTACAGTAGCAATGTAACCAGAACTAAGAAAAGGTTTTTGCTCTCTGTTTATGTTTAGAATCATAGAATTGTCTGGGTTGGAAGGGACCTTTAAGATCATTGAGTCCAACCATCAACCTAACACTGCCTAAACCACCACTAAACCATGTCCCTCAGCACCACGTCTACCCGTCTTTTAAATACCTCCAGGGATGGCAATTCAACCATTTCCCTGGGCAGCCTGTTTCAATGTTTGATAACACCTTCAGTGAAGAAATTTTTCCTAATATTCAATCTAAACCTCCCCTGGTGCAACTTGAGGCCATTTCCTCTTGTCCTATTCCTTGTTACTTGGGAGAAGAGACCGACCCCCACGTCGCTACAGCCTCCTTTCAGGTAGTTGTAGAGAGTGGTAAGGTCTCCCCTCAGCCTCCCTTTTCTCCAGACTAAACAATCCCAAATCCCTCAGCTGCTCCTGATAAGACTTGTTCTCCAGACCCCTCACCAGCTTCCTTGCCTTTCTCTGGACACGCTCCAGCACCTCAATGTCTTTCTTGCAGTGATGGGCCCAAAACTGAACACAGTACTCGAGGTGGGGCTTCACCCGTGCCGAGTACAGGGGGATAATCGCTGCCCTAGTCCTGCTCACCACACTGTTCCTGATATAGGCCAGGATGCTGTTGGCCTTCCTGGCCACCTGGGCATCCTGCTGCCTCCTATTCACCCAGCTGTTGACCAACACCCCCGGGTCCTCTTCAGCCAGGCAGCTTTCCAGCCACTGCCCCAATCCTGTAGCGCTGCATGGGGTTGGTGTGACCTAAGAGCAGGACCCGGCACTTGGCCTTGTTGAACCTCATACCATTGGCCTCGGCCCATCGATCCAGCCTGTCCAGATCCCTCTGTAGATCAAGCAGATCAACACTCCCGCCTAACTTGGTGTTGTCTGTAAACTTACTGAGGGTGCACTCAATCCCCTCATCCAGGTCGTCAATAAAGATATTAAAGAGAACCAGCCCAAATACTGAGGCCTGGGGAACACCACTTGTGACTAGCATTTAAATATATGGAAATATATATTTACCATATGTTTATGCTACCAGGACCAAAGCCAAATCCTCTATTAATTTCCTTGGTTCTTCAAATCCTCCGATCTGCTTTTTGTTAGAATGTGTTATTAAATGAAGTACGTATTCACGTGTTATCTGACTTTCTGACTAGCTGAAACAGGAGCTTTAACAATGTTGGCAGCATGAAGCTAAGACTAAAGCTAATACCCTGTAACATGAATATGTATAAAGATGTTAAATTCAGTTCTGGTAGGGATGTTTTTTTGTGCTTTGTTGAAGACTATGGCGTTGTGGAGTAAAGATTTTCTTGCAGCAACTTTTCAATTTATATTTAATTGACTTTCTGTAAAACCATCTGCATTTTCATATGATTTTTTCCCCTAAAAAGCAATGTGCACATTTTCTGCATGTTTCTAATAATATAATAAACAGTGTGTGTAAAATGAACAAATATAAAAATGAGACTGATAGGAGCATCTTTTCTTAGAAATGAGCTGCTTCCAATTTGCTTATTCATTTTGTTTCTTTTTTAGCAGGTCTGGTTCTTCAAGTCAGTTTGTTTAAAAATTGGTAGAGGGTAGAAATAGGTGATAGTATAAGAATAATTGTTTCCTACTTACTTGTTAAATAATAGGGTAATTAAATATATATTAAATATAATAAGAAAAGTTAGTTAATAAAGAATTTATTCCTGCTTGGGCCAATCAGACTATAACAGAAATAGAGGCTGGATTTCTGTTCAAAAGGGATAAAACTGAAGTAATTTCAGCATCAAAGATGAATGAATAAATGACTGTGCTATCAGGGGAAAAAAAATCCCTGGTAGGATTGCCCATACACATGCACATGTGGTTACATGCCCGAGTCATCCAACCACACGTGCTTAGCAGCACATCTACACGCATGCTGAGGCAGCCTGGCCAGACACATAAAGCTTCCCCACCCGATATATTCATCACCTTTGCATCAATTTAGTCCTAAAAGGCCCTTTTGTCTCTTGAAGACTTGTAAATAAACAGAAGTCCCTTTGGTTTCTTTATTCAGGAAAGCTTTAGTTTAAGCTCAGAGCATCAGCAATGGGGAAAATTTGGACGGAATAACAATAGATATCTTTGTTGAATTCATGAAACCTTCCCTTAATGAATTTTGTTCCAACTTCCCGAAAGTCACAGACTGTAGCTGCTGTAGCTGTTTACGATAGAAAAGGCTGCTGCCCTTAGGAAGTTTTTCTTCTCATGATCTGTTGCAGTGAGCTTTAAGCTTTTTGCTTCTGCACTTATGCTGGAAGCAGGATGGTTAGAAAGCATGACAGTGAGCTGGTGAGATCCTTAAAGCATTCCTGCTCCTGGCCAGCCCGCAGACCTTCACCTTCCTGAGCAGCATCTGAGCATAGCAAAAATTAGGGGCGGATTTTGAAGGAAAGCTATAGCTCATTCCTGTTTAGGAGAAAACAGTTCCTTTCTGTACTCCTGTATGAGGTACCACTGCAGGAGGGCAAAAGTGACCCTCAGCAACTTTTAATTTTTTTTTTTTTTAATTTAAATAAAGTATCTACAGCAAAGCTTCAGCTTCACCTCCCATGAAGCCAAGCTACTTTTCTACCAGGAGCTTCCCTATCCTCCCTTGTAAGTGCTTTCTGTTCCATAAGGCACATGCACGTTCCCTCTCCCATTGCCCTCCTTTGACTTTTTCCCAGCACAAATGCAGAGCATCTAGTATCTTATTCAGATGGTAAATAAAAATATGAATATTGCATCGAGTGCGTACAAAATGAGTAGGTAATAAAAGAATCTGTGTACGCACACAGAGAGCTCATTTGGCATTTTCCAGGGACTGTTCTAAAGGTGCTGCAGTTGCTTCCTAAGCATCTGTAGTAGTAAGAGGGGGGAAAGGCAGCGGGAAGGGACAGGGGTGAAGACTCAAAACAGGCTTCTGTTGCGATTGACAGTACAGGGAAGCAGTTCAATGAGATGGTACTCCAGGCAGAAGTCAAAACCTCAGTGAAATAAAAAAGCAGTTTTCCTACTGTGAAAGAATTTTTTCAATATAATCTATTAACATCTTCCTGTTTGCTGTGGATAATATCCCTTACTGAGATGTTTATCAAAAGAGATTTTAGAAAAACTGAGCTTTCTGGAGTGTTTACTTTTGTTGTGTATTCTGTTTTATTAACTAGCCAAATAGAAAACAGAGGAAGCATGTCACCCTGCAGGGTCAAATATATATTATGTTATAAAAAGGTTTGTTATAAAAAGGTTAGAAACCTTTTGTTTCTGATTGTCAGTTATTTGGAAACTATATGTAGTACCTCTAGAAATAAAGGGGATGATTACATTTTATAGGCAAGAAGGGATTAATAAAACTCATAATGCTCAAAGAAACAGCTGTTTCTCTGTTCTGTAGTGCTTCTAAACCCTCATCTAATGCTGAGTGAGTCAGCTGGGAGACGCCACTAGTGTTAAAAAAGAATTAAATGGAAAAGTAGTGGTTATTATTTGAAAACAATTATTCTCTAATTGTGCTTTGAGGGGGGGGGAAGACGAAAGAAAACTGCTGTTAAAATAATTTATAATTGGAACAAAGTATAGAGAAGGAAGAAAAGATCATTTAAAATAAAGACTTCCTAATCCGTAAGCAAAGATGAAGAGACAGCAAAAATGTTTTTATTAGTCTGTTTTGAAAAGGCGGCATTATTCACAAGCGGTGCTGATGCAAGACAGTGGAGTCGGGCATCCTCCTGGAGCTGCCGGCACGGCGGCAGTGCGGCATGGCACAGGCCTGGGAGGGCAGGAGACTCCAGCTGCATTCCCAGCTCCGCCGTTCCCCTGTTCCATAACCTTGGAGCAAGGCACTGACTCTCCTCAAGCTTTCTCCTCACCCATTTATTCTTCACACTGGTTTTTTGTTTGGGTGGGGGGGTTGAAGTGTCGAGGATTCAAAGCAGACTCTTTTGATACATACACATATATTGTGTAGCTTCAACTTCAGTTGATGAGTGTGGTAGGAAATAGTTGCTGGCATTTCTATGCTTTTTTTTTTCTTTTTTATTTTCTGTTGCCTGGAAGATCCATATGATTTTGCTGGCTGACTGGCAGAGGGAGGAAAAAAGAGTTTGTGTCTCCATTATGCACTTTCCATTAGAAGTGCATATATTTAATAGTTATGGCTTGCAGTGACCTTAAGCCGCATGATGTAATCCTTATTCAATTTTTAATAAAGGCAGAATTCCCATCAAGTTTAAGGGTTGTCAATGTGAAAGAGATGTCAAGATTTACCCCACGAGATTATAAAATATTCTGCCCTGGTGCCTTAAATTCTTTCAATAATGTATTTTAATGGCATCTCTGCAAATGCAGGAATACTGTTTGATGATTTGATAAATTAATGGACTTTTCTAATAGTCTTTGAAAAGAACTGTGATCCCATAAATACCTCTAGATTGACAAATGGTATCTTCATAACGTGTATGCAGCCTTCACAACTTGCGTGCAGCACACCTACTTCCGCTCTTCGTCCTTTTTTTTAGTTTTTATTTCATTTCATTTTACTTTTCCAACATACTACTCTGGGTTTTGTTCAAACTAAACAGCGAAATCTAAAGCATGGCAGTAAAGGTGAATAAATCTCTATTCCTAAGTTTTCTAGAGATTTGGCATCCAGAAACTCACAGGTTACTCCTGTAAGAAACAGAAGGGAGAAAGAAACCAATAAAAGACACAAACAGCAGTTTCATCAATAGCCTGAGTGCCAGAGGAAGCACCGGTAAAGAAATGAATGACTGCTTCATTCTTTCTGTTTTCCAGCTTCTTCCCTTTTCAATTACCTGTAAAAACTTGCCAGAAATTAGATTCTCTTTATGGATGAAGAACCTGACATGTTTTGTGTAATTGCAGATTGTGTTAAATGTTTGATAAGGTTATAAGACAGTGGTATATTCAGAAAGATACTAGGTTTCCCTCTTTCCCCCGGTGATCACCGTGTCCATTTATCCCTATTTTCTAGACAGTGCTGCAACGTGGTACACTTCTTAAAGTTCACTCCCAGGGAGGTTGAAAATAAATTAAGAAGACCTTCTTGTGGCTGAAGATAATAATTTATTAGTCCTTAGGGCTGAAGTGTATAAATAGGAAGGCCTTCGTGGGGCTAAAGAAAATAAATTAAACCTAAAAAGATGCTATTTCAGGGACAAAGATTTATCATTTGGAGGTGCGTGAGGGCTATAGTCATATTCCAAAGTTTCATAAAGGCGACTCTTTGTTTCTTCTCTGTAAAATCCATTAAGTTCAAAAATATCGAGCCCACTCTGAATTTCAAAGTGCCTGCTGTTTCCTCACTCGGTCTCGCTCTTGGAA
Organism: Anarhynchus alexandrinus; assembly: GCA_008711295.1. NCBI lineage: Eukaryota > Metazoa > Chordata > Aves > Charadriiformes > Charadriidae > Anarhynchus > Anarhynchus alexandrinus. The sequence continues at coordinate 136,337 of VUYV01000208.1, read as the reverse complement.
TAAATTACTGTCCCCTCTTTCTGTGAAATTAGGCTGCTATACCATTTCCTTTGCAGGATATTTTGCATAGAAAAAGTAAATTGTGCTATTCCAGCTCTAAGGCCGTGTGGCAGGCAGATGTTCTGATTTATCATTCACTCTCTCTAGCACGCTATAGGAACGTTCTGGTGCATATGATTCAGATTTTCCTGTGTCACCAGAAAAACAGAGAGTTTATTTAATTTTGTAGCAGTCACAAATGGCTCCTTGTCAGTCAATGCACGTGATTTGTCTTGGAGCAGAATATGCTGGAAGCCAGTCCTTGTAGCAGACAGTTCTGCTCGTGCTCCTGAGCTGGGCAGGCTGGCAGCAGAGAAAGCAGAGATGTGGTGGGGTGCGGAGAACTTCGTGTCTAACCTTTCCTATTATTCTTCTTTCAAACACAGTATGGATTCAGAGGGCTGGAGGGATTATGCAGACCACAGAGGTTTTTGTGTTATCTCCGTCCCATAGCTTTTACGTTTCCTGATACTGCTATAGTAGTAGCAATAGATGTGCTGCTTCTAGCAGAGAGCTTTATTGGCTGACTTGGGATATTTCATCACTGATATCCTTCTCATGGTTTGAAAGGAGAAAATTTTTCTAAAGACAATTTAATTTCTATGGTATTTAGTTTGTTGATGGATGCATTTCAGCATTGCTGACTTTTTCCTCTTTTTTAACCTGTTTTCTGGCCAAAAAAAAATCAGTGCCCACCCACCTGCCAAATTCCAGAAAATTCTGTAATCCGCAGGATGATTCAGTTAGTGCAAAGGAGAGAGAAGGTCACTAGGCTCATACTGGATTTGCCAAGCGTCCTGTTCACCCTGGGAAGCTGCATTCCCTTCTGTTTGATGTATAGAGGAGCTCCAGCTCTAAGAGGTTGTCCTAACTGCACTGGTATTTCTAACAGTTATTCCAAAGGAGACGCAAGAGCAAGTTGTAATGTACAAGCCCTGGATCAAACAGATCAGCATTTACTTTATTTGACCTTCCAGAGTGTGAATTGTGTTAAATCAGCTCTGCAAGACACGGCAGCCCCAAGAACATGCCTGGAGGGAAGTCAGAACTCTGTTTTGCAATTTTGCCTCTGGCTGACAGCTGTAAAAAGTGTTAACTAATGAAGTATTCTAAATGGGTAAATAAGAAAGAAAAAAAAAAAGAAAGCTATAGAAAGCTGTCCATCAAGCACAGAGTGAATTAAAGCTTTCTACCTGCAAAATTCAGTTTCTTTTCATACTTCAGCATTGATTCTCTGGTCAGCATATAAACCAGCCTGTGAGTCTAGAGCAGTAGGGAGCAAAGTCCTCATTAAGTCCCTCATACTCGTGTTGTTTTTCTTCTGATCTTAAGTTTTTCCTCTCCCACATCGACGTGTGCTGTCAGTACCTGGAAGGTACTGAATTTAAGATGGTACATTCAAAGTTTTACCTTTGCTAATGTACAGATCACGGCTTCTAAAATCACTAAAAATTAGAGGGGGAAGCCATATCCATGGAACGAGCCCCGGCTGGTTTCTCCATGGACTGAATCTGTAATCCAAATGGTGGTTTTCCAACAACTGAGGAGCATCTTGCACCAAGACGTGACCTCCTCCAGGGCCTAGTTTGATCTCTCACCTAGCTTCAGAGACCAGAGCTCCTGTTGGGTTTGAGTCCAGTTATTGGGTGACTCAACCTGTCTGCTCCTCTTTGAGTAGCCTGCAGAGGGTCAGTGAACCTCATGCCTTCGAGCTGAGTATCTTCACGACTGCCTCACTGAGGGCTGGCCCCTTGCCACCTTCCACCTGAGAAGGTTATCACCCCAGCTACCCATCACCACCCCATTGCAGGAGGTAACCACCTCTCCCAGGTCTGTTGGTCACCTGTACTCCTTAGGGGGTCCCCATGGCTCAAGAGATACTCCCTAAACCATCCTGTCAAAGTGAGCCTGCTGCCACAGATGTATGATTTAATCTTCAGTCACTGAAGCAGCCGAGGTGGCATTTTATAGAGAGCAGCTCTCCCACAGACAGCTGGGACAGGTAGTGGAGGCTGGGCTGGGCTCTCACCTCTTGCACCAGCACAGCCACAGCCAGCAGAGCTATGAACCAGCCCGGAAGACCCCGAGAAGGAAAGACCTGTCTCCATCCCCTCCCCAGCACCTAATATGAAGTGGAATCTCCTTCTCCGGAGATATTCAAAACCTGCCTGGATGTGTTCCTGTCCAACCTGCTCTAGGTGAACCTGCTTTGGCAGGGGGGTTGGACTAGATGATCTCCGACGGTCCCTTCCAACCCTGACCATTCTGTGATTCTGTGCCAGAAATATTCCAGGTGACTGAAACAATTGCAGAAAGTTATGTGACAGCTTTGGGGATTGTGGACCTTGTTGTTTGCTAAGCTCTGACATTGTATTTGGTGTGATGTGAGAAAGAGAAGAAACGTCCCTGTGACCAGAGAGTATATAGCTCATGCAGGTGACAGAGGCCTGTGAAGTCTCGGGAAGATTCTATCTTGGTGCTGAAAGGATCAGAGACAATAAAAAAAGCCAGAAAAGGGCTATTTTCCCTCACAATAGCATCCAGAAAAATGGTGTTGCTGTAGCGATGAATAATTAAAGCTGTCTCCCCTCAAATATGTCACTTTCTTGCCCGAAGGAATTTTCTATTATTTTTCAGGTGATATCAATTAGATTCAGCTCGAGTGATGAAACGTTATGTAACAGAGATATCTGTATTTCCTACTCCAGTGATACACCAGAGTTTGGTTTCTTCAAGCATTTACTATAAATTGACCTTTGGGGCAGTTCAGGAATACTGCAGGCCAGACGATTTGGTTTTGTGAGTTATCAGCAAGAGAAAACGTGTTTATGGTCAAAAAAATCTTGTAGCCTGACAGTGGGATTTTACTGTATTCCACATACATATACAGAAATGTAATGGGTGAAGCATTCCCACTTAATATTTTGCATGTAGTCACAGAAAGGGAAGTAGTCTCCACATGGCCATTCCTCTTCTCATTTGCAGATATGGAGAGTACAGCTGGAGTTTTAACTCCGTATTTGATTAAAAAGCCAGCACTGTGGAACCTGCGCAGAGGGGAAGCAGAACACACCAGTAGCGTGGCTGGTGCGGCTCTTCCAAGCAGCCCTTTAACCAGCCTGAGCCACTGTCTGCATCTTGTGTTGCTCTTGGGGAACTCCGAGTTTCTTAAAAAGATTTTGTACTTATCAAGAACTATGACATGTTGCTTGAAACGGCTGCCATGTCCATTTCAGACATTTGCTGAAATAAGAAAATAAGTTTCCAGTTTCTTGTTTTCCCGGCTCTACATTCATCCCGGGATGTGAAAGTCAGGCTGAATTTTTCCTGGTTTGCATACTGTTGCTGCTAGTAATGATGAATTATTCAGTGGGAGCTAAATGAATGAGCCTATTGATGAGTGCAAATCAGAAAAGAGTTTAGTTAACTTTCCAGAAGCTTTACTGCCCTGAGGAATTGTTTGATATGGAACAGAATTGGCCAAAAACAACAGTGTCGAGGGAACTTCTTATTTTTGAAATCTGGTTTTGAGTAAAATTTTCTGGTAGATGAGACGTTTTTGCCTGGTTCTGTTTTTGAAAACATTTACGGTATAAGACAGATATCTCTTGCTGTAAAATTCAGGAAATCCTCATTCAACTTACAGAATATAGTTGCACTGAAGAGAAGTGATTCAGTAACAGTATTTGACTCATTAAAAAATGATGACCACTGTAGCCAGTTGAAGCTTGAGTCCTGTGATTTGTTTTGACTATGTAGAGTCCCACTGGAACCAGTGTCTCTGCACATTGGTACAATCCACTGCAATGGCACAAGGTTTGGGATTTCCAGAAAGACCAAAGGACATTGCAGCAATAGAATTAATAACAGTCCAAATGAAATTTGGCCAAAACAGCAGGCTGTTCCTGTTGCGAAGAGTGCCCAGAGCTTTCCACTACATCTCCTTATAGTGACAACAGCTATTAAACATTCAGTGTCACATTTCAAAATTCAGCAATACATTTCCATCTGAAATTCCACAAATACTGACTAGGTGATTTAAAACCCAATGTTTTTCTCTGTCTTGCAAACTCTTGCTAATACTGACTTTCTCCTGCGTGCACAGTTGATTTATATGCATTGGCACAGACAGATATGTAGAAAAGGAACTCTTTTTTCAAATGGAAAATAAGACTAAAGATATTCTTTCTGGTTTTCTAACAGGACCATTAGCAGAAGTCATCGTGGATCAGGAAAAAAGCATTCCTAGGTTTTCTTCCATGGATCATGCCATCCCACTTGTCAGATCTCAGATCTGAATGCAGATTTAAGAATTAGGACAGCTGTAGTCAGACCCCATGTTTTTACTATTCTAAGGCATTAAGTGTTTTTTCCTGTATTTCTCTACCTGAAAAAAATAGTGCAAATATCTTCATCTGCTGCTGTTTGTGCATTGAACACAAATAGTTTGGTTTCCCCCCAGCCTTGTATTTATTACAAAAAGCATTTAGCCAGAGATCACAAAAATTCATTTAAAATTCATTTGCTCTCCAACAAAGCAGATGTACCTTTAGCTATACAGTTATGAACTAGTAACCTACAGGGCAAAATGAACTTTAGCCTTGTAAGATAAGTTCCCTGCTGTTATTCCTCCCTCTTTCCCTTTCTGTGTTCAATACTTTCCGGGGATGCACATCGTAAAACCTACAGAAGATCAAATCTCTCCCGGATTTGGGTTTATTATATAAAGGCAGCGCATTCAAATAATTTGTGTCATGCTGCTACCCTGCACTCGCTTGGCGTAATCTGCTCCAGAAGACATTAACAAAGGCACAAGTGTGACATCTATTGACAGCCCAAGACTCAAACCCAGCTGGCAGGACGAGCAGGCAGCCTGTTTGCCTGCAGCTCTCTGCAGCAGGAGCGGTGGAAGGTCTGCAAGAGCGCACTCCGCTGCAGGGCTAATCTTAGAATGATACCACAGCAGAGGTTTACAGCAAAAGGGTAAAGCTGGTTTGGAGTTGCGTGTGTTTTTCATGTTCAATTTAGTTTAGGCCTTGCACAAATTTTTAGAAGAATAATCCACCAGGGACTATGAGACACAAAAGATACCACCTCTGTCGCAGAAAATCCATGAGCTACAGACTCTGCTGCAGGAATGCAGCAGGGAAGTAATGGTTTATGCTTCTGCTGTCCTCAGGCTCTTCCATGGGCATCTGCTATTGGATAGTGATTAATGCAGCAATCCCTGGAGCTCAGTGCTTACCAGTGTGTATTAGCTCTAGAAATACCAAGGTCATCCAAGTTGGAGCAACCTAAGGAACCATAACTGCTGTAATGAGCCATCTGCAGCTTTCCTGTGTGTTGGCCACTGGCAGAGTGAGGATACTGGGCAAGACAGACCTTTCTTCTAACCTGCTACAGCTGGTCTCATGTTCAAGCTGAGCCGTAGGAGTGAACGTTATTTACAGTGTTAGAGCACTTCTGCGTTACAGACTCCGTATAACTAATATTTTGTCTTTTGATGTGGCTAGAGGAGGCTGGTAAGAAGTGTCAAAGTGCCTAACAGCAGGACCTTCATTCCCTGTACTGTGCTCAAACAGAGAACTTCTTGAAGTCATCTTTTGAAATTTCCCTAAGCTATATTGCCCATTTTCTAGTAGGACCCAGGTTTTCTGGCAGTTCTCTTAACTTCTGACCAATCAGAAAAAGTTATTTGCACTTCAACTAGCTAAGAGTTCTCCTTAAATAGAGTCTTATGTACAGGAGTTGTTCCTCCCTCTTCGAATCCAACGCATATCTGAAAGGATAGGGAGGAAGTAACCCAGAGTCAAAGGTACGAACAAAATGTCTTCTGTGCTCTCTTTTTCTTCTTTGTTGCTGATTCTTAAGAAAAGGAATATACTCCTTCAGTAAATTAACACATGATGAAAATTTATGTGAGAGAACGTGGATAAAATATGTGTAATTTCTAAATTTGCCAGTTTTCTGAGCCCCATATGTTTAGTACCAAAATAAAATTACAACACAGAGGAAATTGGATGATAGATCCAGGACATGGGGGGAAATAGATGGCTATTAATTTGTAATTTTGTTTTGCTAACTGTGAGACAAGAAGGCTTTCTGCACACTAAATAATGATGGTATTTGGAGTGATAAATCTGAGCATCCTTGTGCTGTCTCCTGCTGCAGAATAAATCTGTTGGTCTGTTCCAGGCTAACAGTTCTGTTGATGATTTTAACTAGGCTGTTTCACAGGAAACCAGCCTCTTTCCCTTAGCTACACTGAGATCCTTGATGAAACATGAATGGATTCCTCACCCGTACAACAGGAGCAGAGTTCGGCTGTCAGGATGGTTATGCCTAATGTGTCCTCAGTCCCCCTTCGCTTGGGAGATTCATCTTTCTTAAGCTTTCTCCTCTGCACTACAGCTCCTGCTTGTCATTGTATCACTAGTTAGAAATACCTTTCTTTCACATGAGAAAACTCAGCAATAGCACTCATTAACTGCTTACATTAAAGCCTTGACAAAGCCAGGCTGGAGTGGGAAAACTCATTTACACCTGATATAAGGGCATCGTTAGGTAGCTGAGTGATTACAAGAAATGTAAGGCCACAGCACACCAGTGAAGAAGCTACAGGCTGGCAGAAGGATTCCTGGAAGTCTAAGAAACCGTTAACTCTTTACATTGCTGTATGCATAGAGGAGGGGGATTTTTGTTTGCTGTTGGGTTTTGGCCTCTTCACAAACCCACCCACCCCCCCCCAGGCTCCATTCTACACATCCTAACAACTGTTGTAATGTGCAACCGTGTGAGTTAAAAGACTGGCACAAAGGTTGCACAGGCACATAGACTGAGTAATTGCAAAATAATCTTGCACTGCCTTTGTCATCTGCTTCTTTGCAGCCCGAAGTGAGGCTTTTAACAAAAGTAATTCAGGAACAAAGAGTGACCATGTGCTAAAGTCCTTCAGGAGTAAGCAGCGCTGGCTGTAGCTGGTGCTAGCAGTCCCAAGTAGGCAATATAGGAAATTGCAGACCTTGCATTAAAAAAGCACACTTTTATAATGCAATCGCACATGCTATCTGCCAGTAACACATTTGTTCGGGGGGTTTAGTTATGGTTTTCACAGAGAAAATCTGTTCAGATTGCTCATAGATAGGTAAATAGGATTTCACAGCTGTTATTTTGGCAAATTAAAGGTTGGTGGCATTTGCTTAATTTGTTGTTAGATGTAACTTGAGGGAAGGGGATATGGTAATGGCAGAGTAAAGATCATTATGAATCTTTCCAGGCTTGACCCTTGTTGCATGTTGATAGTTGCAGGGACTGGGCTTATAACCTTCCAATACTTCTTTCTTTCTTTGTTTTGTAAAATTGATCCTCTGTTGACAAACACTTGAAGTATCATGTAATATATCATTGAGTGTACATATACATAGTGTTCGTCGTGACAACCTCATTCATAGGATAAATGTCCTAATCTTTAGGCTATTAAAGTCTATGTTTTAAAACACAAGGCCAGTCCATTCTCAGTTCTTTAGAGTAGTTGCAGAATTCTTGATGTGGATCCCAAGGAAAGCGGCAATCTCTTTAGCACAACTGGAGGTACCAAAATCCTAGGGAAGGGGCAGGACTTTGGTCTAGCACTCATTTTTGACTTCTTATTATATTCTTTCTGAGCGAATTAAGCTGGTACATGATGAATTTGAACACCCACCTGCCTTTGCTGACTTGGACAGTCATCCAGGGTGATCATACGTCTTCTGAGACAAATCATATGTAAGCAAATGGAAGTGCTGAGTTGTATAGAGATACCCTGCTGGTACAGCCTAGTTCCTCAGACCTTAAATTCTTGTTTCTTTTAGTTTTACAGTCAAATGTTTGAACGCAGTTGAAAGTGAAGGCCATAAATTTCGACCATCCAAAAGAACAGAGTGAATAGTTGTAATAAAAATGAGCCGATCATTTGAAAACATGCCAAAAATACACTCTACTGTCTGGAATTCATTTGCTAAGATTTTACCATAATTAGAGCTTGAACATCCATTAATTATACTGAGTTTATTCAGAGTAAGTCAGGTAATCGCTGCTTTTCACAATTACTCATGAAGGATTGTAATTAAAGAGCCCTTGCCATTCTCAGTCAGACACTATTAAAGGGACTTGCCCTGCACTGAGAATCCCCTGCTCGGTTTTGATTCCACCTCCCTTTTGGCAGTGCTGCTCAGAGCTGTTAAAAAGTTGCTGTGGCAGTGTTTGAAGGAAGACTGAGTCTGGTATTTTTTCCTGTTTGTGGTATTTTTACCTTGTTTTGAGATCTTTATTATGCAAGTGTTACTTAAAAGCGAGTTGCTCTAGAATTAGTATGCGATGGCGGATGGGGAGAACAAGCCTAGAAGTGTATTTTTATTCCGTAAATCTCCTACATTTAGAATTTAATATCATTTATAAAAACTATATCTGTTCTATGGATTTTGGAAAACTCAATAGTGCTACATCTGATTAGGAAACTCAGACAGCTGGAAAATAGTTAAACTTTTATTTGTGATGACATAGCTATAATAGAAGAAATTTGGAAGAAGTCATGTGGGGAAATTATTATAGAATTCTACTCTAACGAGCTTACTTGTGTCTTTCTCTGTAGCATCTGGATGCTGTAGAAAATAATATGTTGGATCGTGGTTTTTATCTCTGTGACAGTTTCTTCTTTTCTGAACTTACTGGCTCAAAGTGTAAATTGATACTTTTGAACTGAAAATATGTCTGAGGTCTGTCTCAAACATGCTCACAAATTTTCAGTGTGATTTTTATGGTCTTACTGAAGATGAACACTTCAGTGTTAACTATTCGAAAATGAGGCACACACTCTGAGTTTCATACATAGGCTCTCTCTATTGTCAGCAAAGACAGGCAGGCAACTCCAAAAGAGCTGGTGAAATTATTTTATTTTATTTAAAAAAAAAAAGGGCACTGGAAAGAGCAGAGAAAATGAAAAAGAATCCAGGGCACCATCCCTGTTGTTGAATTAACTTTGATATGCCACTGATACAGTGTGCTCTTTTCTTAAGTTCATACCCCTGCTAATTCTCTCACTAACTATATTACTTTAAAGAAGACATTGCAGTCTATCGTACCAATAATTCACTAGCTGGGACTTCTTAAGTACATATTTGCATTGTTCTGATTGTAATGAGTTCTAAAGGAGATGTTATGGTTCAACATGCCTGATAACATTTTATCAACAAGCCATAGATAAAAATCTCTGAATGCTATGAAATTAGATAAAAGATCATGATCATTTCAGGTTTTTTGATTAAATTATTCTTAAAATAACAGATTGCTTAGGCTCAAACCTAACAGAGCACACAGGCTTGGGACAGTGCTGAGGTATGAACAGAATTGCCGAGGATGACACAACTTGCTTATTTTAAGGAAACTGAACAGTAAATAAGCAAAATGTCAAAGCTATAATGTGTTCTGCAACAGGAAACAGTTGGTTGCAAGGTATTTCTAACAATTTCCAGTAGTGTTGCAAGTAGTTCTACATTGATCCTGTGTTGCTCACATCCCCATCCAAGTGTAGAACTTTCTGAATTCACATTACTTCTGGTTGGGACCAAATATCCTGGGACAGTGTGTGGAGAATGATGCTACTCAGTATAGCAAAGGTGGCCAGATCTAGCTGTGTCTTGTTATCCCGTAGCTACTTTGGAGTAGTGTGTTTTGGTATTGTTTTCTCTGAACTTGTAACGTACAATACTGTTTATGGTTAGTTACACACACTTTTGGAATGGTATGCTGTATAAATTAGGCTTGATGATATTTGAATAAAAAGTTGATATGTGTATTTTGTTATTATTAAGGTGATGGTTAAAACTTGCAACCACCTAATATTCTTTTAGTTTTCATTTGTCTTTGAGGACACAAACAGAGCCTCAAAAAGCGAAAGGGAGATGATGAGTCAGCCCAAGAAAGGTCCCATGATACTACCAGCTCAATTTGACAAACCCCAGAGCTTATTATATCATTTGGACAAGTGTCGTCTGAATATTTGAATGCTTTTCTGAGACAACTCCCTCGGGCAGATGAATGAGATTCAGCCATTACTACCACTGAGTCTGATTTGCTGTCATTCTGGCTAGAAGGAATAGGAACGTCCAGTAGAAATAACAGACACAGCATTATAGGACCAGGGATAGATTAGAAAGGAGTTATTGCTGGCACTTTCTATTCTCTCTTGGCCCACACAGCTATTTATTATTCACTTTCCTCTGTGTCTGGATTTATCTGATGACTGACATTCCAATACAAATTGAAATTTAAGCTTTAGGTATATGTACATAGTTGCCTCTTCAGGCTGAGGCAGTGCGAGTTAATGGTTAGTCCCTCAATGTCAAACAGAAGAGGAGCCAGACTGTGAGGGAAGAAAGTGGTATTATATTTGGCAGATGTTCTCAGTCTTCACAGCAAAGACATGACACTTACAGTAAGTAGAATTTCCCACAAATTAATGAAATGTTCTGCAAACTTGCCTGTCTGTCCTTTTAAGTCCTTGAGGTTTTTACACTCTGAAAATGATAACAAGCACTGGAAAGTTGGAGGCCGGTTAATGTTGTCACAAGAGAATAATATACAATGAATTCTGTCTAAATGAGCACCTGATATAAAAGACGTACAATGATAAGACTAAGAAATCCATATTTGCTATCCATTGCGCTACTCTCCAGTGGTAATGTTTATATGCAGATAGTCACGTAAATGAGTATCTTATGAATAGCTCAATGTCAGAGAGAAAAACAAATCCTTCTGTAAATAGATAAAACAAATTACGAGATGTCTTTTAGGATGAACTTCTTTGAATGCATTGTACTTGAGGGGCAAAGGGGGAGCTCAGCATTTTGCAACTGTTCTAGAAATGAATGGAGACAGACCTTCCTTTGCCCATTCTCATACTTCCATGTTTCATGCAACATGGAAGTGGATTAGTTACAACTTTGAAGTCAAGAGTATAATATTTAACCTGCTGTGTCATCCCTATACACGTTCCTAATGAGCATGAAACAAACCCTGTCTGTCCTCATTGTGGCTATGGAAATCAGAGGTTCTACGGCAGCTGTTCGGTTTTCTCTAGGTTTATAGAGAAAGAAAAGAAAAGCACTTGGTCCTGTGGACCAGATATTGAATTTAATAAGGACCTTTTCTACAGTCCTATGAAGGACGTAAAGCCGAATGCACTGGTATCCAGAGATTAATCAAGGGAATACCAAGTTTAAATTGGCTCATTGCTTTTGTACAGAATGTGTCAGCTTTCATACTTCTGTTTATCTACTGACAGCAGTTGCATGAACGATTTTCTTTTAAATAGAAAGATGTTTAAAACAATTGTTTAGGTTGCAAAGTCAAGCACACAAAAATGCACCAGATTTCAGTTTCTGTATGCAACTTGAGTTGTGCCTACTGGTTACTCCCTCCTCTTGTCTGAACGAAGAGGGGTCCTGGAGGGGGGAGAGGGAGTTATTATATTATTCAGGTAAAAGTTGCAAGTGGGAAAATGAAGATTTTCTCACAAATTTACTTGCCTTTTTTTACGTGATTCTCATACACAACAATTGTACTGCATCAGCAGGTAAAAATTCCCCTGCTATGCCCTCACCACAAGTCAGCGTTTAGATGAAAATGTCCTTGTCATGAAAACATCACTCTGCTTGGCCTTCTCTTAATGAGTGGTCAGAGCGCAGTGCTGAGACATGCTGCAGAAGTGGAGCTAACACTCCAGTGGTACCTTTTATACAGATCAGTTAATTATTTGAGCCACTTCTCCCATCCTCTCTCTCCCATCCTCTCTCACCTGGATTTCCCCTTAGTTCAGTAAAATCCGAGCAAGTCATCCAATATATGCTCTCCCTGTAGGCTTCAGATCTGGGGACCACATTTACCTTTTGATCTCTGCTAAAGAAACATTTATCTAAATTTAAAATTAATTAATATCACGCAGCTAAATCTGAACCCTGTGGATTAGATTAAAGTTTATCCAATAAGAGCAGAAAATCTGAACCTCTGAATATAAATGACTGCATCATCTGCATGAGATTTAATTGAGAAAACTGCATCGAATAGGCAAATTAAATACCAAGAACACAACAGATTTTCCACAGCGAAACACTGTGGGAAGTGAAAAACCATCTGTACAGAGAAGAACAGAATGACATTTTTGCATCATGTCAGACAGATAATATTTTCTCTTTCATGCATTATCTATGTTAAACATTTTGATAAGACAGATAAATTAATGTACTTTTGCCTATCACCTGACATTAGTTAAGATGATGAAAAGATTATTGCAAACTCAAAATGACACGTGAATTTTAAATGGTTTCAAATTTACATTATTTCTCTAATCTTGTCTGTTCTGAGACAGACAAAAATGCAGATTGCTAGGAGTGCTATTTAGAACTCCTATCAAACTTTTAGTCTGGGAAAATCATTCTGGAGCCATAGGTTTGCACAATTCCAAGCTTTGACACCACTCATTTCCTAAAAAATGTAGCAATATAGTTTCATTAGGACTTCTGGTAAAATTAACCCCACTGTTAATAAATATATTTTAAAATTATGTTTTACGGCATATGTTTCAAAACCTCAGAAATGCTTCCATCTGGTTTTGCCGGGTTTCTGAAATAGCCCCAGTCAGGCGATACTGTCAAAGCCCTGTAGTATCCATATGCCTTTAAATCAACAGACAAGTTTGAACCAAGATTTCTAGTGCCATATGGACTAATGTCATTGTCTCATTATTTCAAACAAAACCAGCACTTTGGGTGTCTGAAGAGTGAAGGTTCACAGGTAGTTCAACAGAAAAACCCCAGCACCCAGCTCGCTGCTCCTCATACCTAAGGATTTTTAAGGTTAAAGAGCAACAGAGGCAGCAAAGATGTCATATCCACTGAGGTACAGGAGTTCAACAGGTTATGAGTATGTTCCCAGAGTTTAAGAACACTTTTGCTAAAAAAAGCTATATTAAGTGTTTTTCACTCCAACAGTAGCTACATCTTTTGAATTGACATTCCCAAAATTAACTGGGCTCCATTTAAAAGGACCCAGACAAGGCGTTGCTGTTTTTAAACAGCCATTAATTTCTATGTAACACAGTATAATACACACCACACAGGGAAACTGGTTAGTGAAAATAGCTCTGTTTCTCGAAGCTGTCAGCATGCCTCTGGAGTCTGCAAAGACTCTGCAGAGTTAAAAATAATGAACTGAGGTATCCACACAATTATTTATTTTCAAATTGGTGAAGTGCCATTTTCTTCTCAGTTCAGGAAATTAACCTCCCCGAAAGCCAGCTTGCTCTACACAAAATTAATAAAGCAGAGCATGCTGGCAATAACTTGCACATGTTTATTTATGTGTGATGTCTCCAGTTAGAAAGGCTAAGATGAAAAATTGACTCAAAAGGCTGCACTCCGAGGGGATTTACTCCTGGGTTGGGCCCATTTTCATGTTGTTTAAACTCAGAATTGATGGAACATGAATCTCCTCTGGAGCCTATAAAAATTAAGCTCTTTTATTATCACCTTTCCAGTTTTTATCCCATGGCACACATCTAACACTTTCTTTTAGAAAATAAGGTGAAGAGATTCGTTGTAAGGGAGGCAAAGGGAAAAAGGTTATGAGGGTTGCAAGAGAATCTGTTGGTACTGAGCCCAAGAAGTAATTTTCTCCATGTCTTTTCACTGAAGCTTTACATGGTTTAAACTGAACTTGTATTCATGTTAAGGGCTGGTGAAACTTTGTCCCAGCGTCCGTACTTGACTGGACTGCAGATCTGAGCTTTGTAAGACACCTCTAGAGTTGGTAGCACTGCAGTGTCTAATGAAAACTCCCTCAAGGCAGGTCTTTCCTGAAAGTTAAGCCACAGCTTAACTTTCTTGAGCTTGATGAAGACAAGTGGTGTAACAGGGCTCAGGCACTCCAAAATTAGCTCTCTTTATCAGCCTGATTTAAATTTGATATGAAGATTGAGGGTTATAGAATAATTTCCCTGGAATGTTTTTTCTGCTTTGTTGTGTTTACCCTTGCCTTGTTTTTCTCCTCGGGGAACACAAGTTAACAACAATTCCAGTTTGTATTTATAACAGGTCTGTTATTCCTGTTTCTTCACTGATGGCTTTTTATTGTTGGCACCATTCAGAATATAGGATTTAGCAGAATTTTAGCTTCAAACTTGGCTTTGAAGAAGACACATCTCCGCAGTCTTGACACGCCTCTGCTGGGTGCTGCACGCGCTGAGCCATCTGGGGTGCTTGACTGCAGCGTGGTGCTGCCCAGGCTGTGCCAGCAAAGGCAGGCTTCTCAAGGGAGCTGTGGGGATTCCAGGGCCAGAAAAATGTCTTCAAAGCTAGAGAAGGGAAGGGATAACGTCTGATGGCATCTTCCATGTAAGAAGCTCGCAATTGTACCTAAGTCCTTTGTGCTCTGGGCAGGTGTGGTGTTACAGGTGAGATAGTCACGTAGGGACTGATGTCCTGGGCACCAGCAGCTCTCTGCTTTTTGATGCTAGGGAGGGAGAAAGTGGCAAAGAGTGAATGTAAGCACTACGAAAGGCATAATGGTATTAACTGGGGGTCACACTGGACGCTTTTTGGGACCTCTGCAGTCCTATTCAAAGCAGGGAGTTCAAGCGCTATCCTACATGTTAAATTCTCAGCTTCTTCTTGGAATCGTATAATTTAGCATCAGGCATCAACAGGAATGTCAGCCCCTACAGAAAGTGTATATCAGGGTGAAGACAGACAGATGGCATTTCATAAACCTTCAAAGTGCCACCCTCTTCTACTTGTGCCTTCCTTAATTACACTGAGGACTTGAGTCTTTTATCCAAAATAATCCCAGATGACCGCTGTCTCAAAATGAATCCAGTTCATCCAAAATTACCACCCTGTCAAAGTTCCTAAGTGTAATAAAATTGTAGGGATTTCATAACCTTGGGAAGAGGTAGTACTGCATGTACCAGGTCTGACCCATTTTGGCTTTGAAACGTGTCCTTTTGAAAGCCTAATAGATGCTGCTGTAATCATGTCAGAAATACAGTTTCTGTGCAACAGAAATAGCTCCTGCTTTGCCTGTAGCTATGTTCATGGAGACACTGAGAGGCGGCATTTACAAGAGAATCGGGAACCGAATATCCGTCTACCTCTCCAGCTCGCATTGCTGTGGCTGGCTTCAAGTTCAGCATGTCTGGAAAGCACTCAGCAGCTCATCTCCCTTCTTTGCTAGGGTGTATTGTCAGGTTTATCTGTTTGTTGGCAGGAGGTTCATTCTTTTACTATCAGTAAACCCGAGAAGTACCACAGGTGTCAGCTTGGGTTGCGGGATTTGCCAGGCTGTATGTAGCCAGGAGTTAGAGGATGAGGAGCAAAGCTGGCAGGAGTTAATGTGCCGCTGAGCCGCCAGAGCAGAAATGAGCTTGGAGGAACCATGTGTGTTTTCTCTCTGGCTGCTGGGTGGCTGCAAGCCTCTGACCAATTCTGTTCTTCTCTCATTTGAGGAAACCTCAGGAAACCAGGTTCTATTTCATCAAACCGGAGTTGCACAAACGCTACTCTTCTCTGCCTGGAAGTTTTTAATTTTTTGCTGAAGGTGCCTAGCAAATGGTAGTATCTTGTTATGCTACATAATGCAGTGAACAATAATTCCTTCATCTGGTCTCATACAATCTAAATAGAACAGAGCCCCTTCTGCCCCTTTTCTGAAGCAGGGGCTGGGCACAGGGAGAGTGAGATTAGCCCGAGGCTATCAAAAAGCCAAAAGCCCAATACAGATAAATGTGAGACCAAAGCCTTGGCAGGGGATCTCACAGCTAAAAAGGCTATAAATTCCTAATCATTGGATGGTGTTGTTTCCTGGACCTGCCTGAAACCAGGATATGCAAAGAACGCATGCATATATCAGGATTTTCTTTTAATTAGTTTTACTCTACAAATTCGGACTAGCTTTTGGGCAGAGGCTTTGATTTCTTTTTGAACTGAACTCATGCGATTGCCAGGAAAGGCAGTTCAGTTTCATTTTCCTTGAAGTCAACAGAACTACTAACTTCAAAAGCAGAAGCAGGCCCCAAATTAACAGAAGTCATGCAGCTCATTTGCTGCATCCCTGACCAAAATTACCATTGTTAATGCACTTCCATGGAGGGCTTGGACCACCATTATTGCTTAGTTTCCAGGGTTCAGTCCAGTTAGGAGGATAACTTAACACCAATTATTTGATAGCAAGTGAAATGAAAGTCTAATTTTCAAAAATCATGACTAATTTCTGACATAGTTTTCAACTCTTCCCTTATTAGAAATACTGTCTTTCATGTAGTTTCCTTTATAATGATTTAATCTGCAGAGAAATTTAATGTATTCTCTTTGATACCCTCCCCGCACGTCTCAGTCAGAATGCTCTCACAAGCAACCTTAGACTTCAGTCTTTAAAAATCCTTCAAATCTTTAATACTGTCAAGGTGTTAAAGATATGTTTCTTGGTTTGATACAGATAATGCATCACTGAGTAGTGAGCTTTATGGGGTGCATTTTATTTACTGTTTTCAAATGGAAGTGATTCCTGTTCTTGCAACTCTAGGGCCAGATTTCAAGCGTTGTGAAACCTGGCAGCACCAAGAATTAAAGGAGTTACAGAGTCTTTTGTTTTGTTAAGAGAAGTAAAGTGAATGGAAAATTCGGTTGAAATCAGAGGGGATGCCCCCATCCTGAAGGATGGCAGGGAAAACCCTACATTTTTTAGAGTGTGTAAAGATACTACTCATTTCAGCAGCACAGTTCAGTCCTGTGATAGATGCAAAAAATTTAAAAGTATGGAGAACGATAGGGAAGGTGCCAATTCTCACTTGCCTTCCTTAATGTGGCATCCTTCTGAGCCACCCTGACCTTCTGCAGTTCTTCACAGGTAATTGAATCATGAATATTTTGGTCCTGTGATATGTCTGAGCCTAACAAATGAGCTTCTTCAAAAACCTGTATTGTTAATGGATTAAGGGAACAAATTCAGCATAATATCTATAATTCTCTTAGTGATGTCAAGTGCAGGAGTACTGGCTAACCTACCCCTCACTTTGCAAGCCTTTTTAATAGCAATGATTGCCTTTTTTTTTCCCTGGAAAGCGAGGCAACTATTGGATGAAAAGCAGATTGATTTGTGTTCTAGTTGGTCAAAACATTGATTATATAGTTCACTGTACATATTTTTCTAAATATATACTGAATTAGCGACAAATTTTCTCATGTTGATACAAGGTAATTACAATGATGTTCCAAAGTTGTTCCTAATTTAGGCTCTCCTCTCCTCTCCTCTTCCCCTATCTGATTTTCTTCCTTCAGTCTTCAGGCTCAGCTATGGGTAAACCTTTTCATTATGTTGGGCATGATTCTCCTCCTTTTTATTCCCAGGAGTTTGGGATAATATTCATTTATCCTAACATTTGCGCATAAAAATGAGATGTCTGCATTTTAGAGAGCCAAGCTAGACCAGACTCTTTTTATAGTCAGTGGAGAGAAATAGATATGTAAAATTTTGCACAGTCCCAGTGTGTCCAGGAGTATGCTTTAGACTCTAATGTAGACATTCAGGAAGATTTAATTGCCAATCCTGGAATTTGGCCAGGGTGAGGAATTGATGGCCATACTTACATTAAATGTGCTGTGGAACATTAAAGATAACTTGATTATGGCTTTCCCTTTTCATTCAGCTGTTCCTTTTGGAGGAGCCTGACTTTCCCCAGGAAGATGTTGCAGGGCAAGCTTTGCTTCAGAGGTGAGAGTGTTGCCTCCTGTAAAACTAATATCAAACACCTCTCAGAGGCAGGAGCTTCAACTGGAACATGTTCTCCAGTAGCATAGACCAACTAAGTGGCAGATTAAATTGATTTTCTATTTTAGCGAATATACCAGAATCAGATTGTCCAGTCTGTTCTATACTTTACTGCCGTATATTCTGCTGGAGCAGTTATTATCAAGACTGTGCACAATTCTGTTATGTGGCACAGTTGTTAGCTCAGACCCTTTTCATGAGCACTAAATTAGCTTAAAATTAAAAAATAATTGAGTACTTGAAGAAGAAATCAACATTTGATCAGTTCTACCCTGGTCACCAGAATTCTGTCCAAGATATTAAAATGTCACTTCATAGGTGGTTCTTCTGACAGCCTTAAAGAGGACTGTGCACAACTGCTTTGAAGAATACACATTATGAACTTGGATGACAAGATCACTTTGTATTTTTAGCAAGAATCTTTCTGAAAAAGAAATGTTGAGTAAGAAGTTGCTGCTCACTATGTTCACCCTGGTATTTTCAGATGCATCTGCAGAATTACAGTGATATTGAGCACAAGTGGGCAGATGGACTGTTAGTCCCATGATTCACTGACTTTTACTTCTCTCTGAATGCATTCTGGTTTGTAGTACCTGGCTTTCACCTCATCTCTGAGAGTCAGAAAAGAAAGAGGAAATCCTGTTTGCCATTAGATGCAATTATAATTAACTATTTTTAAAAGAAATTAAAATAAATCAAATTCTGTATTGTTAGTTGGTTCCAAAAACTTAAGAAGGAGGGAAACATTCTTTATTTTGACAGGTACGTGCCCAGGGAGGTTTACGTATTTTATATGTTACTGCTGACCTCAGATCTGAACTGTGTATTTCTTGACAAAGATTATATGTGTATGTTTTGTGTACACTTCTTTTGTTTTTCAATTTAATAGCTCGATAGTTAAAAAAGTGATGGGATCAGGAGTTTGTTTCAGGTTCATCTAATGTCAAAAGTCATAATATACTATACTTTGGTATTGTTCCTATATAATATATTCATGTTTTTTTCTGCAGTTAAAATAAGTTTTTATTCTCTATTTTAAATGTAGAAGTGACCCTTGGTGTGATTGTTGTAAATTTTTCTGATTTAGTATTTGTATTTGACTTGGTAAGGACATGTTTCTGTGGCCTCTTCTGCCAACCTGGCAAAAAAGAGTTGACACCATTTCAAATAAATGCAAAGGCCAAAGTTTCTTCAGGGAACACTCTATATTTTCTTGTTATTCTGTTATCCAAAAGAAGCATATTTTGGCATCTCACATAGGAAACTTCTGTACATCTTGGAGCACATAAATCCTGAGAACAGAACTAGTGTCAATATGGCTCCACTGGAATCATCAGAGAAGGACCTGTTTCCCAGTCTTTAAACTGTATATATTTTAATAGGTTTGCAAATCATTATTCTGATAACTCTTCCCAAAGGAGACCTCTTTAAAACAGTTTTATGTGGCTCTGCATTCCTTGTGGCAGTCTTGGGTATGAATCTTCCTGCTTCATTTTTCCTGTCAAGAAAAATGAGTAAAACAAGAGTGGTGGAAAAACATCCAAGAAAGACTTCTGGTAGAAATTCTCAGTGGAGACGCTGGAAACCCAAATCCAGATTTGGCAGCTGTTCCTGGTTTCCTTGTCCAGATATGGAATGAATAATTCCTCCAAGACAAGGAGATAGCATCTGATCATTCCATGTATATGAAGCCAAAGAAATGCTTCTGTCATTCAAATTTTCACAAAGGAAATATAATTTGTGGTTATTCGTGCACTGCATAGACAGATGGAAGCACAGCAGGTAGATAAATACTGACATTCTCTTCTATGAATACCTTCAAAAGAAAGGTCAAAGGTAAAACAGTGAGCAAAGTGAATGTAGATTAGGCAGAACATCTGTTGAAAGGGGATAGCAGGGAAAATATTCATTGCTTTTCAAATAGAAGTTCTGCTTTAAAAAATGTTGATGGGCATCTGCTTAATTATAAATTCTTTGCCATCCTTAACATTAGTCTTTCACTAAAATTAAAAAAAAAAAAGGAAAGAAAAAGTACAATTCACCCCAAAAGATAATTCACTCCTGTTTCCATAATATAATACCAGAACTTGCTTGGACTAGAAATATGAGAGGGTGGCTTACCAAGTATCTAGAGTACAAGACGGGGGGATGAAGGGCACTTTGGGCAATGTTACCACCTTCCTCATTGTCCCATTTAGTAAAATGACAGAATGGAATAAAATCCTGACTCTGGGTAGATCTGGCTGCTGGCGGTTGCCTTGGTATGATGCTCCCAGCAGGACATTGCCCTTCTGCAGCAGCAGGACAGACCTGAGTGTATTCATTTCACACCAAAAAGAAAATCAGTGACATGAAATGTGTACAGCATCCATCCCTCCTACAACTGCCCTGATGTCAGTGAGCTTCAGAGGAGGAGCGAATATAGGCTATTTTCCATAATTCTATATGAACAAAAAGTCTCACTAACCAAACTGAGTGCATGCATGAAATACAATATATGACTGCCTCCTCTTGAATTCTTCATTGATATTGTAGTTCTCAGGATTGATTAAACATGGTCAAAATAATCATTTCACTTACATCACGTTTGATTTTTCACCAGTCTCAGCTATTGATTTAGCATGTTCCCCATTCTGTATTTTTTATTGGACCAATTGTTTGTAATGGGTGAGTAAACAGATGTCAACACAATTTAAAGATAGTGGGAAGAGGCATGAATGGCACTTGAAAATCAATAGGAGAGAGGTAGAAAATAGCCATTTGTGCCATGGAAATTCTTCCCACAAATCATTCCTGCGTCCAGATCAATTTGCTCCCATTGGGAGACAGTACTGTTAGAACTAGTGCCACCTCGGTCAGAAATGATTCATGTTGGTTGGGAATTCAAATTAAAGTTCTGTAAAAATGAAAAGTATGCAAACTCCTTTGAAATGTAGCTCTTAAAACTACTTCTTGCGCTGAGCAAGCAAGTCCTCATACTGGTCTCCTAATGAACTGAAAAGACGGAAAAGTATGCCCAAATGAACTTTCAGGTAAATTGATATACATATTTACTCCAGGGAGTTATTTGCATATAATGTTATGTACATATTTTGTATGTGTCGAACAGCATTTAATATCTTGAGACAGTCTTGTAAGGCATAATACCCCCATCTCACTTTCATTGCTGCATACACAAGCTCCTAGGAGAATAACACTTCTTCTAGATTGCTGTCTTTGCGCACAGCTAACGCAGGCATTATTTACACTGCTGATAATCAGCTTCAGGTACGATCAGAGCTCCGCAATCCTTTTCCTCCTGACCTTTTGGCCCGAAAAATCCCGTCTGGTATCACTAAGAAAATGACTGCTAATATTATAATGATATACGCTAATAAGGTGTCTGTCAACCTAGAGCAACCCTTACATCATTCCATGTGTGACTGCAGCTGTCTGAAGAAGTTAAACAGTGGTAAAGAGACTGTTGGATATAAATAGGCAGGTGACTTATTCTGTAATACTGATGTGCTGCATTTTTCTCCCTGCTCCGTTTGCTAAGCACTGGACAACTCCTTAATATTGAGAATTAAACAGAGGATTTTCCATGCGTACATTTGCGCTTGTGCACATACACATGCACGGACAAAAACATCATTTTTAGTTTGATACTGAACTATGACCATTCCTCTCCATGATCTGTTGATTGGGGCCTTCATGATGTTGTTAGTGGAGAGTTCTCCTATTTTCTTTATATTTCTAACACACTAGCTAAGACTTATCCATACACTTACTTTTTGTAACACTGTCTTTGGAGGACTGGGGGGAGGAGATATTTGGATTTCACTGTATCCTGCAACTGGCCATTTCCACCTGGGATCTAAAAGGACCTTGTCTGATAGCCAGGGATGATGTATGTGGTGGGAAGGTTGTTGGCTGGTGCGGGTTACACTCCAGGAGGAGGGAAGCACTTTTCATGAAGCGATGCAAAACAAAAGTATTGATTGCACAGTATCAACAATGTCCTGCCCCTTTTAAAATCTGCTGATGTTTCCACAGGTTTAAGTCGCTGCACCTTCCCTGCTTCATTTCCTACCTGCTATTATTTTTAGACACATTGCTATTTTTTTCCCCAAAGATATAATATCTAAGGATTCTCCAAATTAAAGCGTTCTCCTCTCTAAATTACTGTTTTGTATCAAGGACCTGATATCACTGGGGAAAAAGCTTTGCTCTTAAACACTTCACATACCTGAAGGGTTCCTTGTTCAAAGACTTTCCATCAATTGCCTTCTCTTTTAAAGAACTTGGTTTTGCTGGAGGTGGTGTCCAGCTTCAAAGTCTCTGGATTCCTGTCCCAGGCAGGGTCCCTGCCTTCAAAGGGCTGGGCTTGCTATGGCCAAAGGAGTTTAATACAATGAGCAGAATAAATGCTAAAACATGGCTTTAAAATTAGATGCTTGTCTCAGAGATTTTATTTCTTTTTTTAATCAAAGATTCTCTCAGATAAGCATGTCTTAAGAAAATCTGTTTCTAGACTATGCTAAAGAAGGGACACAGCATGGTATTTTTTTCTTCTCTTTCTCTCTAAATCTCTGATTCAAAACCCATGAGACGTCTCTATTTGCTATATCATGTATACAAATATTTAACACTAACCATATGTTTCTGTGTTTTCTTGAAGCCTAAAATCATTTCTTAAATCATCCTTCCTTTTCAACTTCTATGTTAAAGTGCCTTTTTGGCAGCCTAAATTGCTCAGTGTTAAGTGAAATTTGTTTCATGAGAGAAACTTTATATCTATGTATGTTTGCTATGTATGCTTCTGAGTTCATTACAAAATAGTGTAATGTGCAGTATGATGACTTGTAGAGTCTACGACTTTCTGTGGAGTCCAGAAATGATGCGATACAGCCAAGCATGCTGGGACATCTAAATATGTCTCATTAACTTCAACTCAGGAGTATAAAAGGAATAGCATTAAAAATTAAGGAAAGTTAGAGAGGGACACTAGATTCTGTAGGGAAAAAATAGCAGAGGAACAGCCTAACTAATGAAAAGACGGGTCCGTTTTATAGTCGTTATAAAAGTTGCAAGTAAAGAACACCTCAGGGTGAACACTAGACAATAACCCATTGTGTAATGAGTGGGGTCAGGGCCTCACCTTTTAACAATTACCTGCAAAGAGCAAAGCCTTCTTGCGCTGAATAACAATCATAAATTTTGCCAGTCTTGAGCTGCACTGGCAAGTTGCCAGGAGCTGTAGGGCTGAACCTATTTTACATAAACACTCAGCATTCGGAGATGAATGTGCGCATGGAAAGGTGAACAGCCTTGTTTTGATGCAATTTTAAAGTTGTGTTTCTAGCCGCTGAGGAAAAAAAAAGGATCCAGGCAAATAAAAGCTGGAAGGGGAGTATAAAACAAATATGAATAGAAGATGGGTGGAAAACTCTCAAAAAAATATAACTTCATTCCTCTAAATATAATAAGCCTCTGATCCTGAAATGCTGTAACAACCAGCCAACTCGGAGGACAGACTCTGTAACAGGCTGTGGATTTGGCCCATGATCCGTAACTTAGATTTGGAACTATTTCAGTACCTTTACTTTTTCAAACCACTCTTTAATTGAATAGAAAGTTGTCTTGTTTTCTGAGATCCGTGTGACACATCAGCAGCTTGAAATGAGTTGTAAGCTTGCATGAGGAAAAAGATTCTTGTCTGAAGATACCAAATTTAGATACCGCTTTGTTGGCATTATCAGCTCGTGGGAGAATCCAAATTCTAAACTTGCATGAGTGTTGGAGCACCTTGCAGTATTTTCTCTCAGGCAATCACATTAGGATGCATAATGGAAACCATAATGATATAAATATTTAATTCTTATAACTAGGTTCTAAACAGTATAGAAACGTTGGCATAATTAATTTTCAGCCACTATCTTTTTTCTTCCCCTTTCTAATTAGTAAAGTACGGATGAGATGCTACTGCATAATTGATAAAAGCTATGTTTTTAATTGTGTATATATGATCATTCTTACATAGTTACATCAAATGAATTAAGTGTCATTGCCTTCTTTAACACAGCTAGAGAGGATATAGGAGTAATTTTATGCTTGCAATAGAGTTATATTAACGCTTGTTGCTCTTCATCTGAAGACATCAAAGACGCTTGCGAAGCTGCATGGATTATTCTGCTTCCATATATGGTCAACTGGAGGCTCAGAAAGATTAGAACTCACATTTTTTAATCAGGAGATCATTCAATCATGAGATCAAAATAAGTGAGTGGTGTTAAAATCCTCAATCTAAAAGATTTGCATATATGGGCACCAAGCATAGAGCTCTGAACCATGCCTTATCCCATATACATTAAAACATGCCTTATTCGTTAGTCATGTAGGATGTCCAGGCAGATAATATAACTGATAGACACGATGTTTTCAAAGACATCGGTAATAGCTTTGCTCCCTGGGAGAGCTACTGGGGCAGCCAGGCCTTCCCAGCTGTCCAGATCTGGGAGAGTGACAAACACTTTAACCGCAATTGGAAAAGCAATATTGACTTCAACAGGTAGGTATTGATTGAAATTTACTAAAGAAAAAATATTTGGAGAATTAGAAAACATCGAAATCGGCCTTTCTGAGTGAAGGATTTCAGAATCCACACCAGCTTATTTTGATGTGGCTTGGAATATAAAAATAATGATTTCTTAATTCATCCACCAAGTTGAAAAATCAATTATTGCACTCCTCAGCTCTAGTGAACTGTTTGTTCCTTAATGTAATGACAATTGTCTTGCAAGCGAATTAAGTCCAGCACTACAGAAAATAAAATATTCATTAGAAAAGTTATTAGAAAAATAGATCAAATTATATTGAGGCAGTTTATTTTCCATGTGCCTACAAGGTGCTTGTAATACTTTGTTGCCTGATTTTAGGTAACATCAAGACAGTCTTTTGCTGTTCTAGGATAGAATGTTTCCCATCCAACTCCTGGAAAATCCCATACTAAAGGTAGAAGCATACACAATGGAATTTATCCTGGATGACCTTTGCTTCTATTGAGTAAAAGAATTTAAGTGGAACAGGATGTAGCAGCTGTGTCTTGGGAAAGAAGGGCTGTAATGTCATGACAGAAGTGAAGAAAGGACTCAAAGTTGGATTTTAGTCCTATAGTGTATTCTGACCGAAAAGCAACACAAAAATTCTCTGCCTCCTGAAGAAACTATGGAGCTGCATATCGTTCTGAAGGATGGAGGAATTGCTTCATACAGAAGAAAATGTAATCAAACTTTTTGGTGTTTCTTTCTGCACAAGCTTGTGGCTATTTGGGGTGTTTTTCCCCCAACAGGGAAAAAAAACAAACCCAAACCTACCAATCCATAATAGAACACACAGTATCTCGCACCCTGCCAGTGCTGGCAGCTGGCACAAAGAGCTTTAGGCTCTTGAACTTTAATTCACACCTAACATCCCGGAGATGTCAGGGGAAAGTCAGGCCCCTGAGTAGAGCTTAGGTGCCTACACTCATTTTGGGAACTCTTGGATGAGAATGTGGACATGCTAGAATTCTGGGATGTTTTCCTGTTTCTTTCTGACGATGTGATTGCCTACGTGGAAATCAAACCAGACTCATCATCTGAAAGTCAATGTCACAGTGAATCTTGACTATAACCTCTTCGACTCAGAAGTCAACTTCGTTATTCAGAGCACGGCTGCCCTGACACTCCTAGACAATTTCCACTCATCCAAATAATCCTTTAGATTAATGTTAAAGCAGCAGCACAGAGTTGATTCTTGGAAGCAAAACTGGGTTCATTTGACAGAATTTTAAAAATAGTTATAATTATTCTCTGTGATCTCTCTAAAGTGCAGGGAGAAAAAGAGAGAGGGGGAGAAAAAGCAATTACCTTATTTGTGTGTGTGTTCATATATTATGACTTTTTCTTCTTTCGTTACATCTGGGACTCCATAGTGCAGCTGACAGTGATTTAGGGTTTTTTAAGTGTTGAAACTAATCTCTGCTTTCCTGGGAATTTTAAGATATACATTGCCCTTGTGTTCACTGACCTAGCTAGCTAATGATAAAGAAAAAATATTCTCTGTATTATTTGGAGTAATAACGGGCAGCATCTGAATAAGTGTTAATTACTGCAGACAAGCTTAGCTCATGTGATGAATGTAAACATTGTCTTTGAATATGAACTTGCATTTATCACAAAGCAGAGAGTAATATGGACCTGACCTGAGAATAAATATTTTTAGATTAATTAGTGACCTACTTGCAGATACACAGAGCAATCAGCCAAGTTTTAATTTTTTGTAAGAAGTATTTTAAGTGTGTACCAGTTCAGCAGCAGATCTCATTGCATTCTGCAGGATTGCTTTTGAATAGAAGAAAAAGGTACTAATTTGGGCTTTAGATAAACAAAACAGGTGGAGGAAATTCTTTCTAGAGATGAGACAGCCCTTGATGTTAACGAAGTAGGCAATATTGTTATGTGTTTTTGCAAGCTGGGACATATCAACAACCCCTATCTGTGCAGCGTGGTTTAACAAGAGGGTAATCCACTTCTGTCACCACCAGCAATAACCATCTTCTCTTATTAGCTCCTTTTAAATGTGCTGAAGAGACATGGAAGGGGCTGTAGCTCAACACTCCAGTTCAAGGAAGCATCCCTGTTCAGAAGGGTTCTTGAATGCATGCTAAAGTTTAAACACGTATTTAAATGCTTTTCAGGGTGGTTTATAGTACACAGTAACTGTTTTCCTGCCTCAGGGCTTTAATTAGGAAATGATAGTGAGCATCTGTGCTTGCTGGCTGGTGTAGGAGACTGGAGGGGGGGAGGAAAGCAGCATACAATAACCAGAGATATAGTTTGGCGCTTTTAAAGGATTCAAGATTTCATCCTCCAAAGATGTGTCTGTCTTTCTGATGTGTTCTTCCTCTTGTTATGAAACAACATACTGAAAATTTGTAAGATGTATTTGATCCAAAATCTTTGATTTTCAGACTGGTTTAAACAAGTATCTGTAGAAAGGAGAGTCCTGCCAAGAGCCCGTGACTTTAATTGTAGGATAAAGCAAAGCGTGATTTGTGAGTCCATAGGATCGTTAGGCCAAACAGTACAGTCCATGTGAGACAGAGACAGGTCTGGCAAACTGGAAACTGTTGTTTCGTGGTTTATTAGTAAGAAAAACCTTAAATGTTATAAGGGCAAGGCAGAGGTTTAAGCACTACAGTACCTGTGCTAAATCCATGTGCCCTTTTGGGGCACCCACATCTGGCCTCAGTTTGATCTGTAAAACATTCTGCCTCACTATGTCATGCTGTGGAAGATATTGTGCAGTATTGCTGAAATTGTAAAAATGAGAGAGAGATAAGCACCCCACATTTTTATGCCATAAGCCCCTTAAGATCACTGACAAAGGACCTGCTTGTTTCCTGATGAAGTATTGCACACGTTTTGCTATAATTTTTGTTCTCTCATTTGAAAACAGGCAACAGTGACATCTGCCAGGATGTGATTCCATTTTTGTCTCCTGTAGCTGAGACTGTATCCATACAAAGTAAAATACTTTGTGCATTTCTGCTTGAACTTGTATGGCATCTTTCTTCACATAATTGATAGCCATGGATATTGTCAAGATTGGTTGAACAGCGATGGTAAATGATATCAGTGAAATTCGAACAGATCTTTCCACAGCTCTTAGCCAGTTAACAGGAATAAGCTCTGTTAGCAGAGAGGTGAAAAGAGGTGCAATGCATGCCTTGCATCAAAGGAGCTTTATCGTCTCCAGAATTTCAAAAGAAGCCATTTCACTACTTACATAGTGTACGAAGAGTTTTATCTCTCCCTAAAAAAATAAAAATCAAAGGGCCAGACATCTCCCCAAAAGAAATGGTACAATATTTTCTTATTGACAACAAAAGCTAGTTTGTGTCCCCGTTCATCAATGGAGTAGAATGACAAGTCATTCTTCTTTCTTCCCTCTAGTCAATAAGGGGGGAAAAAAGCTCAGTAAGAGCAGCATTATAAAAGTCAGCAAAATCCAAATGTTGATTATTCTTCCCCCCAGTGCCAACTTGCTTCTTGTCATTGCTGAGGATTTTAACAATGTTATTTGTGCTCATGGAGTTCTCATCAGCATCTTCACCATCAGTACCTGCAGCTTCAGGAGCAAGGCAAGGAGAAAAGGTGGAGGAGGAAGTTTCCCATTCTTCTTTCCCTTTGGTTCTTGAGCTTAGAAGTGCATTTCTAGAAACAAAAGTGAAGACTGTCTGGGCATGAACTCAATGTTCTTCCATTATTAGTATGATTTAATGTTCAGAACATGGTAACACAGAGTTCAGTCAGGTTGTCACCCATCATCTGAGCCATTAAAAGGCAGCCCCTGTCTTAGAGAGTTTACAAGACTAAATGTCGCACGAAGTTAAAAACGTATGGAAATGCAATTTTTAAAAAGAAAGAGAAAAGAGATTTAGTAACTAAAATTAACAGTCGTTTACACCCAAACCAGTTTGACAGAGAGGTATAAGGCATGATAGGAGCTTCTGCAGAAACTGGCATGTGGAGAGAGGAGCAGATACTGCCCGGGGTCAGAAGACACCAGCTGCCCTCACACCCGCACCCATGGCAGAGTGGAGCACCCAGTCTGCGGGAGCACCCAGATGTCTTCCTGCTTCCCAGCTGCCCACGGTGGCCCTGGCAGGGACTTGGGGACCATGCAAGTAGAGAAGGGGACACAGAACACAAACCTACTGGAAAATGGATTTCATTAATTGCATTGCTCTTGAATAAACTTTTTTTACAGTTCTGGCAGTCACTTCTTAAGATACTGTTCACTGTTACTTCCATTTATGCATCTGGTTACAATTTTCAACTGACCTTGCAGTTTTCTCTCTCCTCCTGTTGAATATGAAGCATTTGTGCCTTTTCTGGGCTGTTTCTTGCCTTCATTACTTTCTTCCATTAATCTATTTCGGTACTGTTTTTTACTCCCTTAACGTGCAACACTTTCACTTTCCTGAGCGATGGACTAAACCTTTGTTTTTAACAAATTGGTTTTTATAACATTGTGACTTTTTGGTAGTTTTTAGGGAACTCTCAGATAAAAAAAAGAGCGAGTTTCAGCTATCTCTAGGATAAGGGAGACAAGCGATGATGAAAATACTTGAAAGAGCTGTTGCAATTACAACTGCAACCTGTAACCTAATTGACTCTTTGGAGGCAAAATTGATCCTAAAGGGTTATTATTGTACTGACTCTAGTAGGAAATATAACAGCAGATCTGGGTTTTAATTTAGTTGATTCTCTTGTCTCCTCAAGCAAATTTTCAGCTTCTTTTTCAGTTATGTTTTTATTTGTCTATTCTCATTAGTACCAATGTCCTTTTGTCTCTTGAAAGCTTCTTTAAGGTTGTTTGGTTTCAATAGGATGGTAACAGCTTCCTGAAAATAAACTTGAGCATGAAGCTGGATATTTATATATCAGTTGGCTTTGCCTCCATTTCCAGTCCTTCTCTGCAGTAGGAGGGCTTCTCTGAGCAGGCTTTGACTAGGCTGAAGCACATAGCGTGTTGGTAGTCTCGAGGGAGTGTAAGAAGCAGAGCGTGAGCGAAGCCTGGGGAAATCAGGTAAGCTGCAGATGCCCCAGGTAAAGAATTGCAAAGGAGTTCAAACTTCTTTCCCTGCTCCTTCCTTATCACTCTCCCCAAAGGCAGTAACAGGAGAAATTGGAATCCAGATTAACAACATTAAAGGGCACACTTAGTGCATATGCCAGCTGATGAAATGAAATGAAAGTTGCTTTTAAGGTCATCAGCAAAGCAACTGTTGAATGCCCTAGTAAGACCAATTAGTTCATGGAACAAGCTATCCACTGGGCAGGTGGGAGGTAGTTGCCCTCCCAGAAATTTAAGGTTGATTTATCTTTTTGGTAGCTTTCCCTGCAAAACTTGGATTATCGACCAAAGCTTTTGCCTTTTCCTTGCGCTTGTTGGTGTTGGCTATAGGTTGAATGCATTTAAATCTTTTTTTGGTTTATTTGTGTTTTAATACTTTTGATCTCTTTTGAAATGCTTAGTGTGATCCAAGTCTGTCCGTGCTGGTTGTAGTAGACCTGCCAGATTTTTCTCTCATTTCCTGAGCAGTTGTGTTGTGTGCTTTTCAGCCTGCACCCTTCTTTTGAAATTTGTTGGTCAGAAAAGCTCAGGCTCAGAACAGGAATAACTTCCACTTTGATATATTTAAGGACTAGTTTATAGATAAGTGATACGGAACTTGCAAATTGATCAGGATATCACATAGATACCACCCCAGAAATTATATCAAATGAACAAACCAAAATAAGTCTAAACCTAAGTATGTTCTGTAATTAGCATTCTAGATTCATTATTCAATAAAGTAAATAAAGGATGCCTTACACGGAAGCAGTACATTAACACAGAATAATAGAAGTAATAGCAAACAGTACTGGATTCATCGGAGTCTTCCTTCCTCCCTACAATTTGAATTTCTATATTTGAGTCATTCCTTTTATCCTTCCTAAGGAACTGCTTGACTGACAGCACAGAAATGTATATTCTAAATAGTTAAAAGCTATTGTCATTGCATGTATCTGCAATGCATTAACAATGAATATCCAGAGCCATACTAGACAGGATGGGGGGCTTCCCTGTTTCTGGAGCTCTTCCAAGGCTGATAACAAAAGGGGATAATTAAGGCTGAAGTCTGCTGGCTGCTGCTAGAGCCCAGCCCTAAGTGTCACATACTGCCCTACGTGACAGGTGGAACATTAACGGCTCAAAACTATACATTGCCGCGGGTATTGCATCAATAAGGGGTAAGGCACAAGATCACCTAGAGGGAAGAAAGAGGTCTGGAAACAAACAAGCAAAGACTTGAAGGTTTAGAAGCCCCTTGAGTAAATGAATCACCTTTTCTGAAGTGTGATTAGCAATCAAAAGAAGACAACCTGAGCAGCAGAATTGTCATCCCTAACCAAATGGACTGTCACATCATTTAACTTGCTTCTTGCTGGCAGCAGGCACTCTGTCAGAGACTGCAGCCCGAAGGAACAAGAAAAGGGAGAGAAACAGCAGACATTTGACAACTGAAATGATGTTTGCTGTATTGCCATTGTCCCTGAATTTTGAAAGGCCAACATCAAAATATTATGACTCCCAAAATGTCATAATTACAGTATCTCAGCTCACGCTTGTCTTCACTCTGTGCCTCAGACCTTATGTTTAATCTCGTTAATGTACTATAATTATGTCTTCAGTGTGGATCAATTATCTCAGAATAGGGAAACAAATTGCCATCATTATCTCCAATTATTCTTTACATTTTCTTTTATCCTTTCTTGTTTTCTGGGTTTCTTTACTACTAACAAAAATGTAGTTCACATTCGTGTTCCTTTGTTGTGCTTTGCCTGAATATATATTTGGCAGTAAATCATCTGTCGAGCAAGGAATTGTCCTTCCCTTTGCTGTTATTACATAGCTCTCAAATAAGACCAAAGATTGGGAGCAGATAGAATCTTTTTAATTTCTCAAGTTTCTCACTAAAGTACTTACTTCAAATTAACATGCACTGTATCCACAAGAATACCACTGGTATCTGTAGGAGTTGAGTTTATTGTGACAGTAATTCATAGGTCAAAGCTCACTTCATCTGCACTGATGTGAGAGCTAATGGTTCCTAGTACGCCAGTGATCCATGAATTACAGAGTAACTTGTTACCATTCCACTACAACTGTAAGTAAATCTAATGAAATTAGCGCTTTGAAAAAATGCATTAAGCTACAGTTATAGTTTGACTACCATCCACTAAAGCAGAGAAACTCAGTTTTTGAATTTCAGCTGCATCTTGTGATTTGATCATCGGGAAAAAGTCACTATAACACCATGTACAGTGCTTCTGTATTCTGCACTCCCAAAAGGAAAATCAGTTCTTAAAACTTAGTCTTGGTAGCCCTTTTCACCTAAATTATTTACTTTGGTCTCCAGGACAATTTATCTGAAAAAGATAAACTAGATTATGTATGTTGCTTGGAATACTGTAAGAAAATTATTTCTTGTATGATACTGGTATATTGTCTGTTTGGGTCTCAGCTGGAATCTATGAATGAAGCCAAGGTATCCAAGCCTTGCAAAATTCTAAGTTAGGATATTTTTTTAAGGTGATTATTTTGCTGTAGGGATCATGTCTTATTTCTTCCGAATTGGCCAAGCTTACTTCCAACATGCTGCACTGAAAATCAAGTTTCATGCAATAGGAATTTCTATGAAGAAGGGCTTATAGTGGTAACTCTCTTGTAAAACAAATCATATCTTCCTGCCCTCTCTCTCCATTTTATGAGGTACCTTTCCCCTTCTTATTGCTTTTCCTCCCATTTCTCACTGTCTCTGCTGCACACCAAGGCAATAAACTACGGAGGTGCGTAAGAAAAAGGCAAGTACTTAGTTCAGAATTGCATCCTAACCTGGCTGCTGCTTGAAAATAGTAATTTCTATCAACTGTATTTCAAATTAAAATGCTAAAGTGCTGGAGAAATGGGGTGTGGAAATACTTAATTTGATAGCAAATTACATTTATGGGTTGAGAAAATGATGTCTTTTAAAAATGGGTCCCAGTGTTCAATGCATACCTGTTTTAATTACCCAGGTGTGAAAAATAAAAAAAATTATGCTTTGTTGGGAACATTTCAAGGACTGCTGATGTCAACAAATGGCAAGGCAGCAGTACAAACCCAGATGGTTAGCAGTAGGCTTTTCTCAACCGTCTAAACAGATTTACTCAAAACTCCTACAAATCCAGAATCCAATACGAAGATTAAAGCTATGCTTTCTTGCGCAGCACTTTATTAGCTAGTGTCACGAGGCATGTTTTTAAAACTGAGGCAAAGTGTAAGATTTGGGGAAGTTATTAACAGCACTTCTGTTCATGTTTCTCTGCCGCTCTGTGCTCCTCTGGGTGACTCGCAGAAGAATTTGATATGCAAAATGACAACAAAGTTAACGATGAGCACACTGCCTGGGTTCAGACTGTAATGCAGGCATCAAAACCTGTAGTGATGTGTCAGCTCTTTACCTCTGGAAGTTAACTTCCTACCGGTTATTGGTCTGAGCTGCAGCAGAACCCACAAAGCCTGGCAGAGAACCGGGGCCACGCTGCAACGGGAGCAACGCAAGAGAAAAAGGGTGTTTTTTTTTCTCTTTTATAAAGCTTACAACTTCCGGTCTGGAAAATTCTTTAGTGAATTACTTATTATGATGGGCAGAAAGCTGATAGATCAATGATCTCTGTGATGTCCTGTTGCGCAGTTTCTCTGCCGTTACGGTTGGCACACATGCCCACAGAAGGCATGGCTGTCTCACAGGAGGGAGCAGAGATGATGTGAGCCCACTGCACCTGTCTCTCACGGGCAGCCAGTTTGCTTCAGGGAACATTTTTAAATTGTTGCTTTATATAGGAGGCCTGAAAATTTGGTATTGAGTAGTATCAGGAACTCCAGTGTCTCGCTCCCACCACAGTGGTGACTCTCCAGAGTGCTCAAGTACAGCTGCCCCTGAAAGTGCAGGACGATGGAGCTCACCCTGTGCCACCAGACCCTGCACCTGGGTTCAGGAATGGGTGTCAAATGCTTTCCATTGCTTTCTCTTTCTGTGCAGGAACTCTTCTCTAAGCCAAGTGAGTACTCTACTGTGGGGTGGACTTTGGCCTATGTTATTTTAAGTATAGTATTACCATGTCTTTATAAATCACCATCCACTGCTGTAATAAATTCCTTGCAGTTCAACTAAGCTAGTGAACACAATACTGTACTTACGACAGTCTCTATGACAGACGAAATTCTAAAGCTCTTCCAGTATTTCTGAAGAGTATTTTGCCCTCAATCTACAATTGAACTGACAGAAGCTTCAGGGTTGTTTTGAGATCAGTAAGTAGTATCTGCAGTAACCCGTTATGGAAAAGAGCAATGCCAAGGGCACTCCACCACATCTCTGATGAACGGTGCGCCAAAAGGAAATTGCTGGAATTGGCTTTTAAGGAACATGAACAGCTTCTTGGCTCCAGAATCAGGGCTGACTGGTCATACCTTTAAATGTCTTTGGCATTCATTGCCTTCTCCAGTCAGAAGGGTAGTTACCAGCATTAAAATGACTGTCCTATATTAGGGTTTTGAAGAACAATCACATTAGAGAATTAAGAGAGAGAGAAGCCAGCAAAACCCTGACCTAATCTGACAAATCTCTCTGTAACGAGCTCCTGTTACTTTAGGGATGAATCCAGGTGAAGGCACTGATGTTGATGCAAGTTTTCACTAATAACAAGGCAAAATATTATTATTATTAATTGTATATGCATTAACGTACTTGAGCTGCCTTCATTTTCTAGTGCTTGGTAATAAGGACTGCCAGCCTTTCTGAGGAGGCTGAGGGTTAAATGTTTGTCTTGGGGAAGCTTCCTGAGAGTAGTTGTCTAATAAACAGTCTGTGCTGCAGGGGAAAACAAGTGATATACGTTGCAGTACAGCAATATAATGAATTAGTTAAAAGCAAACAACCCCCAAAACAGTAGATTGCCAGGGCAGGTCTGTGTCTGCCAAACAATATTTCTGTGCCAACTTTCCAAATGAAGCACAGCCAAAAATAGGAGTGCAATAACTCATCGTGAAGGAAGAAAGCTATTACAAGGGGGATGAAACAGCAGCAGTCTGCCACCAGTGACCCTAGATTACAGGTCTGATTCTCAATCGTTTAGCTTGTGCAGTAACTTACACCAGTCCTGCAAACCGGGTCAGAACAGTCTCATGCCTCTCCGCATAAGTGCAGAGCTGGGACAAGCAGTCAAGAAAGAGCTGAACTCAGTGCTTGTTTGGCTAACAGTAATGCTGTCATCAGTGGAGCCAGCAGAAGTAATGGGAATATCTTCCACGTGCTTACAGGTTTAGTGCCTTTGCTTAGTGGGTGATACAGCATTGGCACCATTCAAGTGACATAAGGAATACCTGAGGCATTTTACACCACGGGAGATAAAGTTGTCTAAGGCAAAATAGGGCAGGTGTAAAGGGTGACTTCTGCAGTCTGCTTTCCTGTTCCGAGTCTGCAAGTGTTGCTGGATCTGGTGTCAGCAAATTAAGGTGAAACAGGAGAGACATTGGCCAAACACAGCTCATTTTAGTCACCCTGCCAAAGCCAGATGTCTCCATTCACTTTTTAACAAAGAAATGCCCTGTCATGCCAAACAACTAAAATAAGATTCATCAGCAAGATGAAATTCAACTTATTACATGCCTGAGTACCCATTAGAAGAAGAGAAGGTGATGCATGATTGCTGCTTGCAGCATGTGGTTAGTGAGGAAGAAACGGTGGTACTTCAATAGTGGGCAATAATGGCAAACATCTGCTTCGTTTGCAGTTTCACAGACATGCAGGATATGTGCTCTGACATCCACACTCAAAACCAGGTCGTTCTTCTCATCAGGCTCCTTTGCACCATCTGGATTTGCTGAGAAATGATTTTGCAAGGAAAAAAAATGTGGTGGTGGGAGGATCATTATTCAGTTCTCCCTGGTGGATAATACCCACATATACGCATGCTGGAAAGGTCACAGAAATTGAAGTATTAAGAGTCTGCTACAACGTGATACATACAGCCAGGCTTCTTGGTCCTCATTTGAAGTTTCACAGTCCTTGCTAGACCTACTGAAATTGAAAACTATTACATATATGTGGAAATCGAGGTTACTTTGGGAATTTTAACTAATAATAATATACTGGAGTTAAAATGGACTTAGATTGCATTTCTTTCTCCTTCTGTTCTTTTCCTTTTTTTTCAGAGCATTATTGTCCCTTAGTCACAAAGTCACTACCACTGAGCGTTTTGCAGATAACCCCTGCTTCAAGAGTGAACTGGGAAGAGAGGCCTTAACAGAGAGACAGAGGCATTCCTTAATTTGGTGAGGCACTTGAAATAATCCCTTGAACATACGTTTCATGACTACAGAGTGCCAAAATTTCAGATGTTTCCCTTAAGTTCAGATTTCTCGGATCAACATACCCAACTCTGAGGCACTGAACGTTGGTTTAAGTAGGAGTAGTTTTTATCAGCATAAAGAACTGGTGTGTTTATTACCCTGCAGTGAGTATAGGTCCTCAAAGAGTACTCAAAATCCAGTCCTTTGCACAGAGAAAGTATACAACTCCTACTCCTCACAATGCCCTTTCAAAGGGTATTTCCTAGATGATGCTACAGCAGAACTAAACAGGTACCTGGTTCCTTCTGTGCTATTGTAGAGAACAGGTTACAAGCAATGACAGGACTGGTGGCTACCTGACTGCAGAGGGCTGGATTGCTTCTCTTGGTTCATCCCTTGCATGCTGTGTTCAGTATAAAAACCAGCCTGGTTGCCATTCTTTGGTACATCATACACCTGGCAGGTACTTTTGTCAAGAGGTCGTGACACTGCTCTGTAAGCAATTTTTTAAAAACAAAAAAAAGTCCATTTGCCCTCCAGTTTTCACTTTGGTTTACTTTGTTTTCATACATTTGTTCCTGTCTTCACCATTAACAAAACTGAGAACTGTAGGATGTGAATTTTAATAGAGTCCATGTTTCAATCTGTAGTCATCAAGGGAGCCCATGTTCCACTGTACATCTTTTAGTGCTTCAACTCCACACGGAGTGGGAGCTGTTCACGGGGCATGTTCTCTCCCCTGCTCCCCCTTGGGCATTAGCTCATTGACAGCAGCACTGGAATTAGAGAATGTTGAAAATCATACCTCTGGGCTGCCAACCTGCTTGAAAACAACAAACTACTGTGTGTAAAAGCCAATAGTAAGCTGCTTAGCCAAAACCACAGAAATTGGCATAGTATTCTGTCACTTCAGATCTTTACTATTATTTCACATGAGGGTGAGCAAGGTTGGGAGAAAGTGTAACAAGCTGCCAATTTCTTTCCATACCTCCTAAGGCAAAACTGCATTTCTAGACCAAAGTCTGTACCCAGCAGGGCAGGATGCAGAGTAGGCACTGCACTTTTCACAATAGCAAACTGGGATCTGCTCTGCTTCTCTTCATAAAGGACTACGCCAGCAAATGCCAGTCTAGCCCTTGGGAATCTGCTCCATTGTACTTAATTGAAATGCAAAATGGCATGATAGGCTTTTTTAATTTTTGTTCCATGTCTGAGAACAGTAGGGGAGAGCAGGAAGGATGATCTGTAAATTGCCAGTAAAATATTAATAGCTCTAGAGGAACATTCTTAAGAACTATCCACATGGATATTGTGGCATTTACTTCCACCAGGCAGTGGACCATCAAAAGGTGGGACTTCTGCGCTCCCTCTCCAGCTCTGCCACTGACTCCTCCCAGAGCCGTAGGCCGCTCGCTGCAATGCTGCTGTGCTGTACAGATCATTCCTACCCTGGATAGCAACTACAGCTGTGCATCTAAATGCAACCATTTCATAGTGATGCTGGGACTCCTCTTGTGGTTGGAAAGTGATCCAGGACGCTTAGGTGTGAAAGGTGCTATGGCAGGTGTGATGTATTTTTGCACAGATTTTGCCTTGCAAGCAGTAAGGGAGTCCTAAATAAATGGAAGAAACATAAGCAGAATTAGAAATTATATTAGAGATTGCACAAAACTTGGGCTAAAACCATGAGATGTCTCAAGTTGGAACTACACTGAAGGAGAGAGGATGTGTCGTATTGTCACTCAAAGAATGTCGCTTAAAGATGTGTATATGATGAACCTAAGGTTAACCGCGCTCGTATGCTGCCTAGTTAAATATCTGAAGTGTTTTTCTAGATAAGCACTTTCTTCAGGATCGTGGTTAATTAACATGCTTGTATTTAGATCTATGACAACATCTTTTACATCTTCTATGATTCCCTAGTCTTAGCAAGGTCTTCAGGCAAACAGGTATGTCCAGTGTGAGTTTATGCAGTATGTTCTGCAATCCAGAACAGAGCTTTTCAATTTTTATTCTTTCTGTTTTCCTTTTTTCCCTGCCAGTATCCCTGCTCTTTAGCAAGAAATGGTAGAGTTAGTCACTCACATAAAATTAAACCTCCTTTTACTTATCAGTTGCTGAAATGCAAACATATTCTTAGCTTTCTTTGGAAATGCACCTAAGATACTACGTAAACACTACGAATCAAATGTAAATGGAATCAGAGAAACAGCTGTCACCTCTTTTGCTAGCTGATTAATTTTTTTCTGAGTCATAACAATTACATTTCAGCATGTTACGCCCGTCAGACTCTTTAAATACTGAGTGGAGCTGTTGCCGCTCCTGCCCGCGGATGGGGTGGGGGGGCAGTTCCTTGGCAGTGAATGTCGGTTACTCTCAAACCCATTTAGCACACCCTCACCTCAGCGACACTTGGCGCTCCCCCCCCC